>CAMZMU010000058.1:28606192-29076296 GCA_947311845.1 Poa pratensis | reverse complement strand
CGCCCACAGCCTGTTCCAGCGAAAATCGTCACTCGCCACGTCTGCAGAGGCCGGTGCGCCAACAGCTTCTGCACAATTCAAAACAGCATAAGTACGACACTCGACAAGTTATATAGTCATATCAAAAGGAGAAAAAGATTACTCACCTCCCATGGCCTGCGCGAGTGCCGCGAGCTGGTCAGCATATTCTCGCTCGCGTGCAGCAGCTGAGTTGGTGGCGGCAGTCAGCTCTTCTTCATTCTTCTTCGCGCTGCGCGGCGAGTGCGTCTTCCAGTCCTTCTTCTCGCCTGGCCCAGCAAAAATTACGTGTATTCAATACTCGACAAAATCAGCATTGCGAAAAGAAGTTGGGCAAAACAAAAGCAAAAAGGAGAACTCACGACTGAGCCGCTCGAGCTCGCGCGCATGGTGTCCCTCTCCTGCTCCACCTGGACATAAGCCTTGGCAGAATCTGCCAAGGTGTGGTAGAAGGGCTGCGAGCACACGGATTCAGCAAAAATCTAAAAATTCTCACAGACCTACAACTAAACGGGTCAAGCAAAAAGTTACTCACGTGGTTCATCCACGGCTCGGAGCCGCGACCGATGTCCCGACATCTGGAGTTGCCGCCTTGGCTGTTTCAACGACAGCGTCAGTGGCCATGGCTGGGCAGCCTCGTTTCCAGTCGGTGCAGACTTCGAGTGCTCCACGGCTGGAACATTCTCGACTGGAGGAGTCCCAGGCTGATTGTTTTCAGCACTGTGAGCAACACAACAAAACAAAAGGATGGTCAGCACAAAAATATGACAGCACAAACATTTTCATATCATACTCAAAAACACATACCTGTGCTCCTCATCTTCCTCGTCTTCGGAGTCGCCAAAAATTGGTCCTCCAAAGGCTGGGGTACCACTCGACTGAAGCGGAAGAGTCGAGCTTGTTGAGCACGCACGCAAAGGAGCGGCTTGGAAAACAGGAGGTGAATCTGATTCCTCGTCATCCTCCAAGCTGCTCCTTCGCGGCGAACTGCAGCAGAAGGCGCCTTCTTGGCCAGTCGACGCCGCTTTGGCTGCGCGGTATCGACTTCTTGGTCAGAAGGAGCCTTGTCTTCAGATTGGACTTCTTCTGCTGCTTCTTCCTCGGCATCCTCCACACGTGAAGTGGTGGCGAAGGGATGGGCGACTGATCCCCTTTCGGGTCCACCACCTGTGCCTGTGTTTCTTCAGTCTCGCCATTTTCAGGCAGAGGAGGAAGGGAGGCAGCAGTCGAGTGACCCTGCATAGCACACATCACAAATTGCAAAGTCAGAATCAAAAATCGCAGATCATAAAACATGCGAGTGGCAAACTTTCATTGCAAGCAGGCTATAACACATACATACCTCAAGCAAAGGGTTCTCCAACCCATATGGTGCAACAGGGCAGTCGACATTGCAAGTGTCGCCTGTCGTCAAGTTGGTGATGTGTCGCACATGCGTCAGCAGCTCACTCCTTGAAAGCTCCTCTGGATTCATTCGGGTGATGTCACCTGCGCCTTCATACTCCCACATGGGGTGCGCTCGGGCGCGATGGGCCACACCCGCCTCTTCACAAAGGTGGCGATCAAATGGATGCCTGTGACCTTGTCCAGCATGCCTCCGATCCGATCCGAGCCAGCAAAGGGCTTGCCTCCTCCATTTCTTCGGCTGAGAGTTGGTGATCCCACGCCTTGGTCCTGGTGAAAGCAGCAGTCGAGAAAGGGGCGGCTGCTCATCCTGCTCCACAGTCGCATAAAACCACCCCTTCCTCCAGCCTTGAGCGGAGTCGACGGTCTTCAGGCGGAAGTATCGGGTGTCGCTGCGCACCTGTATTCCACAGCCGCCGACGGGGTAGGTGCGACCACCTCCTCTGTTCGGCCGCACCATGAAGATGGCTTCCACAGCGCCCAGCTGGGAGCGACGCCGAGGAAGCACTCGCACAGCGTGATGAAGCACGCGATATGCATAATGCCGTTTGGGGTGAGATCATGGATCTGCACCCCGTAGGCAAAAGAAGACCACGAACGAAATCGTGGAGGGGAAGCGAAAAGCCCCTAGGCAAAAACTCCGCAAAACAAACACGCTCGTTGGCGCGTGGTTCGGGGAGTACCTCCTTGGGCGACGGCGCGCGGACGGCGAGCTGCTCCGCGGGTGGCAGATACCCCTGCTCGCGGAACTTGACCAAATGGGCGTCCTTGATGGTGGACTTCGCCCAGTCCCCGCTGCCCTTCTTCAGCGCGGCGGATGCAGATGTACCCGCCACGGCCTTCTTGCCCTTGGTCGCATCGGTAGCGGCGGCGGCGGCAGCGCCACGCTTCGCACCTCCACCTTTCGCCATCGCTACGGTGGAGGGAGTGTGGGGCAAGGAACTTGGGCGCAGAGCAATGGAGGGGGCGCGAGGAAGAAGAGAGACGAGGGGCGGCGCAGGAGAAATGGCAAGTAAAAAACTCTGCCAGCACCGTCCCCCCTATTTACCACAGAGCGCAAAAACGATCGTAGCCGTTAAAACAAATCCATACGCTCCGCGCGAAATCTGGCCATACACGTGGCGGCCACGGAGAGCAACCGTCGCCGGCCACTCCGCCCACTACGCACGAGAATCCAGGAAGCCATCATCACGCCCCGTGAAAATCGTGCCCGAACGGTCAAATCAAGTCCACGCGGCGTCATCCCTGGTCAGCTCTGCAAAAACGGGCCCACAGAACAGGGTCACGTCTTATCAAAGCCTCTCCAGGCACGCCATCGCTTGTCAGAGATAGCAGTCGCAAAATGCGTCATTGCTGACGTTGTTCTCTCTTTCACAACTGGCATAAAAGTCACTCGATGATATCTTCGGGTGGTCTCTCGCATAAGTTTCGGTCGGTTTTTTAGCAAAAGTCATAGAGGCCAGTCGAAATTCTTTCGACTGCAGCATCATACTCCCATCGGGAGCGTATCAAAAAATTTCTTTGACTAAAATGTGCAGGGTAAAAGAATTTGAGATTATCCTCCATTGCAAGCAATAAAGCACAATCTCGGGGGCTACTCCCATCGGGAGCGCTGTCGCGCACCCGATAGAATAATGGCAAAAGTGCAGTCGACGGAACATTCGACTAAGTTCATAAGCAAAATCACACTCAAAATATTCCCGAGTTGATCCGACGATCCTTGGATGCTGCATGCATAAGTGCAAAGGTAAGACCCGCCGATCAGTCGAGCTGGGCTAAGGACCGCTCCAGCAGCGTTATCCTTAAATGTTCCGTGTCAGCAGACATGATGAAATCCCCGACGGACGCGTTGGGTAGATTCAAAATTATACTGCAGTTCGATTCAGTAAGACCTCAACGGCCGTTTCGAGTCTGTCCAGTTTGTTCCAGATTCGAGTCCGGGACTCGAGTTTGATTGAAAGCTAATATCCCTTGATTATCATAAGCAAAAACTCATAGTCGATGAAAACACTCGGCATTGCTAACATGTGCTATTTCATAAGAATTCTAAATACAGATGTAAAAAAATATATATAACGTGCATGATGTATGATCCATGCCCGACTCTTCGAATCAGACAAGTACTCGGGGCTACTGACATGGGTATGCCTATCGGGTACCCTACCATGAGGGTACCTGGTGCACGTATCGACTAGGCAACTATCAGAGCCTACATGAAGCCCATGAAGGGAGGCCCACGAAGATGAAGTATCCTTCAAGTTTGGCGAAGCAATAGTCGGTTTAGAGTTTCCTTACTTGTAAATAGAGTCGGTTACGAACACCCGGGACCCAGCCTATTATTTAAGGACTGGGAGGGCCATCGAACCAGACAACGAACCACCAGAGCCACAAACCCTAGCGAGATCGACATCTCGCCGGGATCCTTGTAACCATCATATTCACAAATCAATAACAGACAGGCAGGACGTAGGGGTGTTACCTCCACACGAGGGCCCTGAACCTGGGTAAAATCTTTGCCCTGCTTGTCAGCCGACGATACTTCCCAGCTCTACCGTTCTCTCCCCCATATTCATAACCTAGGGACCTTAACCATGGGTCTTGATGAGTCTACCCCTCGTCAGTGAGGGTGCCATCCTCATGTACAATTTACTTTCAGAGGGAATGTCATGGCGGTTGACCCATTGTTAAAACATATTGAAGAATGTTGCGACAATTGACTATATGCCGCAATCCGAGAGAAGGGCCAACAAGCTGAGGCCAAGGGGGGCACCGAGGCCTAGATGGCACAACGCGCTAGGCAGAGGTAACACAAAGTGGCCGCCACCACATATACCACTATGGAGGAAGGCCCGATCCCCCCCCCCCCCCCCCCCCCGCGTGAAGCTCCAATTTGACCGTCATGGCATTTTCCGTTCATGAGCATTTTCCCTTGTCTGTCTATTAGTCGAACTTTGTCCGTAAATTTCTATGTTTGTCCGAACTTTGTCCATTTGATGAATTCGTATCCATCGAAATATGTTTATCGATCGGTATGATCTAAGTTGCTTGGGTATTTGGTTTTGAGGGGTGAGAATACACAAGGTAGATAGAGGCTCAATTTTGTGAACTCTAGTTGGAGATGCTCTCAGAAAATATTTATCGTGAGAATGTGCCGGCAATATTATCTGGTTGAGAAATGAGAATTGTCAATGTGCTTGCTGTCGAAGTTGTTTGAGACGTCATGGTTTCGTGCGTCCTATATTGAATTCTGAATTCGGTCATCGGTGACTTTGGTCGTATTTACTGCCTGCTCCGGAGGGACTGGCGCTGCGCCGAGCCGATCCTCGGATTGAATATAACTAGTCAACAACGATATTTATTGCCTTGCAGCACCAGAATACTCTCCGCAAATAAGTTAATTCATGAATCAGAGCGCAGCTGCAACCTTCAGACATTGCTCAGCTACATGTATAGTAGACGTTCATTCGTATTCTATTTTCCTTCTGCAAATACTATTTTACCGTACTCCATCATCTACCAAATTTGATACGTGCTGAACATTCGGAAATCCGTTTGGGGCGCGTTTGGTAGCCTGCATCGTTTTCGGCCCTTTCATGGGCCTGCCCCCACAGGGCCAGGTCTGGGCGATGCAGCCTCTGGGACTAGTTGCACACTCTGTTTGGTGGGCTGAATCGCACAGCAGGCAACTCAGCCACAGTTCGTTTGGTTGCCTGCTTTTTCCATTTCTGCCTCTCCACATGCAAAGACATGTTGTTTGGTTGACAGCAATGTTAGCATGTGTGTCACAGATGTGAGATCCCCTCACCACATTCAAATTTGGTGAGGTTAACAGCACACACAATCAAAGAGAAGCACAACAACATCACATAGAAACACACATCATAGGTAGTTAATTAACATCTACTTAGATAGAGTACCAGCTACTTAGATAGAATACAAGCTAATATAACAGACTTACGCTAATTAGGTTTGTATCAGGTGTATCCCATCCAACCTAATTAGTTACCAACAGCCAGGCGTACACACCCTTGGCCCAAAATAAGAGGGTTCCAAGTACATGCCTACAAACCCCTTCATCTTCTACCTCATATAAACTACTAGAGATCAAGCCCTGCGATAGTACTCACACTCGAACACCTTCTCAGTGGAGGTGCCGTGCTGGAAGGCCTTGATGTCGGAGCCCCCATCATTGTACTTGAACACCACGACGTCTCCAATGTCCAGGTCCTTCTCCCTGGCAAACTCCGTCCAGCCCTTGAAGATCACGAGGTCCTCCTCGAACCATTGAACCTGCACGAAATACTCACAACACTTCGACCACCGGATTGGCACGGAGGACCTGGGCTGCGGCTGAGACTTGGACGGCTTGATATCCAGCTTCTTCACCAGCAGGGGCTTCAGTTCAGGAGGAAGGACTATGGCCCTCATGTCGGAGTAGCTGAGCTCGACACAGAAGCGCCTCGGCATCACCTCGACTGGATAATTTCCCAGGCGTGGAGGAAGGCCTTTAGTCTTCTCCCCTTCGTAGTTTTTGCGCTCCATCTCCCTGACAACGTCCTCCAAGCCTTGCACAACTACCCTTCGAACTGCAGTGTTGTGGTAGATGACGTCCTGAAGTTCTTTAGGTGAAGTAGCGTCATCTCGCACAACGCCTCCCAGCTCTACAAATCGAGAAGCGCATGGGTAAGTGATACGTGCATTTATATCATCATTTATACCACTTATACCACCATATTAGGATGTTATTTGCATTATTATATCATTGTTTTTACATGTTTTAGATGATTTAGGGGACTTTCCTACAAAGTCCCTATTTTTAGTATTTAATTTCTGGGAGGCAGAAAACCTCCTTTTTCATGTTTTTATTGTTTCAGGAGTACGAAGGCCCAATTAATAAAAGAAAAATTGCACAGCTGGTTTTTCTTCGGGAGAACACCAGAGGGAAGAAGAAGCAAGCGAGGAAGGCCACGAGGCCCAAAATGGGTGGGCCCACGCGGCCAGATTCCCTGACCGCGTGGGACCCACCAAATGGAGCCTCGGCACTTCCTCGCCTGGGGCTTTTTAACGAGGTCTCCGTCTCGCCGAAAAGTAACGCCCTAATTTTTCCAAGTCCATCCGAGGCCGCGGCGACGGCGAAACTCCTGATTCCCTCCGAGGGGGGTCAGATCCTGCTGCTCCGGAGCTCCGGAGAAGGGGGAAATCACCGTCATCATCATCACCTCTCCTCCTTGGCGTGGGAGGAGGCCTCTACATCATCACCATCACCAAGACCAGCACCATCTCCATCATCATCTCCGTGATCCACTCCGTTCCCCTCGTAGTTTGAGAGTTGCTATACCCTAGATACTTGTCTCGTGCTCCTATTCATGTTTGTGATTGAGTACTTGTCATTATTTGTTGGTGGAGTTATACTTTCAGATTGTGTTGTACCATTTATGCCACTGATCATCACCATGTTTGCACGTTGTGAGTAGTTCCCGTATGTTCCTGAGGGCATAGGATGAATTGGCAATGATTTATATATGACATGTGTTGGTATTTTGTCTAGTGTTTATCTTTTTGTGTGATTCTATGATGGTGTTGTGCGAACGTCGACTGCACAACACTTCACCTATATGGGCTCATAGGAGAACACCGTAGTGTAATGGCGTGAGGGAGACTTGGGAGGACACGAAAGCCTAAGACCGAATCATTAAGTTACTTTACGGGGTATTAGTATCGGGGACCTAGAGCGTAATGCTATGGTGGGATTTTATATCTTAATAATTCTTGTGCTGTTATTTAATTGGCCACATGATCCATCATAAGGGGTTTAGTCTATTTATTTAGCCGTACCTAATAATAGCTCTGTCCGAAGAAGATTAAAACTAGACAAGATATGCAACGTGTTGTTTAATAAATCTATATGCCTAGCAATATCCATGCCGCCCTCGGGAACGTTTTCCACATATAAGTTACATATCACTTGAGCTTGTCCTCTTACACATAGAGGATTGGGCTTTCTCTCTCTTTGAGAGCTTTTACTTGTTACCATTTACCTGCTGCATTGTCACTGTCTTGCAATCATACAATCGAAAATACCAAAAACACTTGCATCTTTTATTGTCTATTTATCATTTCTAATAACCAATACCTTCAGCTCCTCGTGGGTTCGACAACCTTTTCTATTCGAAAGGTACTACAATTGATCTCCTGCACTTGGAGTCATCAGTAAGTCATAACTATAAGCATCCACCACCGTAGGGATTCTTCCCTACGGCAACGAGGTAAAAAAACTATAAACATCCATGCAAGGATGCATGACATTGTCCATTGCAAACATGCGAGGATCAATGCCACAGTCCACTACAACCTTGCAAGGATGAATGTCATTGATCCTTGCATGCTTGCAATGGACAGTGGCATTGATCCTTGCATGTTGCTCCATGCAAGGATGAATGGTATTGTCCACTACAACCTTGCAAGCACCTCGACAACATGTACTACAACATCTACTACAACAGAAACAACAAGTAGAACAACGACAATCACCTCGAGCAACAAGTACCACAACATCTACTACAACAGAAACAACAAGTAGAACTACGACAATCCCCTCGAGCAACATGTACCACAACATCTACTACAACTGAAACAACAAGTAGTACTAGATCTACTCGAGCATGAGAAAACCCTAAGCATGAATTGGGGAACGAATGCTTACCAAAGGAGACCGCACCGGGTCCTTGCCCTTCCTCTTCCGAGAGTTCGGCGTTGCCGAGGTCGATGGCTCCTGTGATGATGGCGGTGTGGTGGAGGCCGGAGTTGCAGACGCCGGAGTTGGAGAAGATGAAGGTGAAGAGGCAGGCGGAGCGAAGATGGCGACCGGGAACATCCTAGATCCGGGTCCAAGGGGAGACGAAGGCGCAGGGGAGTAACGCGGCTGTGGGGGGGAATCCAGGAGGCGGGCCTCGAGGCTGGTTGCTTGCGGCCGCCTGCGCCGCCAGCATCGCCCTCCTCCTCATGAGGTACGTCCCTCCTGCGACAATCCGGCCCTGGGGTGGAGCTTGATGGCGCTACCGCCCGAGCGGCGGCGGTCGTGTGCTGCGCCACCGGGGAGGGACGATTGAAAGAAGGAGGACGGGCGGGGCCAATGGCCGCCGCCGCGCTGCGACCCGTGAACACCTCGAACTCCTGGACAGCGCGAGCGGCCGTCGCCGATGGTCGGGGACGGCCGACGCCGACGGGATCCATGGCGGGCGGAGGTGGCGAAGGAGGAGCACCGGCCATCCGTCTCCTCGGTCTCTTCGGTCAAAGCGATGGGACGTGAGAGGGCAGTTGGGCGGTGACACGAGTGACTGAGAGGAGAGAGAGTGCTCTGGGCAGATATTAGGGCGTCTCCCGCCCTTCTCCACGCGTGCAACTGCCGCTGCAACGTGCGCTCGCCAGGGCCTGGCTCCAGGGGCACGCTCGATTCGAGCGTGCCTAGCCGGCCTGGCCCGACGCTTCTTTGCGGTTCGTGCTGGCCTGGCTCAGACGCGGAAGCAGGCCACCAAACGCCGCGCGGTTGCAGCTCGCGGGCCTGGCCTGACCTGCTGCAGGCTACCAAACGCGCCCTTGTGCTCCAAAGCTCTAGTGCTCCCTCCGTTTAAAAATAAATAAAATCATATTTTGAAGTTTTCAAAAAATGTGCAAAAAATCCTGTATATTCTCAATGGTGTATTCTAACAACTAGCAAAATTTTAATTAGAAATAATTTATATTTTGGGCTACATAAAAATGACAAAATCTTAAAAAGTTTTGAGATCTGAAACACTATACTCAGATCTGTACATTTGTCTTTTTTGTGTAGTTCAACATACAAAGAATTTCTAACTGGAATTTGCACGTTTTTAGAATACATCATTGAGAATATCCATGATTTTTGATATTTTTTAAACTTCAAAATATGATTTTAATTTTTTTAAATGGAGAGAGCACTAGAAATCTCCATCTAAGCTTTTCTGGTGCGGTTCGCAATTCCTTCGTCAGTAGAAACAGATCACAGGTTTTGTGACCAGTGTCGAAAACATGTAGCGGAGGGGCCGAAACACCGCTCGCCGTAATAAAACGTGAGATGGCAAGAGTATCATCTCCGCCGTTAACAATGGTTGTTTCGGCGCCTTTGCAGACGGCAGTAGATTGGCGAACTCCATTCTTGAACCGTTCGAACGGGCAGAAAATTAACGTATTTGTTGGAAACGAGCTCCTACCAGGATGACCAAACACACGGAAAATGCTTAGCAGATGGCCCCAGAAAGATGGAAGAAAATGGGGCCGAGCTTTGCCGACAAACAGCTTTACTGGCCCTCAAAGGTTTTTTGTTTTTGTTTTGAAAAGGGCCTCAAAGGTTTATTGGTAGAACGCCTCAATTTTTTTGTTTCTCCGTATTACAATAGGCGGCAGATAGCCGCGTTCCCTATTTAACGCTCCACGCGCTAATTAGTGACGTAAGGAGCACGCACGGCTCACTGGGCCTAGTCCCTTAAAGGCCTGGTTTCCTCTTATTTTTTCAATGTTTATATTTTGATTTTGATTTTCAGTTTTCTTTTTCATTATTTCCTTTTCTTTTTATTTTTATTTTCTAGTTACTTCGTTATCTTTATATTTTATATTTCTTTATTTTTCCTAAAGTTGTTATTTTTGTTGACCATTTCTTTTACGATCTTGTCCTTGTTATTTTCCCCTTTCGTTTTTAGTATCTTTTATGTAAATCATGAATGGTTTTAATTTACAAACTCTAACATGCATAAAAATAATAATTTCATGCACATGAGCATTTATTTAATTGCATCCACATTCATTAACATTAATCTTATTAGTATGTGTTACTCCCTCCGTATCAAAATATAAGATGTTTTAGCATTTGGGCCCCAAACATGCTAAAACATCTTATATTTTGATACGGAGGGAGTAGAATTTAATGTTATTCTAATTAATTATTAATATACTCTTTTATTTTTATCTTCATAGAATAAATATATATTCATGTGTAATTACATGAAAATTTCTTTGCAAATGCACGAACATTTGTTTTGAACACGCGGAAAAAGATTTTTGCAAACATATTTTTGTCCTTATTATCATAATAATACATATTTCGAGAGTACTTACGAAATTAGAGATTTATGCAAAAAAGGTGAATGTTAATGTGCCACACCAAAATATGGTCCATGTCCAAATCTCTGCAAACACCACACTCTCCTACATGTCCAATTTATTTTATATAATATTGTGGTTTAGTTATTTCGTTTTCACTTATGTACTATATTTTGTACCATTTGTGTTTTTTAAAACTTATTTCTTTCTGTTTTTACTTTTTTGAGAGTATCTCTTGTACATAAAATAAATTTTCCAGATACTTGGAATATGTTACCTTAAAAACAATAAACCTATTTTGTATCCTAATTTATGTGAATTAAACATGATAATACTTAAAACAATAGAAAAATTCATAAATTTCAGGGATTTTTAAAGCTATTTTGAAACAAAGTTTCAAAAATCATGTATGATGGAACAAATATTCATGTCTATGAAAAGCAAGGCTAATACTCCCTCTGTTTATAAATATAAGATGTTTTAGTTTTTGTCCACATTCACATGTGTCAACATGTATGTAGACATGTTTTAATGTGTATGTACACTTATTTGGGTGTACACCTATCAAACATGTGAGCTAGCTAAAACATCTTATATTAAAAATGGAGGGAGTAGATGTCATCAATTTTATTCACACATTTTTCACTAAAGCGGGTAAAGAAAAAGTAAAATTAACGTCGAAATGTATTTTTAATTTAAATGAGAACAATGTGTAGATGACAAAAATTAACAAAGAAAAACAAAATGAATATACAAGAAAAAACAAACAACAAAGGTAAATGAAAAAGATAAAAAAGTTAAAAGAAAACATAAAATTGACAAATCCCTCTACACAATTACTATTGTTTTGCTGGAACAATTGTAGTGTGTGTACATTAAGTGGAGATTCAGATTCTCCCTCTTCCTTTTGTACACACTTGTGGTCCAGCTGCATGCCCCTATTTTGGAGAGTTAGGCAGATTTAATTAATATGGTAATTTAGTTGGTATCAACTATATTTTGGTTTGCAACGTGTTCATGTGTAAGATCGCATTCCATGTTCTCTTAAGGACATAGAAAGGGGTTTCAGTAGTGATTCTCCTATCCATAGACCGAATGGTCATGAGTCGCCCTCACGGCCTATGCCGCTTTTGAGCTCCATCACATGCTTAAGAAGGACTTGCCGTGGAATCAAGGCCTATTATGAGTCGGTCCTGCATATCACTTCGTTCGTGTTGGGAATTCTAATCATGATGAGAACTTCTCTCGTAGAGGGTTCTTATTTCAATTAAGTAAGTAGCCAAGCAAGAGTCAAACCACGAGATTTTTGTGGCCATGGGAACCGACTAGACCACCCCTTTTATTCTATACTTCATGATTGACCCTTCTTGTATAATCGAATGGAATTTCTCGAATTTCACACGGGAGATTATCCTCAACGAAAGGGGACTTAGACCCGATGGATCGGGAAATGCAAGTTCTTCTTCCAACTAGAAGTTACACACCACATCCCTATATTAAGAACAAGTCAGAAACACCAATCATCTTTTTATTTCTCGTCTATGAAAGAATGCATATCGACCTTGATCTCCCAGGGGAACTGTTCGAGTTTTAGCATCGACTTAACTCTATTCATATGCAAGGATGACCCCTAAAACAATTAAATACAATTTTCTTAAGATACAACACTTTAGAGATAATGTATTGGGATAGTTGTCTCTTAAATTCTTTTATATCTTATGGGAGCATGCTAAGAGATAATGCACAGGAAGAGGTCACAAGCATATGCTTGATTTTATCTACTTCAATGCTAGCTCCTCTTTGTAGCTGCTTAGAAAAAAATTCTATATGTTAACCAGCGCCTCTCTTAGGGCTTTACTGTTTCATAGAAGTTCCAAGAGTTTTTGAATTTGAATCCTTGGGAAGTAGATTGTTCTGGACAACTAGAATATGTATGAATTTATCAGAATGACTATTTGTTCTATATTCTAGAGAAGCATGAGTGGAATATATTGCTGCAGTTTTTTTTTTCTATGGTGCGTGAAATATTATTCTGACACTACTTCGTGTAGTATTTCTAATTTTATAGGATTCAAGAGAACATCTAACCATGAATCTTTCTCACTGTTTAACCACTCGATGTTGAATCAATATTTCTCGTGCACTATACTGTAAGCATCAACCTATGTACATGCTGATTGCTAAGAAAAATATCATTTCAGTAAACGTCTCTTTATCCACTTGTATGGTGTACAGGCTTTGTATCTGTTGATACAGCAGCTCGGCGGTTGTATTGGATGGGTTTATATAATTGGGATACTGGATATTCTAACTGTGCTGATGTATTCCAAGGGCAAACCCGGAACTAGACAAATTTGGGATACTGTTGCCACAGAAAATCCTATCGGAGTCCGAGAACTGCAGGCAGTCGGTCAAGGCAGATTTGATGAAGGATTAGTTTAAGAGCATGTAACGGACAGAGGGGGCACCTCCCCGGCTCCCCCGCGATCCGTGCGCCAACGTTTGCATCTCTCTATTCTCTAATCATGGATCCATTGCAACTTGCAGCTTGTTACCAGTAGCGCTACGCTTCAGTTCCAAGTCAATTTTTAAAAATTTGACCAGTTCTATAGAAAAGAGTACATATATGACATCAAATTGATATATTTTTAAACTTTATTTCTAGACGAATCTGGTGATGCAATTTAGTGCCATAAATGCTGGTACTCTTCCTTATAAAGTTAGTCAAACGTTAATAATTTTGACTATTAATGTTTGACTTACCACAAAAGGTACAAATAAACTTATTCGCGGACAGAGTGATGGCTACTCCGCCCATAGCGGTCACAGCGTTTTTTATTCTAATTTGGTGTGAGGCTCTCGATTTTAGCGCAGTGGTGTTTAAGCGTTGCTCTGGTTGTGATTATGTTTGAGTGGGTTCTGGCTTGACAGGTTTCCGTCGGTGTTTCACTAGTTAACGAGGTAATTCTCATCTTCTTAATCAATGAAATAGTCAAAACTTTTACCTTGTTTTAAAAGTCTTCTTGGTACCTTTTTCTTCTTCTTTTCTAAAAGAAGATAGCCATATAACTAGAATTGTTTCTTTTGAGAACAATGTAGCTGATAACTGGAATTGTTTTCCGAAAGACGACCGGCAGGGAGACGTCGCCTCAAAAAAGGCCACCACACCCAAGATACTAGCAGCGTGAATAAGCAGCCGCGCGACTTCGCCGCCTTTTTTTTTGAACAAGGAGAAGGACCCCGAAGGGTCCAGACTGCATTAAACGGTGGGATTATAAATTACATCAAGGACCTCAAAGAAAAGGAAAATTACACCCAAGTCCCTGGCTTTTACAAAAAGGACCTTAACTAAATAAAAAGGAGTGCAACCAAGTCCTTCTCCACCGAGAGCGAGCAGCTCGACGCAGCGGCCGCCAGCGCCATCGCCGGAGACGCGACCACTTGGCGATGGAGTGACGTAAGTTGCCGCAGCGGAACTGATGGAGGGCCTCCGAAATGGCACGCCGGCCTGGAGGTTGAAGAAGCTCTGGTGCAAGAAGCACCACAGCACGGAGTGGCCCCTTTGGCCATGGAAAACAGAGGCGCAAGTTCGCCGCCGTTGATGATCTCCGCAGGTTGCAGTCGAATGATCTCCCCGTAGAACTTCAGATCCAAATCGCCCTCTCTTCTTCCCGCACCCACTGCGACATAGAAGAAGAAGCTCTTCGTCTCCAGAAATTCCACCAAACCTAGCTTCCCGCCGCCGAGCAAGACGCACCAATCCGCCATCAAACTCTGCACTCTTGCCACTAGCCAGAGGAGGCAAATCGAAGTAGATGTAGCAGAGAAGTAGGGATTCGGCCTTATGGAAGCCGCGAGATCTTCTCTTCATCGTGAGCTCCGACCTCTGGAGCACAGCATCAAGAAGACGAAGAACAACCCGAGGCCAGGGCTGGCCGGAAAGCCCCAGCTCGAAGCTTCCTGTGCGTACCTTATTAGGAGAGATGCGTGCCTCCGTCGACGTCGCTTGCAGCACCGCCTGCCACCGGCGAACTGCAGCTAGGAGGAAGAAGGCAACAACGCGGCGGATCTGGCCGCCAAGATCCACCAACCTACTCTCAGACAACACCATACAGGCAAACCTAGCACAGAGGCTAAAACTAAACCTATAACTACTATGTACAAGCCAAGCTACGCATCCATGTCCACGCCGAGCGGCAGCGCTGCCGGAGAGGAGCAAGGAGCGAGCCGGCGAGGAAGACGGAAGCCTCGAGGCGACTCTCAAAAGCAATAGTGGTGGAGTGAGGGGAGAAAGGAGAAAGTACCTTCGCCGCCTTTGAAGATGGATGTTTTTTGTGTGTGTATGAGCCACCCAGTGTGAATAAGCCGTTGAGCAGCTGTGACCTATTTTGTGCCCAATTTTAGAGCAGGTGTTGGAGATGGACTTTTTTCCGTATCTGAAAAATTAATTTTTGGTGTTGTAAATTTTACTCCAAAGTTTCTTGGTGCCCTATCTTGGTTCAGCTGTTGGAGATACTCTTAGCAGTGATGTTGTAAATTGCTAAATTGCTACTGGAAGAGTATTGTTTACCCGGAGTAGTACTAGTAACTAGCATGGCCATGCCTAGTTGGGACGTACTTTTAACGGCGGGCCGATTTGCTCTGACGGTGTTGCTGAAGAACCTACTGCCGCAAGGTATTGATGCTCCTCATGTCTTCTTTTTCCTCCATCAGGCGTGGTGGTTGCGAAGGATAACGACATCGATTGAGCGAGCTCCAACAACATCAAGCAGCAGTGGAGTTGGGAAGCAATCTTCTGGAGCATCACCTTGGCGGCTGGTGACAGTCGTCCGACATCCAAGGCCACAGTCATGCCTATCCAGAAGCCGACTAAGGGCTCCGGCGTACGTTTAACCTCCTCTGTGAGGCCCCTTTTGAGATCAATTGTTGCATACTATGTCGGCACAGGAGCAAGTGGTTTCTGCTGGGTTGCGCAACCGAAACTTAAAATTTTCGCTTACCATATTACGCAACAGCCCAAGATCTATACTATGAAGACATGCATCATCCCATAATGCTAGATCTAAAAACTTACTACAACCGCTGCGGAAGATCTGGTTGTAGTCAAAGTAGATGTCGGTGAAGTCTGATGAAGAATCTCACGTCCACGCCGGGAGGTGAGATTGCCTTTCGATTCTTATCGTCGAGGGACTACTCGCGCAGCCCCGCTCTAGCAGTATCCACATGTACACCGCGCCAATCCGTCAGCGTTTCGCCGTCCACAGCTAGTTGCAACCGACGAAGAGAGACTGCCTTGCGGCGTAGTTTTAGGTGGTTGATCTAATCAAACTTGATTAGAGCAATATGAGATTAGAGAGATCTAATTCTCAACACATGAGATCTACTAGAGAGAGAGATTAGAAAATGTCTAATTAGAGCGCCGTCTAATCAGAGCATCCTCTAATTGCACAATATCAAGAGAGAGGAACTTGTACATTGCAATTGTTATTTTCAACCCATAGGGTTTGGTGGTGTTTATATAGGTGGCCAAAGGGAAGGGGTGCTTGGGCAAGGGGAAAGTCCCCTTGTCGAATTCGGTTTGGGAGGGGGAGTTGGAGTCCAACTCCAACTCACCTCCCCCTCTCCTTCCTTGCACCGACCAGCGGGTGGGGCCCGGTCCGCCGTCTGCCCGCGTCGCCCGCCGCGTCTGCCCCCTGCGTCCGCCGCGCCCGCCTGGCCGCCGGGTCCGCCTGGCCCGCTTGCGTCCGCTGCGTCTGCCACCGCCTAGCGGTGGTACGGCTGTCATGTGGGCCCTAGGGCCCCTGTGGTAGCCACTTATTATGTGCTTTAATATTTTCCAATAATTATTTATCAATTAAATAAATCAATATTTAATTAAATAATATTTTGTCTAATTAATTCTTATTTGAATATTTCCTTTTACAGAATATTCCCCGAATTAATTACTGTTGCAACAGTGGAACATGGGGTTCCCCTTATGCTGCCAAAGTGGATCCACCACCTGTGGGCCCACCAAGAAGATGGACAAGGCCAGGTGACAAGACCTGTCCGCCCATCTGATGCATGTAAAATGCATACATGAACTTTGCATTATTTTTACTTATATTGCAGTCATATTTGCATCATATAAGGGTTATATCACTATTTTATAATGATTTTGGGAATATTTGGTATGTTTCCTATTTTTTATGGAATTAACCCTGCACAGGCAGAAAACCCCTTTTTTCCATGTTTTTGACTTTCAGGGACCAAACGACGTCCAAATGACCTAATATTTTACGGGGCCCAATATTTGGAAATAAGAAGACGTACCAGCCAAGAATCCGCGAAAAAGGAAGTCCGAGGAAGAAATTAGATGGTCCCACGCGGCCAGGTACATAGGCCGCGTGGGACCACCTCTTTTATTCCTCGTGGCTCCGATGCCGTCCGTTTTCGTCTCCGTGGCTTCGTCTTGACCTAAAAACGTCATAAAAATAGCCCCCCGACGTTCTTGGAAGGAGCGCCGCCGAAACACAGAAACCACGAAACAGAGACCTGGAGCTGCAGATTGGAGGGGGAAAACTCCGGCGGGGCGCTGCCGGGGTGGTCTCCATCTTCTCCAACGACTTCTCCACCGTCTCCATGATGAAGGGGGAGTAGTCCACCCCCTGGACTTGGGTTTGTGGTGGTAACTTGATCTAATCTCTCTATGTATGATCATTGTTGGAGTCCATATGATGTGCCTTGCATAAGTATGGATCTATCTATGTAATTCTTATGGTGGATATTGTGGTATGAGATGATTTGTTATACATTTACCGTTGTGTTGGAGCTTTTATGATTTGTCATACTTTGGAGATATTCTATGATGCATGTGATGGTTTGATTTATGCATAATGCCTTGTTTATCCTTGTCATGAGGTGATTGACACCACCAAGTGTGGATAGATGAGAGAGATGTGGTCATGCACACGAATTATGAATCATTGCACTAGTGTTTAGAATATTGTCCATTATGAAGTATGATGTATGTAGGTACGGGATGGCCGATGTGACACGGCATATGTATTGAGTGACATGTGAAATACAGCCCAACATCCTTTATCTGGGGGTAAAAAGGAAGAGTATGATGTGGGAGTGACAGCAACCACGCTAGCCTTACGAGGGTGACCTAGCAACACAAATGAGTACTTCTTTCAACTATGTGTTTTAGGACATATAGCCGTCATAAAAGCTACCATTAAAACATGACAATTGTGTGTACTTTATCTATAACATGATAATCACCGTAGATGAGAGAGAGAGGATTAAGTGAACCCATGAACCCATGTCCATTGTTCCTATAAGAGAAAACCTTTGTCTTGTCCTCTTGCATTGAAGAGGATTGGGACACTTTTACATTCTTGTTTTGTTACGTTAAACTTCCATCCATTAAATCAACCATCTTGTTCTTTAAACTTGTTTAGTGCATAATCAACTAAAACTTGTGACACTTTAGTTGTAGGGAATAGATAACTTTTCCTTCTTGCTCCTGCGGATCGATACCTACTTCCACATTGAGAGGTGCTACAGTGATCCCCTGCTCTTGGGGGTTATCAAGTACTTTTCTGGCGCCGTTGCCGGGGAGCGTAGCGCTTAAGTTTCTATTCTTGTGTGCACTAGATTTTATATCTTGCAATCATCTAAGCTTGGGGAGGTTCCTTTAAACTTGTTTGGTTGTGAGTTTCTCATTAGTTTTATATATATCAAAAACCCATAAAAATTAGAAAATGGAAAACAACAAAAAAATTAGAGAGCTTTATGAAATTTATCTTGAGTTAGGACATGATGAGTTTGAGCAGAAAATTAAAAAATCTATGGAAAATCATTTGCATGATGGTAGCAATGTTATTACTATAAATTCTTTGCACACTATTGCTAATGCTATGGAAAAGTCTAAGCTTGGGGAAGCTAGTTTTTATAAAAATGATCCTTGTAGTTCCCCAGCTTTGGAGGAGAAAATTTGCTTTGATAATACTTTGTCTCCTATATGTGATAATTCTAATGATACTTGTGATATTCTAAATCCACCTACTGAAAGTATTCCTTTTGAAATACCTATGGAAATTGTTGAAATGGTTATGGATGAACGTTATGCAGGGGATGGAACAATCCGTCCAAGTGATCACTTGCTGAAACTTAAAGAACTTTGTGGGTTGTTTAAAGTTGTAGGTTTATCAAGAGAAAATGCCATGAAGAAATTGTTTCCATTGTCACTTAAGGACAAAGCAAAGGAGTGGTATGAGCTACTGGATGATCCTCGTCATTTGGAGTGGAAGGAGCTTGAATCTCTCTTTTACTCTAAATTTTATCCTCCTTGTGAAATGTATTTAGATAGGTGTTACATTTTTAATTTTTATCCTCGTGATGGAGAAAGCATTGCTCAAGCTTGGGGAAGGCTGAAAACATTATTACTCAAATGTCCTAACCATGAGCTTCCTGCGAAAATAATTGTTACTAATTTTTATGCAAGGCTTTCAGGTCATTACAAGGATTATCTAGATGCATGTTCAGGAGGTTCTTTCACAAGTAAGAAGTTTGAAGCTAATTGGGATCTTCTTGAAACAATTCAACGCAATACTGAAGATTGGGATAACGACAAAGGTAAAGAATCAGGTATAAACTATGTCTATGATTGCATTAAGTCTTTCAGTGAAACTGCTGGTTTTCATGAGCTTAGTGCTAAATTTGGTCTTGATTCTCAAATTATTGTTGATTGTTGTAGAACCTTTGCTTCTCATATTAATGTTCCTAAAGAAAATTGGGACATGTATCACGAACCTTTTAAAGACACTTGCATCAAAAATGAAATTGTTATTAATGATTGCAATAAACATGCTCAAACTTCTGAAAATACTATTTCTTATAAGCATGTTAATTTTTGTGGAGCACTTAGACCTTGTGAAAAGAATCAAATCGAAGAAGAATATTGTATCCATCATAGGAATGAAAAAACTAGAATGTGGAGCAAGGCTCTATATGATCTTGGTGAAAAAGTTTGTGCCACCTATCCTTTTATTTGTGGACTTTGCTATAAAGAGGGGCATTTCGAATTTCAATGCTCAGGTTCTAATAAGGATATTGCGGGAGACTTTTGTGATAACATGATCACTCCTAATCAACATGATGAACTTACATTATTTTTGGGGTGTGAAGAGTTATCAAGAAAAACTTCTTCGTTAGATATGAGTGCTTTTGATATGAATAGCGTGTTACATGGATGTTATCTCTATTGTGTTAATAATTGCCATGCCAACACTTACATACAAAATATTATAAAAGATGGAACTACTTTACCAAAATATGAAAGGACTAATGTTTGTTTTACTCTTATTAATGAAAAAGAGGAAACGGTATCTTCCCCTAAGCATGTTGCTCCTATTATAGTTGTTGCTGATGAGTCTGATTTCGATGATGATCCTATGCCTGTTACTTATAGTAGTGATCATGATTGGGAAAAGCATAGTACTTTTGATATTGAAAATCTCTTTGGTACTAATTCTGAAAATGATGATGCTAATAATTACAATCATCCTCATAAAACTTGTCATAGTTATGGAAGGATCACCCAAAACCATCCAATTAATATACAACTTGTCTATCATGTTCGAGTTCTTTACAATGATCCTACTTCCATTGCTATTAATAATAAGAACTTTGCTTATGTGGAAAATATTGATACTTTTATGCATATGGATCATGGTAAGAATGTTTCATGTGATGGTTATATTGTAGATTTTATCAATGATGCTACTGAAAGTTTTTATGAGAGAGGGAGACATGACTTCATATACCACAATAATATTAAGTCTCCTCTCTCTTTGTTGAAAATCTTGAAGTTGCACTTGCTTTGCCTTCCTATGCTAGTCACTTTGTGCTTTATTGATTTATTTTCTTACAAGATCCCAATGCATAGGAAGTGGGTTAGACTTAAATGTGTTTCATATTTTTCTCTATGTGAGCATCATTAAAACTATCAAGCCTAGCTATATGGCTATAAAGAAAGCGCTTTACGGGAGGCAACCCGGTTGTTTTTATTTGTGATTTTCTTTGTGTCCTCTTGCTGTAACAAGAGACTTAGTGTTTAGTTTAGTTTCTGGAATTTTTAATAAAGTGCCAAGTTTTACTCATTTTGGTGTGAAAAAGTTGCTTATAGCGTTCGGAGATTTTATTCCTGCACGAATCTGTGCACGGTATGATTTTTAATTCTTATTCTGTAACTCCGAATGAGCTCATATTTGAACTGTAGTGGCAACTTTTCATCCTCTGTATGCATGAATTTTTCGGAATTTTCGACAAAGTTAAGTAGGGTAGAAAAATACGTTTAGCTGCTGCTGTTTTTCTGGACAGATTCTGTCCCATTTTGTTTGATGCATGCTTAGAACTTTTAACTTGAATCTTTTTGATCCAATTGAGTTTATGAGTAGGCATACAACATTATACACTTTCTGGACATTCATATGAATTTTTGTCAAGGATTATATGCAGCAAGAAATCTATTTGTTTATCACTACTAATGCACCCACAGAAAAAGAAATGGGAGAAACGGTGTTTTGAAGTTTTTTCACAGGGATTAGAGGAGATGCACCAAGAGCTATCCAAGGATGGTGAAGACCATAAGCTTGGGGATGTGAAGACAACCCCACTGGACCTACACACTCTCGGTTTGCACACGTCTAACTTCTGTTTTTCGATCGAAACACTTTATCGCATAAACTTGGAGCGTCTTTTTGTTTGTTTAGGTTTGATTTTTATTTTGTGAGACCACCACACTATCATTTATATATGAGAGAGCTACTGGAAATTTGGGTTGAATTATGTTGGATGCTATTATAAGATTGGGAAAAGGGATGTTGGAGTTAATTTTAAAAGACACATATAGTTGCATGATTCATGAGCTTGTTAATGAGTAATAATTTGCAAGTATTTTATCAAGAGCTATCTTTTATTCATGTTTTGATGCTGAATGTTATTTTACCTTGTTTTAACATGGATTAGTTAGTTCTATGGACACTCATGCATGCATTTAGATGGTCAACTTTCTCCCTCTTGCTAGCCCAAAAATTCCAACAAGCAAAAACTTGTTTCCAACACCTTCAACCAAAGTTTTTCCAGTGAGTCCACCATATCTACCTATTAGCTTTATGCTATTCCGAGTATGTTTATCATGATATTTGTGTTATCTATACCTCTGAATGAAAATGCTTATGTTGTTATTGTTATGGGAAAAGTTGGTTATAGAGCTCTCTCGAACTTGATGCACACTTTACTTTTATTGCATAAATAAAATATGACCCATTGTGATTAAAATTATGATGTTGTGGGCTTGACAAATGTCTTTGGTTGAGAGTTAGCTCATATGTGCTGTCACATGGCAAGCTTTCAACATGCACTTCATATCATTTAGTTGATATCATGTACTTTTGTTTATGGATGCTTACCATGGGTGAAATAAATGTGGAAATGAAGTGAGTTTAAATGAGTTTGTATAAATGGTTAGAGAGACGCCTGGGCCGCTAATCTAAGCCATGCATCATTCATGGTGGAAATTTACTTACATGCTATGGTGAACCTTCTGTGATACACCTTACAATAAAAAGCTATCTAATGGTAAATAAAAAGGGTGTTGAGATTGTTCATTGTGTTTGTTTGTCTTGTCATTTTGATATGGGCTTGTTCCATATCCTGGGACAAGAGGTACCCCAGTTGACGCTCTTAATGATACTATTATTACTTACAATGATATTTAACTTGAACTTGCTTTGTTTTCCAAGTTGAGTAACACATGGAGTAGGTACTTGTATTCAAGGGGCATGAGACTTTCAACCTGTACTTTGTCAAGCACACTACTCGTATTTGCTTTCACTTTAAACTTAATCATTCAAGATGCTATGATAGGGGAATGAGAGCTTGACACCAAGGATTACCATATTACAATCATTGACTTAAGTAGAGAAGTTCAGAAGTTAGATGAAATTTATTCATGCTTTACCTCTACTCATATATATCTTTCCAAAGTGTCCACCTTTTATATTCAGATTTTCATCAATACTCTATGACCATTGTAGGATGTTCTTACTTATCATTATGCATACTTGTGGTCCATAGTACTTTTCTCTTATGTTACACTTTGTGAATTATCATTGAACATCCTTGCATTGAATACTTGATATCACTTCATAAACTATCTTGCATATTGCTACTCCTTTTAAGAATGAATCATTTTACTCTATGTAGCAATAGTAATCATCTTTGATATCCATTGTTAGTATTAAATTGCAAAGTCCATGTTAGTTTTATCACCTTCATACTCGAGGACGAGTATAGGTTAAGCTTGGGGATGTTGATGCATGTAAAATGCATACATGAACTTTGCATTATTTTTACTTATATTCCAGTCATATTTGCATCATATAAGGGTTATATCACTGTTTTATAATGATTTTGGAATATTTGGTATGTTTCCTATTTTTATGGAATTAACCCTGCACGGCAGAAAACCCCTTTTTCCATGTTTTTGACTTTCAGGGACCAAACGACGTCCAAATGACCTAATATTTTACGGGGCCCAATATTTGGAAATAAGAAGACGTACCAGCCAAGAATCCGCGAAAAAGGAAGTCCGAGGAAGAAATTAGATGGTCCCACGCGGCCAGGTACATAGGCCGTGTGGGACCACCTCTTTTATTCCTCGTGGCTCCGATGCCGTCCGTTTTCGTCTCCGTGGCTTCGTCTTGACCTAAAAACGTCTATAAAAATAGCCCCCCGACGTTCTCTGGAAGGAGCGCCGCCGAAACACAAAACCACGAAAAGAGACCTGGAGCTGCAGATTGGAGGGGGAAAACTCCGGCGGGGCGCTGCCGGGGTGGTCTCCATCTTCTCCAACGACTTCTCCACCGTCTCCATGATGAAGGGGGAGTAGTCCACCCCCTGGACCTTGGGTTTGTGGTGGTAACTTGATCTAATCTCTCTATGTATGATCATTGTTGGAGTCCATATGATGTGCCTTGCATAAGTATGGATCTATCTATGTAATTCTTATGGTGGATATTGTGGTATGAGATGATTTGTTATACATTTACCGTTGTGTTGGAGCTTTTATGATTTGTCATACTTTGGAGATATTCTATGATGCATGTGATGGTTTGATTTATGCATAATGCCTTGTTTATCCTTGTCATGAGGTGATTGACACCACCAAGTGTGGATAGATGAGAGAGATGTGGTCATGCACACGAATTATGAATCATTGCACTAGTGTTTAGAATATTGTCCATTATGAAGTATGATGTATGTAGGTACGGGATGGCCGATGTGACACGGCATATGTATTGAGTGACATGTGAAATACAGCCCAACATCCTTTATCTGGGGGTAAAAAGGAAGAGTATGATGTGGGAGTGACAGCAACCACGCTAGCCTTGCGAGGGTGACCTAGCAACACAAATGAGTACTTCTTTCAACTATGTGTTTTAGGACATATAGCCGTCATAAAAGCTACCATTAAAACATGATAATTGTGTGTACTTTATCTATAACATGATAATCACCATAGATGAGAGAGAGAGGATTAAGTGAACCCATGAACCCATGTCCATTGTTCCTAAAAGAGAAAACCTTTGTCTTGTCCTCTTGCATTGAAGAGGATTGGGACACTTTTACATTCTTGTTTTGTTACATTAAACTTTCATCCATTAAATAACCATCTTGTTCTTTAAACTTGTTTAGTGCATAATCAACTAAAACTTGTGACACTTTAGTTGTAGGGAATAGATAACTTTTCCTTCTTGCTCCTGCGGATCGATATCTTACTTCCACATTGAGAGGTGCTACAGTGATCCCCTGCTCTTGGGGGTTATCACCATCTACCTCGCGGAAACCTCGCAAGCTCAACATCGACACCCTGCGTCTAAGGACTGGAGACCCTCCGGGGTCACCTTTCCACCAAGGCACCGACTCAAGATACCCGAGAGCCCGAGCACCCGGCAGGAGGCCAGGCTCCTTCTCGGGTCTGCATCCGTACATCGCCAAGGATAAACACGCCAGCGCGTGCTAGAAGCTCGTAGAAGGCTTGGGCGCCAAGACGAAGGACGCGACCCAGTGACGTCGCCATGGAGCGTGGTCGGTGGGGGATTCAGTCCCTGTCCATCCCACTTTCCCTAAAGGTTGACGACCCCCACCTAACCGCGGGGAACACTTAGAGGAGAAGAGGTCACGTCGCCTCCAAAGACCACCGGGGGGTTTTCCCGGCAGAGCACCAGCAAGATTAGCTAGGGCTGAGACGGTATAGCGAGAGGTGATCTCTTCCGGGTAGGATCTGCTCGTCGTCTACCTCTAGCCGATACCCAGCGGGTACACACCCGAGACCACCATTGTAAGCTACACCATGATGAACACCTCAATCCAGACATGCAGGAGTAGAACTTTTAGCCTCCGGGCGGCCTGAACCTGGGTAAACTCCTGTGTCTCTGTGTTTCCTGCTTGAACATCGGATAAGAGAGCTCGACATGGTTCACCCGGGTGGGACGTCTTCCAGCCTCCTTCATGCCCCGTGCCGAACCTAAAAAGGGGTATCCTTTACCTCCGGTGTCCGTCTGCCGAGACACGACATCTGGCGCGCGAGGTAGGGGGCGCAAGCGCTGGATTCGTCTTCATCAACCTCAAGATCGTCGTCAAGATCTACGTCAAACTCTTCGCCAAGAATGCCGCCGAAGAAGAAGGTCGATGCTACAGCCTCCAAGCCCGTCTCTCCTTCACGCACTCAGGCTTCCGTCGACCGCCGTGCTGCGGAGACACGTCAAAATGTTCCTCCGCCCCCACCTCCTTTGGAAAAGGAGGTGCCGGAGGGAGTCAACGTGGACAAGAACGGCAAGCCTAAAAGCGCGGCAGGCCCAAGAAACTCCGTCAGGCATCCTCCTCCTCGCTCTGGAGGGGAGAAGAACATCGGCAACGGCGCTGGCAAGGGACCTGCCGCTGGGGAGGGGAACAACGATGTCCCCGCCAGCGAAGATCCACGAGGTGCCAAGAGCAAGTCTTCCACGCACCTGCCCATGGGCGCACGAGCTCGTCACGACGCCCTAGTCACTGCCAAGGCCCTGATGCAGTTTCCCCCGAGCACCGACAACCCCAAGGTCTACCAGGAGTGGAGGGCCCGTGTGGAGGCACTTCTCGACTTCGCCGACTGTGGCCCTGAACTGGAGCCTACTCGTGCTCCCACCGTCAACTGGCCTGGAGTTGGAAGAGACAAGACACGCGAGCCCCGGGGTCAGCCCCGAGGCAAGCGCCAAGGCGAGACGCAACCTCCACGCACGGCTACTCTGATGGCTGATCGGCTAAACTGCGAGCGCGGCAAGGCCATCTCCGTCGGATCTTCCACCACGCGCGACCAAGACCTCCGGGCCGACCTCAACAACCGTCAGAATGAGGACATGCAAACTCGCATCGAGCGTCGCCGTGAACGGCACCGCCGGGAAGATCGGGACGACGACATCGCAGAGGGCTGCCTCGCCCTCTCCCCTGAGTTCCGTCAGGTCTCCTGGCTCAAGAAGTTCAAGATTGACGTCCTTCGCTATGACGGCACTACGAACCCCCGGGACTTCCTGCAGCTCTACTCCCTCGCTGGGGCCGACGAGATCATGATGGCCAACTGGTTCCCGTTGGCTTTGAAGGGAGATGCCCAGACAAGGCTTCTCAACCTTCCCAAGTGCTCCATCCATTCTTGGTGGGCACTGAAGGAACAGTTCCTGGGGCTTTCCAAGGCGGGTACCAGCGCCCGGGGGATCCCAGCGACCTCCATGACTTCAATCAGCTTCCGGGTGAAACTCTTCGCAAGTTCATACAGCGCTTCACCCAGAAGATGAACACGATACCCTGCATCAAGGAGGAGTTGGTGATCTCATCTTTCCACGCCAATGTCCGCAACACCCGGATGCGTGAGATGTTGAGCACCCACTACACCGAGACTACCCATGAGCTCTGGGAGATTGCGGACCGGTGCGCTCGAGCGGAGGAAGGAGTCAAGTTCTCCGGGGAAGAGGAACCCGAGAACAAGACTGCTCCTGCCAAGAACAAGAAGCGGGACTCTGGACCCGACAAGCGCGTCTTCGTCACCGAGCCCCTTTCCAAGAAGGCCAAGTCTACTTCGACCTCTGAGGGAGAAGAAGACCCATGGTGCCACATCCACCCTGACGGCAACCACGCGCTCAAGGACTGCCGCCAGATCAAGTACCTCGCACTGCGGGAACAACACCGGGCTGACGGGACGAACCCGGATGGCTATTTCAGCTGCGGCGTCAGCGGGCACATCGCTCGTGACTGTCCCACAGGTCAGCAAGGTGGAGGCGGCCGTGGGTGGGTTCGCGGCGGTGGTCGTGGGGGCCGAGGAGGAGGACGCGGCGGCCAAGGTGGTCGCGGACAAAACAACCATGAGGCCGCCCACGACAACACCGGGGAGGCTCTGGCCCCTCAGGGCGGCAACAATGGGAAGTTCCAGGAGGTCAACGGAGTGGTGGCATGCATCCACGGAGGAGTTTCTCTGCCTCCCTCCAATGGCGCCTGCAAGAGACTTGTTCGGGAGCTCAACGCGGTTACCTCTGTTCCGCCAAGGCCCTTGGATTGGTCTAACCAAGTCATCAGCTTCGATTCAGAAGATCACCCCGACCGTGTCTCCGGGGTACGGACCCTGCCTCTGATCGTGTCGCCCGTCATCCACAACTACAAGGTTACCAAGATGCTGATCGACGGGGGGTCCAGTCTCAACCTGCTAACAGCGAAGGTTCTGGCTACTCTGCAAATACCTCTCTCACGCCTGCAAGACACCAGCGCGTTTCAAGGCGTGAACGGGAGCGTCACTCGACCGCTGGGGAAGATCACTCTCCCGGTCACCTTTGGTCAACCCGAGAACTTCCGCACCGAGGACATCGTCTTCGACATCGCAGACACGCCACTACCGTACAAATGGCATACTCGGTCGACCCGCTCTGGCCAAGTTCATGACCGTGTCTCACTTCGCCTACAACATGATGAAGATCCCGGTAGCATGGGGTGTGATCAAGATCAAGGCCGACGTCGACGTCGCTATCTTCTGCGTCCAGAAGCTGAACGAGACGGTGGCGGCGACTTCAGACGTTCATCAAGATGTACAGGAGGTTGATGTCGGTGCATTCCCCGGGGCAGTGGGTATCCCAGGGGCTCGACTTCAACTCCCCCAAGAAGGCTCCGTTCCATGGCGACCCGCAGATGACCAAGAAGGTGGCGCTGACAATTGATGGGAGCCGCACCATCACCATCAGCGTCCGCCTCACCGACAAATAGGAAAGCGCGCTCGTCGCCTTCCTCCGGGAAAATTCTGATGTCTTCGCCTGGGAAGCATCAGGTTTACCCGGTGTACCAAGGGAGGTGATCGAGCACAAACTAGCGGTGAGCATGGATGCCCGTCCCGTGAAGCAAGTTCTGCGAAAGCAGAGCAAGGAAAAGCTGGAGTTCATCACCGCTGAGATCGACAAGTTGCTAGAAGCTGGCGTCATCAAGGCGGTTCCCCACCCAATTTGGGTGGCCAACCCCATGGTGGTGCCCAAGCCCATGACCATCAAGCTGCGGCTCTGCGTGGATTTCACAGACCTGAACAAGGCCTGCCCCAAGGATCCATTCCCTTTGCCGTGTATTGACTTGATCGTGGATTCCACGGCCGGGTGCGAGCTGTTGTGTTTCTTGGATGCCTTCTCCGGGTACCATCAGATCATGATGGCGGTGGAGGAACAGGAGAAGACGGCCTTCATCACTCCCAAGGGCTGCTTCTGCTACACCCGGATGCCCTTCGGTCTCCGAAACGCCGGCGCTACTTTCCAGCGCGCCATGCAAGCATGCCTGGGCTCTCAGATCGGCCACAATGTCGAGGCATACATCAACGAAATCGTGGTCAAAACCCGGTACAAGGACTCCCTCATCCAAGACCCGCACGAGACCTTCGACAACCTCCGCCGGGTCAACTTCAAGCTCAACCCCGACAAGTGCGTGTTCGGGGTCCCATCCGGCAAGCTGCTGGGTTTCCTAATCTCCCATCGGGGGAGTGAGGCCAACCCCGACAAGATCAAGGCCATCGAGTGCATGGAGGCGCCCCGGCGAGTCAAGGACGTGCAACGCCTCAACAGGTGCATCACTGCACTCGGGCGCTTCATCTCATGGCTTGGAGAGCGGGCTCTACCTTTCTTCAAGCTGCTCAAGAAATCGGGCCCCGTGGAGTGCACCCCCGAGGCAGAAGAAGCTCTTCAGTCTCTCAAGCGCTACCTCGCCTCTCCACCCATCCTCGTGGCCCCGATGGAAAAGGAGCCCCTGCTACTGTACATCGCAGCCACCAACCAGGTGATCAGTGTTGTGCTTGTAGTGGAGCGTGACGCTCCTCCAAAGAAGTCAAGCAAGACCAAGGGCAAGCATCCCGGGAGTACCCTCCCGGGGCAACAAAGCAAGAAAAGGCAGCCAGGTGACCAGGGGTCTGAAGATCCTGACGTCGAGCCGGCCCTGCCCACTGATGCCACATTCACCGTCGCTAAAGATGAAGAACTTCACTCCGAAGGAACATTGACGGGGGCTACTTCACCCTCACCTCAAGATGCTGAGAACATGGAGGAAGCTGAGCCCGACGAGGACTCGGTGACCCGCAAGGTGCAGCATCCGATCTACTTCGTTAGCTCGGTGCTGCGCGACGCCCGGGAGTAGTATCCCATGATGCAGAAGCTATTGCTGGCGATCCTCATCGCCTCTCGAAAGATGAGACCCTACTTCGAAAGTCACCCAATAACGGTGGTGTCGAAGTACAACCTGAGAAGCCGCTGGAGAACCCACTTGCCACCGGACGCATCTCATTGTGGGCTATGGAGCTCCAAGGCTTTGGTCTCAAGTTCGAGCACACAAACAACATCAAGAGTCAGGCGCTAGCTGACTTCACAATGGAATGGACCGAGATGACATTCGATGGCCCGGATGAGGAAACTTCCCTCCCTGGGAAGGAAGATCCTAGTGCCTGGGTAATGTACTTCGATGGCTCTTATACCAAAGGGCAAGGAGGTGCTGGAGTCGTCTTGATTTTGCCAACTGGTGACCGTCTGAAGTACGTCGTCGAGATGCACTATCAATAAAACATCTCGAACAACACGACGGAGTACGAAGGCCTGCTTGCGGGACTTCGTGCTGCCATCGGCCTCAGAATCAACAAGCTCATTGTCAAGGGTGACTCTCAGCTAGTCATGCATCATACAAGTGAACAATGAGTACGCCTGTCCCCAGATGGCACCGTATGTCGAGGAGGTGTGGAAGCTCCTGCGGCGCTTCGACAGCTTCACGGCCGTGTACGTCCCACGGGAAGAAACACGTCCGCTGATGAACTGTCGTAGCTGGCTTCCAAGCGAGAACCAGTGTCTCCCGGGATCTACATCGAGGTGCTCAGGCAACCTTAAATTCCTCCCGAGAGGCTCAAAACAAGATCTGCACCAACACCGGGGGCTGGCGAGCCTTCTACATCGACAACACGGGTAGCTAGCCCAGAAGATCAAGACCCGGCAGTGCCTAGGTCAGGGGAAGTTCTACTTCCCTCTGATCAGATCGTACTACCGGTGGAAAGAACCCACCCACTCTGGGCCCTGGACATCATCAAGTACATGACGGAGCATGCCCTTCCGGAGAATGATCATGACACTAAGCGGGTGGCTCGTCAAGCCAAGCTCTACGTCTTGATCGACGGCGAACTGTACCGGCGGCGGGACAATGGAGTTAAGCTCCATTGCATATCGCAAGAACAAGGCCAAGTACTATTGAGAGACATCCATGAGGGTACATGCTCGAGTCACGTGGCGTCAAGATCGTTGGCGGGGAAGGTCTTCCGACAAGGTTTGTACTGGCCAACAGTCCTTCATGATGTTGAGCAACTAGTCAGGACCTGCGAAGCCTGCCAGTACTACGCGAAGAACATACATCAGTCAGCTCAAGCTCTGCAACCAATCCTAATCTCTTGGCCGTTTGCAATCTTGGGGCTGGACATCGTGGGCAAGGTGCCGAAGTCTGTCTAGGGACACGAGTACCTCTTCGTGGCGATTGACAAGTTCACAAAGTGGGTGAAAGTGATGCCAGTACCACGTCAGACAGCCCATGCCGCCATCAAGTTCATCGAGGGGATCGTGTACCGCTTCGGGGTTGCCGAACAGAATCATCACGGACAACGATTCTCAATTCACAAGTAGAGCCTTCCTCAACTTCTGTGAAAAGCTGGGCATCAAGGTGTGTTTCGCCTCGGTGTCCTATCCAAGATGCAACGGACAAGTAGAGCGAGCCAATGCAGAGGTCCTGAAGGGTCTGAAAACCAAGGCCTTTGACAAGTTGGAGGACAAGGGAAGAACTGGATTGATCACCTACCAAGTGTATTGTGGTCTCTCAGAACCACACCGAGCAGAGCAACTGGAGAAACACCATTCTTACTTGTCTACGGAGCTGAGGCAGTCCTGCCAACAGAATTGAGGCACGGATCTCCCCGGGTACTCGCCTATGACGAAGATACTCAAATGGAGCAGAGAATTGATGAAATAAACTTCCTGGAGGAGGTTCGGTGTCGAGCTTCTTTACGATCCGCTTGATACCAGCAAGGACTTCGCCGCCACCACAGTCGCCATGTCCGTTCACGGGAACTGCAACCCGGGGACTTGGTACTCCGCAAGAAGCAAAAGCTTGATGGCATGAACAAGATGTCATCTAAATGGGAAGGACCCTACCGGGTGACTCATACCCTGAGACCCGGAGCAGTCTATCTGGAGGACGAGAAAGTCAGGCCGGAAGGCAACGCCTGGAACATGGAGAATCTCCGCAAGTTCTACCCCTAATTACGAACATGAATCGCCAATCGTCGAATCCACTAAGCACGCCTAAGGGGCTAGTGTTCTGTAATAGGGTGTAAGAAATCATCGCCAAGAGAATAAAAGATAAGTAATTTCAATTCCGTGAGCCTCAATCCTTGACATGAAAGTGTGTTATCCGTAACAACCCGCAAGCAGGGGGCTGACATAGTGCCGGTGGCTGACGGGTCGAACAGCTAACGATGGACATTGCTAAGGAGCTGGAAACCCGGAAAGGCAGGACGGATCGAGGACACAGCAAAACCCAGCTAAGTCCTTGCATATGCATCCTGCACTTAGGCATAACATCTTGCTCGGAGTCAATATACCGTCAGTCTGCGAATGCTTGAAGGTTCTCGGGAGCCTTTGCGGCTGTAAAGCGTCCACCCCGACAAGTGGTCAGTTTCCCTCTGATTCACGAGCTGAGGACAGTGGAGTAGGCGCCCAGAAGGTATAGTTCTCTTGGGGGTATGGCTCCTGTATCTGCATCTTAGCAGCGAATTTGGGGTCCATACAGAGAGGATACTTGACACCCAAGAGATCTCCTTGAAAGCTGGATTGCGTGTTAGTGCAAAGATCGATTGGGAAATGACCCCGGGAGTTGAGGACATTGGCTGCATTCATCTGAATTTCAATTCTGAATTACAAATTCCGAATTACATTCAGTTTATTGTGCAACTTCTAGCCTATTACATGGTGCTAAGACCAGCTAGGAGTCTAATCCTATGCTGCGCAGTTGGTGGCTCTAGGTTGACGAGGGAATATCTCCCCGGCAATAGTGCCAGAAACAATGCTTGTATGTCACACGTCAGTTGGGAACCCCAAGAGGAAGGTATGATGAGTGCAGCAGTAAGTTTTCCCAGTATGAAACCAAGGTTTAATCGAACCAGTAGGAAAACGAGGTTTGCTTCGAAGGTGAAGGAGTGTAGTGCGGCGCAACACCAGGGATTCCGGTGCCAACGTGGAACCTGCACAACACAACCAAATTACTTTGCCCCAACTTAACAGCGAGGTTGTCAATCTCACCGGCTTGCTGAAAACAAAGGGTTAAACGTATCGAATGGAAAATGATGTTTGTTTGCATAAAACAGTAGAGAACAATGATTGCGGTAGATTGTATTTCAGATGTAAAAGAATGGACCGGGGTCCACAGTTCACTAGTGGTGTCTCTCCAATAAGATAACTAACATGCTGGGTAAAACAAATTACAGCTGGGCAATTGACAATTGATAAGTGCATATAACATGCATGTGTGAGCTGTGGTGTCTACTATGAGATTCATTTGGGCATTACGACAAAGTACATAGACCGCTATCCAGCATGCATCTATGCCTAAATAGTCCACTTTCCGGTTAACATCCGTACCCCTTCCAGTATTAAGTTGCAAGCAACAGACAATTGCATTAAGTAATGTGCGTAATGTAAACAATACATTCATCCTTGAATAAAGCATTGCTGTTTTACCCCTAGTGGCAACAACACATCTACAACCTTAGAACTTGCTGTCACTATCCCAGGTTAAATAGAGGTTGAACCCAACTATCATGCATAAATACCCCTCTTGGAGTTACAAGTATTCACGTGGCCAAGGCTTCAACAAGTAACGGAGAGCATGCAAGATCACAAATGACATAGACATGATAATATAATATTCAGCTCCACATAGGTATCAATATAAGTCAGATCCCAGCAAACACAACATGTAGCATTACAATAAGATGATCTTGATCATGATAGGCAGCTCACAAGATCTAAACATGATGGCACAAATGGAGAAGACAACCATCTAGCTACTGCTATGGACCCATAGTCCAAGGATGAACTACTCACGCATCACTCCGGAGGCGGGCATGGCGATGTAGAGCCCTCCGGTGATGATTCCCCTCTCCGGCAGGGTGCCGGAAGAGCTTCAGAACCCCCCCCCCCCCCGAGTTAGGGTTGACGACGGCGGCGGCAGCGAATATGTTCTGGATGAAAGGCTCGGTGTTTTAGGGTTTTCACATCTCGGGGAATAAATAGGTGAAGGGGCGATGTCGGCGGACCCCCGAGGGGCCCAAACCACAGGCAGGCGCGGCTGGAGGTGGGGCCGCGCCGCCAGGTGGTTTGGCCACCTCGTGGCTCTCCTTCGTCTCTCCTTCGGACTCCGTGTACGTGCTGGAAGAATAGGGACCTGGCCTTTTGTTTCGTGCAATTCCGAGAATATTTCCAGAAGTAACTTTCTGAAACCAAAAACTGCAGAAAACAGGGAACTGGCACTGTGGCATCTTGTTAATAGGTTAGTCCCAGAAAATGCATAAAAGTGATACGAGGTGTATATAAAACATGTAGCAAATGGTATAATATAAGCATGGAACAGCAGAAATTATGGATACGTTGGAGACGTATCAGCAGTCTTCTTGTTGTTGCCTGCCAGGTAAACTTCTCTCTTCCGGGGATGCCTGAAGGAGAGAAGGGCACACAAGCAGGGCTTTCAGGCACTCCGCGGAGCAGGGAATCTCTCGGCAAACCCCGGCACGTACTGGCTGTACAAGGAGTGGAGGTAATCAGTGAGGTTACTCATGGCGTCCTCTTCACCCTGCGCAAGAAGAACATAAATGGTCACGATGGTGTGATTTTCGGAAAGCAAGCTCATCAAGACTGCGAAATCCCACCTGCTGATGCATGTAAAATGCATACATGAACTTTGCATTATTTTTACTTATATTCCAGTCATATTTGCATCATATAAGAGTTATATCACTTTTTTTATAATGATTTTCAGAATATTTGATATATTTCCTATTTTTTATGGAATTAACCCTGCGCAGGCAGAAAACCCTATTTCTATATTTTAATGTTTCAGGGACCCAAACGACGTCCAAATGACCTGAAAATTTACGAGCATCAGTTTTTGAAGGAACAAAGCGTGGGAGCGACGGAAGCAAACAAGCGGAGACCCGAGGGCCAAAATAGGTGGGCCCACGCGGCCCAAGTACCTGGCCGCGTGGGACCCCTCCTTTTGGGCCTCGGAGCTCCGTTGCCGTCGATCTTTCCTCCACCTACTCGTTTTGACCAAAAACGCCTATAAAAATAGTCCCCCGACGTTCTCTGGAAGGAGCGCCGCATAAACACAGAAACACCGAAACAGAGACCTGGAGCTGCAGATTGGAGGGGGAAAACTCCGGCGGGGCGCTGCCGACGTGGTCTCCATCTTCTCCAACGACTTCTCCACCGTCTCCATGATGAAGAGGGAGTAGTCCACCTCTGGACTATGGGTTTGTGGAAGTAACTTATGTATCTCTCTCTCTCTCGAGCTTCACTAATTAGTACCGTATGAGCTGCTGAACATGATTACGGTCATCTATGTAATACCTTTGTGGTGGATCTTTTTATGAGTTAATATATGTTTGAGATTGCAATGGTTTTGTTTCAGTTATGAAAGTAGATGCATATTATGTACCCCGTTCTTATTTACTTGTCATGATCAAGCATGTTTATGAGAGCGTGTGAGGGGGAACGTGTGCATTAGTTGGAGTAACGGGGGGTGGCTAGTGCAGTGAACGTGAGAGAAAGTTCTGCGATCCACTTGGGTATTTTACCTTACTTTGTTGCCTCACTAGGGATAAAAAGAAATACCATGCTACCGGAGATGTGGGTGTGACCATTGCCACTACTCCATGACTAGATCTAGCATGTTCTTATTTTAACTTCATGTCATGATACTTATTGCTATACTCTGAGTTATCTTAATTACTGAGGTGTTATGATTTAGTTCGCATCTTGGTGGAGTATAAGAGAGACTAATAACCAAAAGGTCTCTATGTTAGGACGTGATGCCCATATAATTATAACTTGTCATTAAACTGTTGTGTTGCAATCTCATATGTCAACTCTAGTGTTCCATTGTCTACCACTTTATTAAAGAGAGAGTGCATTTGTGAAACCATGAACCCCGGTCCATTTTTAATCATAAGAAACACCTTTCCAACAACTTTTACCACTTTTCCATTTTCTGCCATTTAAAAATCCGAAAATACAAAAACACTTTTACATCTTGCATTCATCATATAAAACCCAAAAATATCATTTATCATTGCTACCACCATCCTTGCATATTTATTTACCACCATTGCATATTTATTTCTTGTTTGCATTGCATATTATCTTGATATCATTCTCACACCTTGTGCTTGACAACCACTAGGTGAGGTTGAGGACCAAAACATTTACTTTGTTTTGTAGGTAACCAAAAGAAGGATAGGAAAGATAAATCTTCACTACTGATTCCCCGAGAGTTCGATATTAAACCCTCGAGTCACCCCTCGTGGGGAAAACACGTCTTCCACTTACTACACACTCTGCACTTGGAGTCTCAACCTAACCCATTTACTTTTCACGCAGGTAACTACGTGAAGGGCCATCAAGAGTGCTTTCTGGCGCCGTTGCAGGGGAAGATACGAAGCTTCCTGCAGAATATTTTTCCCGTCAACTACACGCCATCAAGACTGTTTTCTGGCGCCGTTGCCGGGGAATCATTGCTGAAAGGTTTATCCAAGGGTCCCCTGCACTAGCTCTGTTTTCTGGTGCCGATTTATCCAAGGATATCTCACCAAGTCAACTTCATCACCAACTTGTGCTAACACCTAAGCTTGGGGAGGTTGCACCTACGTGAGCATCATCTTATCCATCTTTACCTTCAAAGCAATTTATCTTGTTTTGTCATTGTCTTGCATATTTATTTTCAGTTTTGCATAAAAAATTAAAAAACACATAAAAACTTGCTAAAATGGGAGAAAGAACTAAGTTGTGTGATTACACAAACACTCCAAATGATCAATTTATTGCTAGGCCCATTGCCACACCTAAGATAAATGCTGAGAGTTATGAAGTAAGTCCTAGTTTGTTGAACTTGATAACTAGGGAACAATTTGGCGGTAGTGCTATGGAGGATGCCTCTATGCATCTTCATGATTTTGTTGAAATATGTGACATGCAGAAATTTAAAAATGTGGAAAGTGATATTCTAAAACTGAAGTTATTTCCTTTCTCACTTAGAGGAAAAGCTAAAGAGTGGCTGCATTCATTACCTATTGATAGCATTAAAACTTGGGATGATTTAAAAGAAGCTTTCATTAAGAAATACTATCCCCTGTTAAAATTTTGCAAAATAGAAACAACATTCTTTCTTTTAGGCAAAATGAAAACGAACATGTTGCTATGGCTTGGGATAGGATTAAACTTATGCTTAGAACTTGTCCATCACATGGGGTCAACGAATGGACCATATTACACTCTTTTTACAATGGTCTAAATTACATGTCTAGAAATATTCTTGATTCTGCTGCTGGAGGTGCTTTTATGGGAAAAACTATAGTAGAAGCTAAGAACATATTGGAAAGTATTTTGCAAAACTATAGTCAATGGCATACTGATAGAGCACCTAATCCTTCTAAGAAAGTGAACTCCATAGAAGAAACAAATGATTTGTCATCTAAAATGGATACTATTCTTGCTTTCATTAATAAACAAAATATTGAAAATGTGCCTTTGCAAGAACTAGTTGGTAATAATCCTGAAAATATTGATGTCAACTTCATTAGGAACTATGGTAATAATGGGTATGGTAACAACAATTATAACTCTTATAATAAACCCCCATATGTGCCAAACAAATATACTACTAGTAGTAATGTTTCTAGTGATTTGGAAAACACCATTAGATCATTTATATCTACTCAAAAGGAGCTTAATAAGGAATTTATATCTAAGTTTGAAAAACAAGACTCTTTGTTTGAAAGGGTAGATCAGCTCACTAAGGAAGTTTCCTCATTAAAGAACACCATTATAGCTCAAAAACATGAGGAAACAATTAAATATTGTCAAGAGGTTATAAATAAATCTTGGGAACATATTCATGAGCAAGAGAGAATTGCTAAGGAAACTATTATGGTGTGAAAGAGAAGAAAGTTGAAGAAGTTAAAATGCTTAGTGAAGTCAAGGAACCATTGCTTGACTTAGGAATTGTAGCTTGCATGAATTAATATCTATCTTACAAAAATTTGCAAGTGATCCTTCCATCAATATAACCAAGCTGGTTTTGGTTCTTATATTGCTAATCATGTGTTAAAAGAAAAGATTGCTAGGTACAACCAAGAGGCTATGATACCACCTAAGCTTGGGGATATATGGATTCCCAAAGTCCTAGTAACCATTGGAAAAGAGACACACCATGCTATACTTGATCTAGGATCTAGTGTCTCTGTTTTATCTAAAGAACTATATGAAGTACTTGAATTGAAAAATCTTGAAAAATGCTCTATTGAACTTGCACTTGCTGATGATTCCATTAAACATGCTTTAGGAAAAGTAAGTGATGTTATGGTAGAGTTACATATGACATTTGTGCCTGTTGATTTTCTAATCATGGATATGGGGAATAAAACCTCTAGTCCAATTATTCTTGGAAGACCTTTTCTTCGTACTACAGGTGCTATCATTGATTCAAAAGAAGGGAATGTGAAGTTTCAGTTTCCACACAAGAAATGCATGGAACACTTCCCAAGGAAGAGGGACACACCATCGTTCAAGCTCCCTCATGAGCTTCGTCCACAATAAACATCAAGTAAGAAGCCTAGCTATATGGCTATAAAGAAAGCGCTTTACGGGAGGCAACCCGGTTGTTTTTATTTGTGATTTTCTTTGTGTCCTCTTGCTGTAACAAGAGACTTAGTGTTTAGTTTAGTTTCTGGAATTTTTAATAAAGTGCCAAGTTTTACTCATTTTGGTATGAAAAAGTTGCTTATAGCGTTCGGAGATTTTATTCCTGCACGAATCTGTGCACGGTATGATTTTTAATTCTTATTCTGTAACTCCGAATGAGCTCATATTTAAACTGTAGTAGCAACTTTTCATCCTCTGTATGCATGAATTTTTCGGAATTTTCCGACAAAGTTAAGTAGGGTAAAAAATACGTTTAGCTGCTGCTGTTTTTCTGGACAGATTCTGTCCCATTTTGTTTGATGCATGCTTAGAACTTTTAACTTGAATCTTTTTGATCCAATTGAGTTTATGAGTAGGCATACAACATTATACATTTCTGGACATTCATATGAATTTTTGTCTAAGGATTATATGCAGCAAGAAATCTATTTGTTTATCACTACTAATGTGCCCCACAGAAAAAGAAATGGGAGAAACGGTGTTTTGAAGTTTTTTCACAGGGATTAGAGGAGATGCACCAAGAGCTATCCAAGGATGGTGAAGACCATAAGCTTGGGGATGTGAAGACAACCCCACTGGACCTACACACTCTCGGTTTGCACACGTCTAACTTCTGTTTTTCGATCGAAACACTTTATCGCATAAACTTGGAGCGTCTTTTTGTTTGTTTAGGTTAGATTTTTATTTTGTGAGACCACCACACTATCATTTATATATGAGAGAGCTACTGGAAATTTGGGTTGAATTATGTTGGATGCTATTATAAGATTGGGAAAAGGGATGTTGGAGTTAATTTTAAAAGATACATATAATTGCATGATTCATGAGCTTGTTAATGAGTAATAATTTGCAAATATTTTATCAAGAGCTATCTTTTATTCATGTTTTGATGCTAAATGTTATTTACCTTGTTTTAACATGGATTAGTTAGTTCTATGGACACTCATGCATGCATTTAGATGGTCAACTTTCTCCCTCTTGCTAGCCCAAAAATTCCAACAAGCAAAAACTTGTTTCCAACACCTTCAACCAAAGTTTTTCCAGTGAGTCCACCATATCTACCTATTAGCTTTATGCTATTCCGAGTATGTTTATCATGATATTTGTGTTATCTATACCTCTGAATGAAAATGCTTATGTTGTTAATTGTTGTGGGAAAAGTTGGTTATATAGCTCTCTCGAACTTGATGCACACTTTACTTTCATTGCATAAATAAAATATGACCCATTGTGATTAAAATTATGATGTTGTGGACTTGACAAATGTCTTTGGTTGAGAGTTAGCTCATATGTGCTGTCACATGGCAAGCTTTCAACATTGCACTTCATCTCATTTAGTTGATATCATGTACTTTTGTTTATGGATGCTTACCATGGGTGAAATAAATGAGGAAATGAAGTGAGTTTAAATGAGTTTGTATAAATGGTTAGAGAGACGCCTGGGCCGCTAATCTAAGCCATGCATCATTCATGGTGGAAATTTACTTACATGCTATGGTGAACCTTCTGTGATACACCTTACAATAAAAAGCTATCTAATGGTAAATAAAAAGGGTGTTGAGATTGTTCATTGTGTTTGTTTGTCTTGTCATTTTGATATGGGCTTGTTCCATATCCTGGGACAAGAGGTACCCCAGTTGACGCTCTTAATGATACTATTATTACTTACAATGATATTTAACTTGAACTTGCTTTGTTTTCCAAGTTGAGTAACACATGGAGTAGGTACTTGTATTCAAGGGGCATGAGACTTTCAACCTGTACTTTGTCAAGCACACTACTCGTATTGCTTTCACTTTAAACTTAATCATTCAAGATGCTATGATAGGGGAATGAGAGCTTGACACCAAGGATTACCATATTACAATCATTGACTTAAGTAGAGAAGTTCAGAAGTTAGATGAAATTTATTCATGCTTTACCTCTACTCATATATATATATATCTTTCCAAAGTGTCCACCTTTTATATTCAGATTTTCATCAATACTCTATGACCATTATAGGATGTTCTTACTTATCATTATGCATACATGTGGTCCATAGTACTTTTTCTTATGTTACACTTTGTGAATTATCATTGAACATCCTTGCATTGAATACTTGATATCACTTCATAAACTATCTTGCATATTGCTACTCCTTTTAAGAATGAACCATTTGACTCTATGTAGCAATAGTAATCATCTTTGATATCCATTGATAGTATTAAATTGCAAAGTCCATGTTAGTTTTATCACCTTCATACTCGAGGACGAGTATAGGTTAAGCTTGGGGATGTTGATGCATGTAAAATGCATACAAGAACTTTGCATTATTTTTACTTAATAATGCAAAGTTCATGTATGCATTTTACATGCATCAACTATGCTAATTGTAGTAGCTACAACTCCTGTCCGTCTTTCGACGTGCGTGTTCAGAACTCATAGCTCACTATGCCTGGACTTTAAGACAACCAACCGATTAATGATGCATGAACGGTTCCCCACACACTTGGCCCCACAACTCATGGATACACGACGCCGGGGACAAGCGCATGGTTTGACGGTGCCACAGTTGGAAGAACAAGATCTCCTTGATATTTTACTTGAGGATTCACCCTAATAAACATCTATTGCGCAATTAAGGTGCAACCAACAAAGGATAAACATCACAGGCAATTAAAATAATTCATGTGATTTGGTATAGCCTTTGTCTCCTCCGGAAGCGTTGACTTATCTCCATGATGATCCTCCATCTTTGTTATTCCAGTCACTACAAAATTCCCCGAAGGAAAATTTGTCGTGGCCGAAATCCGCCAAGTCCTCGTCGCCAACCTTACCTCTGGCGCCTCCTCCCGAACCGCGACGAACTCCTTCTTCGCTTGATTGTCGATGACGAACTCGAACAATCACTTGGCATTGGCCATCATGTTAAAACACCGTAACAAAATAGCTATACCAAAACACATGCACACAATCCTGCAAATCCAAGTTAGACGTCCTCTAACGTTTGTTTGCAAGTTTTAGCGTGCCTCTGTAGGCTCTACGGAATTACCGTCACTACATACGCAATTGATACACGGTTATAGCCATTGCTAGATTAACTTTGCGGGGTGATTGACATCCGAACATTACGAAAACGTTGCGGGTCCCAATCCAAACGATCACATGTGCGCGTGATCCCCGTGAGGCGTCCAACCCTCATGCCCTGTCCATTATACAACAACGTCCACAACTATAGGTATAGACCCGAAGCTACGGAAGCACTTCGTTGGCGCCGACAGGCATACTATGAGTAGCCGGAAGGTCCGCGGATTGCCAGAAGTTCGTAAAGATCTTGCCTATGCCGCCATGGAATATCTTGTATAATTTATTGGGAAGCAATTAATATAACCTAAATGCACGATACTATGCAATGCCCGCACCAACATGTTCTCTAGATCAAATCATGTCTACGCATAAACCTGGCTCTGATACCACTGCTGGGTTGCGCAACGGAAACTTAAAATTTTCGCTTAGCATATTAGGCAATAGCCCAAGATCTATACTATGAAGATATGTAGCACCCCATAATGCTAGATCTAGAAAACTTACTACAACCGTTGGAGAAGATCTTGTTGTAGTCGAAGTAGATGTCGGTGAAGACTGATGAAGAATCTCACGTCCACGCCGGGGAGTGAGATTGCCTTTCGATTCTTGTCCTCGAGGGACTACTCGTGCAGCCCCGCTCTAGCAGTATCCACACGTACACCGCGCCAATCCGTCAGCGTTTTGCCGTCCAGAGCTATTTGCAACCGACGAAGAGAGACTGCCTTGCGGCATAGTTTTAGGTGGTTGATCTAATCAAACATGATTAGAGCAATATGAGATTAGAAAGATCTAATTCTCAACACATGAGATCTACTAGAGAGAGAGAGATTAGAACAATGTCTAATTAGAGCGCCGTCTAATTAGAGCATCATCTAATTGCACAATATCAAGAGAGAGGAACTTGTGCATTGCAATTGTCATTTTCAACCCATGGGGTTGGTGGTGTTTATATAGGTGACCAAAGGGGAGGGGTGCTTGGGAAAGGGGAAAGTCCCCTTGTCCAATTCGGTTTCGGAGGGGGAGTTGGAGTCCAACTCCAACTCACCTCCCCCTCTCCTTCCTTGCACCGACCGGCCGGGTTGGGCTCGGTCCGCCGGCCGCCCGCCCGCGTCCGCCTGGCCCGCTTGCGTCTGCTGCGTCCGCCACCGCCTAGCGCTGGTGCGGCTGTCATGTGGGCCCTAGGGCCCATGTGGCAGCCACCTATTACTCACAGCTTAAGTTTGTGACCCGAAAGGTTCGCTAACACATAGACATGTCCGGGAGCTTACCAGACAATAACCAGCATTGAGACCTAAACGTCTGTACTGGCTCCTATGTATTACCGAGTGAACGACAAAACCTCTTTATGTTTTTCATTACGCTAATCCCCTTACGTATACGATACCAATGATATCTAGAGTGTGAGACAATGTGCTCTGGTGTGATCAAAACCCTTTGATCATAACACATATGAAACTTGTACCAATATCATTCTATTTTCTCATTCCGTATTATCAATGTCCTGTGATAAATCACACTGTGTCTGGCCAGACAATTGGGATGACATAATTATACTTGAGATGGCCTAGATGATGTATCTCTCCATCCCCTAGAGAGTAAGTACGCTTCTTGAACAATCTCAGTTCCATTACTTATTCTAGTTCAAACCCAATAGCCATCGTTATGGTCCCCAGTTACGGCCGAACATTAGATGACAATCAAAGCGTGAGTGTCGAACAAGCGGTCACTAGATGTTCTCAAGGTATAGGAACTAACTAATGAAAAACTCTGTATGATCTTTGCTATTCTTCATCTTGACGATTTGTATCATAGCAAGATCATAGGGTGGGTCGGTTCAGTACTATTATCATTCCGAAAATAAACTCCTATAGTTACATGACTTATACAAAGTCCATGATTAGGAAAACACGATCATCAGGTAACAAGATAGGCTAGTCTTACAGACAAGACTAGGAACGCTTTTACTTGTTCATATCTTTACACGTGCATCGGAGGTTTTTCTCTTAAATACTTTGTATTCGCTATTCAAGTACCCAATGCAGTTGTAGCATAAAGATATAAACTATTAATAATAAACTTGGAGATAGAAAAATACTAAATATTATTATCTCTAGGGCATATCTCCAACAGTTTCATCCCCGCTTCCGGGCACGACCCGTGGCGACGCTGACTTCCAGCTCGGTGGTGGAGAAAAGAAGGACCTAATTGCTTTTTTACATCTGTCGGCAAGGTCTTTTCTGCATATGCCAGGGACCTATGTGTGTTTCCTTATCTTATGGGGTCCGCTGTAGCATTATGTACATCCACGGCTTGAACTTAATGAAATGCTTCCTGCCCTTTCAGGGGCCTCCTTGTGCAAAAAAAAAAGAAAAAGTTGGGACGTGGGACCTGGAACCCGGTGTGGTAGTGTGCATGCTTCGTTTATGTTAAACTAGATGACCGGTTGCGCCCCTGGCGCAGGTGACAGAAGGCAAAACTGGAATGTATCCTTAAGTTATATATTTTAAATCTTTTGTTTTCCAAGTTTTAAATTCCTGTGGCTACCATCAAACAGAAGTAAATTGCTTGCCTTAAGGTTTTCTCTATAATTCATTTGATCACAGAAACATCTGTAATAGTGGACGCGTCTAAAATAATTTATACATATGAAGAAGTATTATCTTGAAGTAGAACATTATCCCCTAAATGAACATTATCCCCTGATTGTAGACTACAATCTAAAACATGGTATATGTAGGCATGTTGTGAGAATTGTTATGGGAATCAAATATGTCGATCGAAAACTTATTAGGAATACATTAAGCATAGCCTCCGCATATTCCAGCAAGTTTGAGAATCACACTGTACACAAGGAATTTGACCAACAAAAAATGTGTACGAACAGAAACTTCAAACAGAACACTGGTTCGTTAGATGCCAACGATAATAGCAAATACTGTGTATATGCCAAAATAGTATAAAATTAACAACCCGAGAATGCATCATATTGAACATCATAATGTACATCGCCATATATATGGAGACCTAAGTTTCTGGGCAATCTCAGTTGTATTCCCATTAACCGCTTACAGAAAATAGTGTAGTTTCCAGAAACCATAGCAAGAGTTGTGGCCTCCAATGGAGAACTGTTCCATGTTGCAGATATGACTCTCAGCAGTTTGTGGCACATGCAGATCTGGACACCACACAGAAAGGTGATTTCAGGTTGCACAAAGTCAGAAATGCACGAATGATCGAATACCCTGCTTTACTACATCTGAATGATATTTTTTGAAATTTATCGAACTGCTTGCCAGGCAAGTGAAAAATATGAGTACTTGCAATTCATGAGTAAAAGAATATATGATTGACAATAAGTGGGAGTCGGTTATTTAAAACTATCAGTACATTTAGTATAAACAATTCCATGGGCATTCATAGTGATGGTGGTGATTCGCAAAGGAATTTAAATGAGGGTCGCAGTGGAAGATCGTTTGGCTGTAGAGGTAATGCAAGTTTAGTGTGTGCAAATAATAAATCATAAACTAAAATGACTAAAACTACAGGCTTCTTAGTTTAGATATACAACAAAGTAGACGCTACATGTTGCCAATCATATACGAAGTCATATGGCCGAACTAATAGAGCAGCCTCATAGTGACAGTCAGAAGCATAATAAAATTAACAGATGACTGGTCAACATCTAATTGCATGTGTATATCATTGAGCGGTAACGGTTTTTTAGACAATGATTAAAAGAAAAGGAAATAGTCAGATATCAACTACAAACAAAATGACAGATGGTGTTATCTATGAATCTCATGGCAGCAATTAGAAATTCTTGTAATCTGTACAAAGACCTATCAGGCAGTAGGAAGAGACCACAATGGCAGGCTCCAGATTACCTTGGGAGATCAGTGATATGCCGAAAAAATGTCCCACTACCAGCAAATGCTCAAAAATAATTATGGAAGGTAGGACTACAATTGAATAAATATCCTATTTCACATTCACAAAGCAAAGAGTAGGACTACACATATAAGTGTATATCTGCAATAATTTGTTCCTACTTCTAAATTAACATGGGGCATTCCTTTTTATCTTAACCCAATGAAAACAACTTAAAGACTAAACATATCATTGTTGCAATTCATCATCGAGAAATTAGATGGACCAAGATTTTTCATTATTATAAACCAACCTCATGACCTTCACATTCATCAGGTCATCTATTGAATATTATTATAAACTAACCTTAGCTAAACTTTCAGGCTTTCAGTCTGCAGTGCGTGCAACTTAACAGTTTCCCAAGCCCATTTTTTATGAACACAATACACACTCAATAGATGTAACCATCTAGGATTTGTAACAAATTTACAGAGTGCACTATTTCAAAAGTGCCACAAGTTCAACTGAACCAGAAAATCAAGCCCTCTGTTCAAATGTCTCAATATCCAAATGAGAAATGTCCCAACCAATACTGTTTACCTGATCGAGTAGAATTCCAGCAACAAGATGACAGAACGGAAATGAGATAACCAGCAAGAGCAAGGTGCTTAAGGCCGCGACAACAACCATAATGCTTTGCCCTTGCAAAGGACAACCTGCATAGGAACATGAAGGGAACATGTCAAAACAGTACATATCGGCGTGTAAAACTATGAATTATTTGTGATGACATCATTAATAGAGATGATAGAATATACATGGATAAATGACTATAATTAACAAGCTACAGGCATGAAGAATCTGGACAATGAATTGAAATCTGACGCAAAATTGAGCACATAACAGGAGCAATTACTTGCAGGCTGCTTCTTTATTGTTGCTGCTCACTTGACACCCCTTGTGGCTCAAAGAAGGTTGATGAAGAGCAACGGACAAAGATGAGTTCGTCACAGAGAGTCGTGGGACACATCATCCACACTGATGATCCACCGAGAGTTGCAGACCATTGGCATGGTGTTTAAGGGGGATTTGAAGATTTGAACTGGATACATTCTGAGATAGGAAGAAAAGCAGTATTTTAGAATGATAGTCACTTAAAATGTTAGTATATGTCAAGTCATAGTAGTAGGTCCTTGGAAACAATGAGGACCAACTCTGCCTTCGCTAGAGACAGAGCGTAATCCACAAGAGAAGCATCAAGAACAAAAGGTATCACAACTTATTGGAAGGGACGTTGATGACATAAGCTTTGGTAAAATCTGAGGAAAACTGAACTATTTCAACACGTGAAATAGACAAAACAGCCAGCATAAATTCAAGGTACTCTTTTCAATACTAATCCTTCTCTGATGTAGCCTTAACAAATAATCAAGTGCTTATATAATCAAGATACCTTCGATTCTATCATTATAGCAGAGACTTCCTTTTGTTCTCCTTATACCAATTCAGAAAAACAATAACTTCATTCAGATATACAACATGTGAGCTAACCAAATCAAACAAGAAAAATCTTATTTAATTAAAAAAATGAATTCATGGCACCTATATTCAGTATGCACACTTCAAATGCAAAGTTCATAATAGAAATTGTACCTATTAATTAACCGAGGTGCAGTGCAGAACCACTATCCATCAAGACCCTTTTATATCTGCATTGAGTACAAACAAGAGCTTAGGACCATTAACCAGCAATTCGACTTTCATGTCAGGCTATAGCAAAAAATAAGCTACAGAAAGTTTTGCTAAATCTAATTAGTGGAAAGTGGTACCTCCAAATGCACTATCTGCAGCACTTCAAAATCATCATATATGCAGAAAGGATTTTTTGGTAGACAGCAATGCTAAATATTATTTCACTTTAGCAGCAAACTGTGAATAAGGAAATGTACAGGACTTGCTAGATACAGTTTGGTAGCAGACAACTACGCGACTGTGTCGCTTGTCCCTCCCTCCCTGGTCACACACTCCAAATGTGTTTAAAAAAACAGCGTTTCAAACAAAATAAAGGGAGATAGACAATATCATGAAGTCACAGCAAGCATAACTTTACGTCATTTTCAAAATGAAGTGTAACTCAGCCAAGCCTATTACTGCATAATTATAGATATAAAATTCGACCTCCTTGCCTGCTGCTCCTTCAGTTTCTTGGTCATGTACAAATGTGAAACTCCCTCGTCTTCAGCAGGCGGCCGTCTTGTCACCCCTGATGTACCGCGCCATGTTGCTCCACTTGTCAGGGTAGACGACGAGGCTCTTGGATGGTGGCGAGGCGGAGAGCAGGGCCATCATGTTGTCGCCGTCGTCAAGCTCACGGCTCCTCAGGTAGTCCACGTCGCCTGGATGGCGGCGAGGCGGAGAGCAGGGCATCATACTGTCGCCGTCGTCAAGCTCACAGCTCCTCAGGTAGTCCACGTCGCCGACATACTCGGTGATGATGGTCCAGTCCTTAATGAACCTGTCTGCCTCCACCATGAACCTGTCTAGAAAATTCCACACCAAATTCAGTGCTCAAATCATCAGAAGATAGAGCAAGATTATAAAGCGGTGGCGAATTGTATGTACCATAATGATGATCGAATACGGAATAGAGAAAGCACAATAAAAACTAAAATTATCCAGCCAGCCAGCAAGTTAGCACAATAAAAACACACTTTTAGCTTTGCCAAATCAATTAGAACAGCCAGCAAGGCACATTTTTAGCAGAGCAATTTTTTCCTTTAGTATTCTCCAAATAGTTCTTAGGCTGATAGTGGTATCACGACCAAAGAAAAATAGCATTAACTCATCAAAATATAGAGCAGCTACAGAAAATGAAAATCAGCAAAATAAACTCCTGACAGCATTAAAAATGGTGGGATTATATCGGACATGCATACAAAGGATTATATTTGCTGGCCATCTCAATGTATTTGTTCTTGAATTATATTCAGACAAGTAACTATAGAATAGATGCATCGGCATAAAACAATAACCATTTTGAAGCTAGCTAGAAAGAAAATAAGCATATCAGAGAGCAAACTCCTGTACAAACACAATAAACCAACAGTCCACGAGACGAAAACAATAGACCAGGAGGAACAAACAAATCAAACACCACGACCACACATCTGTTGAACAAGCCTGAAGTAAGGAACTAAAAGAAGTTAGTCAACCTGATAATTAATTGCTTGCATTAAACCTTGGTCTCCTTTGACACTGGATGAAAAGGTATCAGGCAGTCCATCAAAATCATATATGTCTGAAAAGGAGGCAAAAGAGATAACCAGAAATGCTATATAGAAAAAAGTATTTGATTGTTTTAAACTGAAGCACTGCCCACAAAAAGCTGAGTATAAATTATATGTCATAACTCGGTCTAATAATAAACAAAAAGCTATTGGAAAGAGGGCAAGGGTCTCCTTTGAGCCGCCAATTCTTTCAAAACCAACTGAAATGACGAATCATGGAGAAATAAAATCATGGACAAAATACTGGAAACAGGGAAATGCAGCCCATCGCATACGGAAGTATGTTGAAATTGTTCATCTAAAGGATCAATTTCCAAAAATGTTGCAGCATTACCATTTACTTCAGAGACATTCCTCAAGGCATATGCCACAGCTTTTAGGATGACATCATTTACTGAAACTTCCACACCATGTTGCTGCAATATGAGAGTGACAAATGGAAAAAAGGGTTATATTCTAGTTAGCCGAATCACTGAAATATCGAATGGAATCACTCCAATTCTTTCAAAACCAACTGAAATGACGAAGCATGGAGAAATAAAATCATGGACGAAATCTGGAAAACAAAAAGGAAAGGAAACATGTCACAAAAATGTGCAGAGAACATGAGAAATTACCTATAGGCTGCTTCGTCATTGGTGCTGTTCACACGACACTATCCTCTCACGATCCCCCTTCTCTCTGGCAGCCGCCGGCCAACCTAGCCTTGCCGCCCCATCCTCGCAGCTCACCGGCCACCCCAACCGAAAGGAAGCATCGTAAATAAAGTTCCCTGCTGAACATAACCGGAGCAGGGTCAGGGATTGATGCATCAGTAATTTCAGAACCTCTTTAACTGTCTACAAATACTCAAACTGTTACACTAATACTACAAATTCTCACCATGGAAAAGAGCATGTGGACTGCACTATAAAACATGGATCACTAATAAGAATTAGAATTCAACCAGTATAGGAATGTAGTCTACTTTATCTGAAAAATATGCAATGCCATTCTCTTCTAGCATCCGCAAATTCTCCTATGTCCTGAATATATGCAGTACCATTATAATTTAGGATGTGTTCACAAGAGAGAAGAATTACCATGGTCTTCATGATATTCCATTATTCTCTTCTTCCTCGAACCTACACGTGATAATAAAGGCAAACATCATATATACCAACATATATACACGGGACAGAAGAAGCATGACAAAGGGCATAAAGAAAGAAAGAAAACTTATTGGAACCAAAATACATGAACCAAACATTTAACAAACTGAACCAAAATACATGAACCTACAATTAATTTCTGGATGGAACAATTGGCAACCACCACCAAGCGTTACATACTCATTTAGCTTGTGGATCAAGCAAATGGCAAAGACAACAAACTCATTAAATAACTAACTTGATCATGACCTCTAGAAAAGAAATTGAGGGGAAAAATCTGGCTAAACTGAATCGAGAAGGGACTGTGAGGTGAACTTGCCTCGCTTTTATGCTTATGCCAACTTCCTAAATAATCAGTGTCAGGTAAACTTCCTACACAGATCTGGTAGTAAAAAAAAGGAGTTTTATATAACCCTTTCGTGTTTCTCTTAGTGGTGTTGCTAGCAAATGCAGTGGGAGATTGAGCTGGAACCATACCTCTCAAACTTTGTAGCAACAACTGGAAGCAGGCAGCAGCTCACATACTATTGTAGCACACTGGCGACCAGCTGAGCTTCATAGATCATGGACGGGAAGATAAACCAGAGGCCGCGGCAGGCTCAGCGGCAACATTATGAGGTGAATCAATTAAACCTCTGTAGCAAGCAAATGAAAGGCTATGAGAACTTCATCATTAAGTTAGTTCACTCATCGGCAAGGAGATGTAAGGCAAATATGACCTTATCCTGTTCCAGAACACATCAAATCAGCTCCAAAATACCTGAAGGAACATGAGTGACCCCCCAAATCAAGCCTTGCAACACCAGATACAACAAATTGTCGTCCTCTTATGCTTTCCACAGATGCAAAGACATATTTAGAACCGACCTGCCAAACATGTTTGATGGAGAAGCTTATTAGGAAATATTTTAATCGAGTAACATGACGGCAAAAATGTATCAACGAGCAGATGATCCTCCTCTCAGACAATAACAACAAATCAAGTGATGAAAAATCTCACACCACTGCGACCATATCCTCACATGAGTTAAATCCAGATACAAAAAGATTTGACTAATCTACGAGTGCAAAAATATAGCTTGAAATTAGAATATCTTCTAATGCTCAAAAATAGGATCATGATAAGTAGTTCAAGTACCTAATTTCTTTGTAACTAATCCATCTCAAATGCCTCATGTGCCAGGTTGTCCTAAAGATTGAGGGTAAAAGCTAGCCCTTTCAAACAAAATAAAATGCACACACATCAGCATCTTTCTGAAGAAGTCTTCCCCCTCGGCATTCACACAAACATCTGTTGTGCACACCTGCAATCTCACAGTAGGGGAGCAAACAATAGGTTTTGCATATCAGGGATGGAGGAGAGATGTTCAAAGCTGGCAAAGGTATGAACAACTTCCACACCTTGAGATGACGCGTCGATGCCTGGCTCTTCTTGGCTCGTCGGTGCCGTTGGCTCGCAAAGACGGAAGGCATGTTGGTTGTGCCCCCTTGCGGTCCAAAATCCCAATGCTGAGCCGAGGTAGAGGGAGAGGCGGCGTGGTAGCAGCAGCAGCGGAGCTGCAGCCTGTGCTCCCCTTATCCATTGTCGGAGCAGGCTGGAGTGCATGAGTATGCGGGTGTGGTGCAGCCAGCCGGTGGCGGCGCGGTGCGGGAGGCCGTGAGGAGGAAGGAGGAGGCACCGCCGGATGGGGAGGAAGGAGGATCGCACGCCGTCCCTCCACGAGGTCCGCGCCGACGCCCGCGAGCTGCAGCGCCGGCGGAGGTGCCACGCCCTCACTCCGTCTCCCACGAGCTGCCGCGCCGGGGCAGGATCTCGACTTCGTCGGGGTCGACCACCGCCCTCGAGCGGGAGCCTGGCCGCCGGCCGCCCGCGAGGTCTAGCCCGAGGCGGCTTGGATAGATGAGGGCGACAGTAGCGGCACCGGCGGTGCGAGACGACCAGGTGGAGGAGGAGGAGATGCGGGAGGGATTGGAGGAGGAGAGACGAGGCACGATTGGCCTAGGGTTTCACTGCGGGCGTTGGTTTTGTCTCTCGCGATGGGCGGAAAAGCGAGGGCGGGCGACGTGCTGCGCGTGGGCCCGGCCCGGTGAAACCCCACATGTCATCGACTATGTGTGTCCGCCAGCGAGTGAGAAACTGGAAAACGCACGATCCAACGGCTGTGCATCAATGGACGGTGGAAACGAACAGCCAGGATAGTGTAGGATTGGAACAGTACACGGCTGAGGACCCTCCATGGATGTGGTTGACATTTATAAGGAAAATTCATGATCGGTATTCCAATTTGGTTCTTGGCGAGGGATATTGATGGTCGCGGATCGAAATTGGAGTGGGTTCAGATTAGTGAAGAATTGCATAAGCAGGGAGCAGAGCTTGTTTCTTCTGATCTTCTACAAGAGTGATGAGGCTATACCTGAACCAATCGAACCGATCTTCCTCACTGACACTGAGCACAGAAAAAAAACAATCCCCTCGAGAAAAGAATTGAGCGCATAAGTTTTTTCAGCTCTTCTTCCAAATCATAATGCAAGCTACCTCTCTTTTCTTTTAGAACCGATCATAGAAAAATGTTCGTCGTAGGTCTGCATTAAATTAGTAGTAGTTGCTTAATCTGGAAAAGATCTCCCCACCAAAACTCCAAGTCAAAAAGAACAGCACGCGACATCTTTACACGCACCACGGGTGTCTCAAATGACCTCTCTGAAACGTCAGGACGTCACGAATCCTTCGGTGGGATAGGACGGGCAGACCCTATATGAACCTAAGATTAGTGGGATCATTCTTTTTGCCCTAAAGACTAACTGTTGCGCAAATTACACTTTGTACATATATCTATTATTACAACGGTTGCACTCTACAAGTTAAGAACATACATTGTTGCAGTTTAGACCATATATTTGTGATTGCACTTTGCACAAAGTGAATCCCAAAGAATATACACCGTTCGGTACTTCAGATAAATTGACCGGTTTACTAACCGAGCTTTATATATCAGGTTTAGTTGATTCTGTGAAGAATAGAAAACAGAGGGAGGACAACCAACAACTTGTTGGATGGTTGGTAGGTTGACTGTATCGCCCACCACTCCACCGGAGATCAAATCTTAGGTTTGACGTCATGTGTATCTCACTAATGTACAATATTCTTTCAGTATTAGACGGCGTTCTAGTCGACAATGAGACGACCGTGATGATTTCCTTAATGTTGAAGCCATGTGATTTTTTTCTTCGTGCAATGTGAATATTTACTTGAGTTTCTCATGAAAACACGAGGACGATATATGATCCAAAACATTTGTAGTTACTTGTACTCGAGACGGTAATTTGATCCACTCACTCGTTATTTCCAGATCACAGCTCGGACTACTGCCAACCATACACTCACCCGTGTGGTTAATAGAAAAGAAAGGGAAAGATCCTTGCCACTTGATTCTGTTCTCATTTTCTATACTCGATTATGTTCTCATGTCTGTATACTCAATCCCGTTGTAGACATCCAGCGCCTCCGAATCCACGCGCGCACTGATCTCTAGGAATTGCATTGGGTTTAACCGAAGAATGGGCAGGACGCTGCTTTTTGTTGCTGTCGTGGCACAGTAAACACTTTAAACCCTGCTGTTAATACTGTTTAGGCTTCAGATGTATTATAGGTACTGTGTGTCGTGTGTGCTACAGGTTTAGGAAGATGCAATGTGCAAGAGCAGAAGAAGTCATATTGAGGTGACCAATGAGCAGACGTCTCCATTTGGTTGACCTAAATTTTAAACAGGTTTCACTGGTCTGATTAGCGAACCTAATCCCCTCGCCATTGCCCTGTTAAATGTGGCCAGAGGACTCAGAATTCAGAAGGAATAAGGCTGTGAGTCTACTGCGCGATGTATGACTTTACATGGGCAGGAATACATAGGCAGCGGCAACTTTAGACCAGACTCACTGACTACCCGCTATAGCTTGCAGCTCGTTCAAACACGTTTCGCCTCTCAATTTCCACGAAAAGATAAAAAAAAAAGAGGAAGAAATGGGAAATGGGAAAACATGACAACACAATAATTGAGAAATCATAAAAACTAAACTTCATCAAATGGGACGGGAGAAACTATAGCTTCTTTGAGACAAATAAATCTTAAAGTTCAGTGCAAGAATAAAATTTACCAAACGTTATTAAAAAATCATTATTTAATGGCATGCCCGATTCCTTTGCCATCTTTTAGCAATGTCATGTTTTTTATTTAGTCTTCATTATTTTTTACATTCCTCATAGTTTTTTTTTTTTTGAATTGCTCATTTTACCTGATGACTTCCTTTTCTTTCAATTTTCATCTCCAGATATGATGAAGAGGATAATGACTATAATCGGTTTTTGTCCCAAATGGGCATTACATCAACAAACCAACTGACATGAACACGTTGCCATCTTCCTTGATTTGGTAAAGCCGGGAAGAAGGAGATGAGAAAAATCAGTTTAAAGTTCAACGATGTTTTCAAATTGGTATTGGAGCTTAATTTTCAACAAGAAAGTCGAGCCAAAGATCAAGGTGAAAATGTACAATAGATAGAATTAAATTTATTTTGTCTTGGATATCTTTTCTTAACAATCTTCATTGTACTATCTTTTTTTTTTTAAAAACTTCATCGTACTAGGTTTAAGTGTTTGTTGGAGCTAGGCGTACATCGTGATTCTGGCTAATTTTTTTAAATAATACACGAAAATTTATTAATTCTGGAAATATTACGCAAATTTTATTTTTTTCAAAAATAGAATCCAGTCGGCGTTGCCGAAGCCGACAAGGGCTACTCGGCTTCGCCGAAACCGATTAGCTCTTGTCGTCGTTGCCGACACCGACAGGGCCCATGCATGCTGTATGCAGTACGACCTTGCTCGTACTCGGTGTTGGCGAAGCCGATAAGCTGGTAGTCGTCTTTGCCGACGACGATTAGCTCGCCGACGGCTTGCATGCAACTCCTGGCTGATCCAAATTTGTTTCGCGCTCCCGGCTTTTATTCCGCCCTTCCTCTCCCGCCATATTTCTCCCGCCATAGTTCTCGCGCCATTTTGTTCCCGCCTTTTTTCTCCCGCCATTTTTCTGCCGTGCCTAATTTTCCCGCCAAACTTGCTCCCGCCTTGTATTTTCCCGCCAAACTTGCTCCCGCCTTGTATTTTCCCGCCAGCCTTGCTCCCGCCTATTTCTCCCGCCAATTGGTATGTGCTCGTCCTATAAAAACCCCGGGAGGAGATGTCGAGTTGGTAAGCATAGTCCACTCACTCGAACATGTCGAGATACAATTCAGATGGTAGTTTCCCGGCAGGAATGTCGGCACTCCTTTTGAAGTTTACGGCCGAGTTCAAGGTAGACAATAAGGAGATCCCATTCGAAGATATTGTTAGTCATCCACCTCATCTTCGTGAGCTATCAGCGAAGCTAGCTAGGCATGGGTGGCCATGGAGGAATTACAAGGAAATAGAAAAGGAACTCGTGAGGCTGCATGCTAGGTGGCAGAAGAAGAAGCTAACATATCCCACTGAAGCATATATGTTGGATGCTTTTCATCATCCGATGTTATGGGTCGAGGAGAGCGAGGACGAAGATGATATCTTCATGCCCACTGAAGCGAGCAAGAGAGCTGCAGCAGCGGCGGCGGCGTCGAAGGGCAAGGGTGCAGCGTCGTCGAAACGCAAGGCTGAAGCATCGTCGAAGGGCAAGGGTGCGGCGTCGTCGAAGGGCAAGGGTGCAGCATCGTCGAAGGGGAAGAGTGACGCGGGAGGCTGTGTCGATGGTAGATGACTTTTCTTTTTCAATTTATGTTGTGTTGTCGGTACTACCACTTTTCTTGCTGTCTGTGTAAGTTGCAATGTTTGTTTAATAATATGTCTCGTACAACTTATTTTCCTCTGATATGTCTCGTACATAGATAATAATATGTCTCATACATAGATAATATGTCTCATACAAACATAAATATGAATATGTCTCGTACATAGATAATATGTCTCATACAAACATAAATATGAATATGTCTCACATATAAATATGAACATGTCCCGAAGATATCACTGACGCCTGCGTGGCCGAGGATCACGAGGAGGGGGCTGGACGGGCGGCGTCCTCCCGTACCTGTTTGGTGCCCGGGTTTGACGAGGCACTGTCAAGTCGTCGTCATCCTGTGTACCCTGTGTGGGGTATGGTGGAGGAGTCTGCTGAATGTGCGGCTGCGTGGGGAATTCTGGAGTGTTGAAAATGTTCATCCAGTTGGAGATTTCCTCCCCCGCGTGAGCCCGAGCCTCCTGGTCACTCCCCCACCCTGATCCAGATCCTGACGCCTGGTGTCCGGACGTAGCCGTGTGATAGCCATAGGCTCCTACAGATGGAATCATTAGTACATAAGAAATACGCACTCCCAATTGAAATATGAAAACAATATACGTACCGTAATCCGGGGCGGGACCTCGGTACTCAGGAGGAGACTGTGGCCGATACTCGTAACTGGAAGTGGGACCGTAACCTTGCCACGCCGAACCTCCTGCCTGGTCAGGAGGAGGTGGCCTGGGCTGTGGTGACATACGTGGACGCGGCTCATGTCGGTGATGCGGCTGCTGCTCGTGGTGCTGGTGCAGGAGATGCTGGTCGTCGTGCTGCTGCTCCTCCTCCTCGTGCTGATGCTGCTCCTGATGCATCTGCTGCTGCCGCTGTTGCTGCTGGCGTCGTGACAGGGGGCGCGGGGGGCGTTGTCCTGCCGGGTCGCGAACAACGTCCTCTGTGCGGGTGCACGTGAGTGTCGCGTAGACGTCCCGTAGCTTCCCCTCCAGCCTCCTGAACCAGGATATCGGCTGCTCCCGTGGTACCAAAAGAGGGCCAGTGGAAAGAGAACGTCCATACTGAGCGGCCTCATTCTGAATCTCCTGTGTCAAATAGGCCTGACAATAGAAATAAAAAGTATTAAATATATATACGTCAAAGCATGTAGCAGTTAAATGAATTAGTGAAAATATATTACCGCGTGCTGTCTGGACGCAGAAGTGTCATATATCGGGTATGTATCCCACGTAGTAGGGGCAGGTATAACCTCCGGGTCAGAGTGCAGAACGATACGTATCCGTGTTCCGGACATGTACCTCTGCAAGTAGGTATTGTATAGAGTGATATCAAACCCGAGAGGCTCGACCCAAAGCCGTGTCGCCGCAGTGTCCCACTCTGAAACGTAAGGTTGTAGCCTCCGTAGCCACTCTGCCGCGGTCCGACTAATCCCCTTCCTTGAGATCCTAAAAATTGGGTGAGTGTTCTATCAGTAAATATTGATTGAGTGCGAACAATTTAGGACAAAAACTACGTTCGACATACCTGTGGTGCGCATCTGGGAGGGGACGCTCTGCTGGTGGAGGCTCTACCAACTGTCGAAGACCAAATTGCCTCATAACCCTCTGTTGAGACATCTCCTCCACGAAGACATCGAAGATGATCTTCGATTTTGTCATCCAATACGCTTGGTCACGTCTGCAGAGAGCAGAAATACCTCCGGGGTATCTTCGCGTAATGAGCTCCTCCGTGTACGGCTCCCAGATCACCGAAGTGTACATATCAAATTGCTCGTTAAATGCAATGTAGCACTGCTTCGTCTGCTCAGTAGCAAAGTGTCTCTGCGTAGAACACAAGTTATTTTCATACACGGTCGCAATAGTAAGTTTGTCGATGTATTAAATTATAACAAGATACGTACCTTGTTGCGTGTATACACGGTCGCAATAGTAGGCAAGTCGATGTGGTCACCGTCAAAGATCTCCCACAATGGGAAAGGTCTTCAGATATGGCTGGCCGTCCTATAGAGAACCTCTCCCACGACCACAGCTGCAGAAATAGAGGGCATCCGAGAATGGCTGACTTACCTGAAGTCAGCATGCAAGCGTTGCACATAGCTCGGTACGTAGCCGCTAAGACAGCCGAACCCCAACTCCTCTGTCTGATGTGCGCTGGCTCAGTAGCATCAGCGATCTCCCGTGCGAAAGGGAGGTAGCGCGCGGTAATAGTGTCGACATGGTTCTCGGTGAACATCACCTTACCAAGAAGCCACATGATGTATGCCTCCAAGCCGCGACTGAGTTGTATCGGTGTCAAATGATCTGGATACCCTGGAAATTTCTGGACCTATATTCATGGTAAAAAAAAATTAGTATAACAACAAATGAGAAATAACAGATTATGAGACACATTAACTAACCTGAAAGGCAACCAACCAATCAAGCTTGGGTCCGTGAGAATCATACTGTAAAGGTGGACCAATACCCTGGAAACGGGCTATCAAATCGTCCTGCCAATTCACCGGCCTCTCCAAAGGTCCAACAGGCTGACCCGCCAAAGGTAAACCTAGCAAGAATGATACATCCTGTAGAGTAGGAGCCATCTCTCCCCAGCGAAAGTGGAACGTGTGGGTCTCCGGCCTCCATCGGTCCACCAAGCAGCTGAGTAAAGATGCGTCCATATTCATACGCGTAGAGTTTCAGTGGCCTCTACTAGACGCGCGAAAGGTAAGAGCCCGGCCCATTTCAACCTGCGTATCCAAAAGAACATAACAATCTAGTTTAGCACACTAGCATAACAATAGAAAACATGCGTCCATAAAATAAATAAATACGACCAATACCTCTGTACCCACGCCGGGTGAATCCTCCAGTTTTCCTTAGGCGTGCGAGTGATTAGGGGCTTAAGTTTCCTTGGATTCCCCTCTAATGCCTTAGCACGGTGCCCACGATCTATGGTAGCATCAAGCAACCACATTCCCTCCATCACTGCACATATTAGAATCCCAGAGTTAGTATCACATTTAATACAAATTCAAACAATGTGACACATTTAATACAAATTCAAACAATGTGACACATTAATACAAATTCAAACATAGTTCCACACTTAATACAAATTCAAACATAGTTCCACACTTAATACAAATTCAAACATAGTTCCACACTTAATACAAATTCAAACATAGTTCCACACTTAATACAAATTCGAACATAGTTCCACACTTAATACAAATTCGAACATAGTGCCACCTAGTTTCTTCCTCTCGCTCTTCGTCCTCGCCCACGCCCGTTACCCCGCGCACGCACGGGAGGTCTCTCTCCAGGAAAAGTGGGACAATCAGGGTCCCTATGGCCAAATTGGTTGCATTGAAGGCATTGCACCCTGGGGCCTCCGGCTTCGATTCATCCATATCATTCCTGATGCGACGACACTGCCGTCTGCCTACCCCATCACGCAATAGCTCAGGAGCTGGAATGTACACCCTCTCACCAGGGGTTACAGTGTTGAAGTTACCCATTGATCGAAATCCCATCATCTCACCTGTCCAAGTATTGATAACTGCCTCTTTCATATAATATGGAGACACGAAGGAGATTGCGTTCAACCGTAACTGCTGCAGGCAGCGAGGACATGGGAGCAAGGAAGGTGAAGCAATTTTGGTTTGTTGCAGGTGCACTCGCAAGTTGGCCAAACCTCATTACCAATCTTCACCTCATGCGTCCTCACCTCGTTTGCACATCCGAACTTGTTGTGGGCTAAGCGGACCTCAAATCTCCTTTCTTGATTCCCAACGGCAGTTACACTGTGGGAGCAACATTTTGCCAGCTTCTCATTCATGTACTTCGTAACCTTCTCACAATAAGGCGAGGTCGGGTTGTCCACATTATGCTTCTCAGCTCTTTCACGTCTATCTCTGAAATATTTCAATGTGCCATAGAAAATACCCTCCACGATGGCTGTTAGTGGCAAGGCACGGTTTCCTCTGAGGACAAAGTTGTATGTTTCAGCCAGGTTCGTTGTCATGACACCGTATCTTGCTCCATGTGTGTCGTGCAACAAAGACCACCTCTCTAAAGGTTCATGCTCTATCCACTGCTGAAAAGTTTTAATTGTCCTCCCACCTCTTCTCCTAGTTCCTGGCGGGTCAAATCCGGGTAGGTCGCAAAGACCAACAGGCTCGTCCTCCTCGGCAGGTGGTCCGGTAGCTAGTTGTGCAGCAACAGCTTCTGCATGTGCAAGAACAGCTGCTGCTCGTGCCCTCTTCCTGTCCGAACATGTCTCTGCGTGCACAAATCAAGTCTTTCACGTATCTTCGTGTACTTCCATTCTTGGTTCTGCTTGCAGAGTTTCTTGAATAGGTTCATCAGGTCCTTATTTCTAAACTGCGAGAAGAAGTTGGCACCTAGATGGCGCATGCACCAACGGCTCTGCATGTCCTGCCATGGAGTCTGTTCCTCAGGCACAGGATTGGTGAGTGTCTTTATCGCGTTGAGTATACCTGCATGCCTGTCATGAAGGATGCACACGTTCGGCTTATCCTTCACAACTGCTATTTTCAGTTGCCTGAAGAACCAAGTCCAACTGTCAATGTTCTCGCTCTCCACAAAAGCAAATGCGAGGGGCACAACCATATTGTTACCGTCTTGACCAATTGCAGTCAGGATCTGTCCCCTATACTTGCCTGTGAGAAAGGTGCCATCTACACATATCACCGGACGGCAATGTCTGAAAGCCTCGATGCATACGCCGAATGAGAAAAACACTCGATGCAGCACCCTCACAGTTGGGAACTCTGGCCTGAACAAATCTTGGATATCTACATAGGTGCCTGGATTCCGGTACTGCAGAGTATGCAGCAGCCGGATAACAGAGTCATATGCGTCCAAATATGAACCAAATCTGTTCTCAAGCGCCGTATGCTTAGCCCTCCAAGCCTTGCCATATGATATTTCGTACTTAAATGTGGCAGCCACTTTTGTCTGGAGGGCACTCACTTCCATCGATGCGCAGGACACTATCTCCCTGTACAGCAACCGAGCTATAAGCGTGGAAGAAAGATTACGGTGCTCTGCAGGGATATTTTCAATTCGACAGGAGTGAGGTACGAAGTCACTTATCCTCCAACTATAGCCATTCTTTGGGAGATGTCCATGCACCCTGCCGGGACAAGTTATTGTCTCGCATTCCATTGTCAAATATTTTTGACTTGACACGGTAGTTCTCATAACCCTGTGGGTGGACAATGCCCATTTAACGACTGCATCCCTCAAAGCTTGCTTGTCAGTATACAAAGCACCCTTCGCAATGTTGTTCTCATGATATTGCCATGCCGAATCATGACCATCGTTTATAGTCATCGCCGAAGAGTGGTCCTGATTCCATGCTGCAGGATTAGGTACCTCATCTTCGTTCTCTTCCCCGTCTGACTCATCGGAATCATCGCCTTCAGCACTATAGCCATCTGCATCTTCATCTTCCATCTCGTTCTGCATGTGCCCGTCTACCTCGTCGCCATCCGCCTCCGCACTGTCATATACCTCAGTGTCCCCTCCATGTACTTGACTGCTCTGCCCCGACTCGTTACCACCACCACCAAAATCAGACCCATAATGTGACATAGACATGTCCATCTCTTCACTTCCATGTCCAGGATCATAAGCACCCTCACCTTCATGGGCACTAAACTCGTCGTCAGGGGCAGTGACCTCGTTCAGGGCGGGAAGAACTAGGGCACAAGGACAGCAATTCCTTTTTGCGCAGCCTTTTAACCATCGCACCCAATCAGTATCACACTCTAGTGGTTTCAAAACGAAGTAAATATTTGTCCTTGAATGACTCCACCAAGCATGAACACTGACGGTCTGTGTCTGACTATCAAGCCCTAAACTTCCCGCCACCCAATCTTTTACCTGACTTACAGACCATGTTTCAGCAGCTGGCAGGTCGACATCTATATACTGAAACTCACTCAGATCAGCTCCCGTATCACACATTTGGACTCTACCAGGACCATAGAAAAACCTGATCTTCACTAAATCAGACATCTCCGCTGACATAAATAAATATTGACCATCGTTAATATTACTCCGCATAAATAAAGTCCTAAAAAAAAGCTACATTTTTTCAAATTAACCTACAAATATAGCTACAATTATTACTACCGTCACAAACTATTTTACCATCGTTAATATTACTCCGCATAAATAAAGTCCTAAAAAATATAGCTACATTTTTTCAAATTAACCTACAAATATAGCTACAATTTTTACTACCGTCACAAACTATTTTTCAACAACACAAGTTCATACCCTAGAATTTTGATAAATCGAATTATACCCTAGAAGCGTGAGAGGCGACGGCGTCCGGCGGTCTCGAATCACCGGTGCACCAACACGAGCAGCACCACCACAATGCAGCCCTCCAGCACCACCACGCAGCCCTCCAGCACCACCACCACCATCACCACCACCACCACCCGCCAACCATCACCACCACCACCACCCGCCAACCATCACCACCACGAGCTATCCCATCAGGAGATCGGAGTTGCCCTAGCCTCCCTCAACCTTCTAGCACCGATTAATGGTGGCAAACGTGAAGATTATTGGTCTAAATGGCTGGTTTAATTTGGTTTGTGTGGAGAGTGCAGAGAGGAAAGCAAGAACTCGCATGAGTGAGTGCAGAGAGGTGCTAGCCAGAGAGGAAGCGAAGGAAAGAGAAGAGAAGGAAAGAGAAAAAAAGGGTGCGTGCGAGCTCTGTGGCCTTGTCGGCATCGCCAAAGCCGACAGGCCTCTAATCGGCGTGGGCGAGGACGACTGGTCTCCTCCGTCGGTGCGACGTGACCGTGGCGACGTGACCCATGCATGGCCCCTTGTCGGCTTCGCCATAAACGACAAGCCCAGGTACTCGTCTTCGCCAACGACGAGTAGCATGTACTCGTCTTCGCTAACGACGACTGGTGGCAGTCGGCTTCGGTGACGCCGACTGGATTCTATTTTTGAAAAAAATAAAATTTGCGTAATATTTCCAGAATTAATTAATTTTCGTGTATTATTTTAAAAAAAAATAGCGTGATTCTGGTTGTTGTCGCAGCAAATGCATCTCAAAAGGTTTGTTGCTGCCAAGAGCATCCACATCCCTAAATGCTAAACCATTTTAAAATTAAGTGAGATAAATATGGTAGGAGAATCCTATGGGATGCGTGAATATGCATTAAGATAAAAGGCACAACACCACCAACAATTTAGCTAAATGAATACTTTTAGTTGGGTGATGTTTACTAATATTCTACTATAATTAGCAATGTTTGCGCTCCAGAAAGAATGTCCTTCAATGTCATGTGAATTTCAAATCATACATTGGATACAAAATTTGAGACATCTCTCTCGACTTGTCATATATATAATCGAAGTAACTGCCTCACAATTTGTTAAATAGTTAACGACACCTAAAATGTGGTAATTAGAAACCTATGGTCACATATGAACTCCCCTATCATGAGAAGTTTGTAAATGAATGAAACATGTGTGTCGCAATTTTGTAAAGTAATTTGCGTGTATGGATGGTTTAATATTACGCCCACATATAAAATAGTCAATGCAGAGAAAATCCACACAAAATAAGGTGCTTTAGCACCTTGTTGTTTCTATTAGGTATCGTGGTGGTTTGAACATGTATATGATTCTTTTGAAATATTTCTTAAACTTGATTCAAACTTTCAAATTACAGAGGGTACATATTCTAGGGATTAAAACATGGAATCGTCTATACCCAATCCCATAATTATTTTAAAATAGAGTATGTTTTAAATTGCTGCATCCAGATTGAACATCTTCCTCTTTCTTCTTCCTGTATCCAATCTTCCGGCCATCTTCTTCTTACAGTGACCCATCCTCCTATCGCGCACACACAATTGTCTCTTCTGCCCATAGTCGGCGTAGCCACTGCGTCCGTCTCTCCCAAACCTAACCACCACCAGTTAGTACTGCAACCGCCTTTGCCCTTCCCTCTACCTAGGGGAACATGAGTTCATTTCGTAGCGTCGGCGCTCCACCCCTCAACTCTAACACCCTTCACCGCCGCTAAACCTCCAACCTCGCCTCCAGCATCGTTCCCGTTTGTTGTCATCGCCTCATTCTCGATCCATGCTCGCCTCCGACTATGTCAAAGCTGTGCATCGTTGCTAGTGCTGGTCCACGTCTTCGCCTCCACCTGGATACCCACATGTGTACAGAGGTTGAGGTCACAGCCGCATGCTTTCTAGGAAATGTGGTAAAGACTCTATATCTGCATTAATATTCTCTTGTTTCAAGCCACGTTTAAACGTGAGAGTTTCACATAATTTCTCTAGGTTTGTGTTACATCTTTTTGAATAAATCTCAGGCAACCCAAACAAGCGTCACAAATCCAATACCTTGTGGAATGTTGGAGGAAACAAATTTTTTTGGTCGTCCCAGTTTTTGCCAAACCGAGGCACAACCGCTCCGTGGAACGGTACGGGGGAGAGATAACTAAAGCTGAGCATAGAAGGGCATGGCCGCATGGGGGACCCGGCAGAGCCGCTTTTACTTTTGGCGCTGCCATCCTTTGTGGCGGCCAACGTCAGAAGAAAACATAGGGTGCCGTGAGCGACCGCAGTGACTACTCCGGCAGAGCGCGGAAGCCAGCGGCTTTCCGTTTACCCTCCCCTGCCCAAGTTAATAACAGCAATTAGAGAGGGACGGGCCAAGGACTGGAAGACAGACCGAGGCTGAGAGCCTGAGCCGAGGTCCTCAGATGGAGGTATAGCTTAGCTAAAGCAGGCTCTCCCCTCTCTCTCTGCAGAGAGAAAAACCCAAGAAGCGATCGAAAAGAGGCTCGGCAGGGTAGCTAGGTAGAAGACACACCCTACATCTCTAGCCTTCTTCCCGAGCTCCTCCCTCCGAGCAAGACCAGATAGTAGATAGCAGAAGGGTTTTGGGGAGGAAGAGAGAGAGAGGAGAAGGGGAAATGGTGGGCTCGGGGGCGGCAGGAGGGGGAGGAGGGGATCACGCGCGGAGCAAAGAGGCGGCGGGGATGATGGCGCTCCACGAGGCGCTCCGCAACGTCTGCCTCAGCTCGGACTGGACGTACTCCGTCTTCTGGACCATCCGTCCTCGCCCGTATGTACCCGACCATCTCCTCCTCCTTGCTCCGTGTTTTTACTCACATAATAAACCTCTCCGCCGCCGTAAATATCGAAGAGACGCTCGGTACGGTGGCCGCTGATCGATTAACGCTTATTAACCCTGTTTATTCCTCCTGCAGGCGGTGCCGCGGCGGCAACGGGTGCAAGGTCGGCGACGATAACGGCAGCCTGTAAGTTAATTTTCTTCTGCTTACTGATATCTATGTGAGGAGGACTGATCGGAATCGGAGCGGCGCTAAACAAGTGGTTGGTTGCAGGATGCTGATGTGGGAGGACGGTTTCTGCCGGCCGCGGGTGGCGGAGTGCCTGGAGGACATGGACGGCGAGGACCCGGTGCGCAAGGCCTTCAGCAAGATGTCCATCCAGCTCTACAACTACGGAGAAGGGTGGGTACTGGGTAGGTGCAGTCGTGTGCAGTTTTTTTTAGCCCCAGGCCGGTCGTCGTCGCACGCGGCAGCCAGCCCCGTCATATCAGCCTCCCCCTTAGCTCTAATTAGCCCCGCGAATTTTCGTGCAAGTTCTTGTCATGTCCCCTGTTCTTCGATTAGGACCCTGCCCTGTTCGCGCCATTGATTGATGCCCAACAGTTCCTTAATGAAACTCAGCGGCGAGATAGAGAGAGAGCGACGAGGAAAGGGTCGTCGGAGATGGGATGGGTGCGTGCGCTTTCATCTTTTCACTTTGTTCTGTATCTACCGCGCCCAGCTTTTCAGTTTTATTAATTCTCGTGGCGACCTTTTTTTACTGACACCGTGGTACGGCACCACGCCTAATTAAACCTCTGGTTCTTGGTGGTTTGCTCTGACGCTGGTAAGAGGAGGCAGACCACGCGTGGAGGCGACGGTAATTATGCCAGGGCAGGAGGTCAGGGCGTGATAGATTAACAGCGATAGGACGGGCGCTGTCACGTGCGGCACGTGAGTTCGAGTGGGGCGGTGCCTCGTTACGCATAAACAATCTCGGCTTGTCAGTCAGTGGGTTAATTGCGAGGTTAATTTATCTCAGATTAGCAACAGCTGATGCTACACGCAAAACCAAACCTTACACAGTATAGAGGAGCAGACTGCAACCTTTGCATCAAACAGATGAACTTGCTTATTCAGATTTCAGAGCCAATTAGATAAACATCCTCTCACTAATTAAGCTTGCTATAATGAGCAATGTGGTACAGTGTATAGTTTTTATTTGTGAACCCGATGATTGCATTACAGTATATGTTTACTAAGCTTGTTACTGTAGCGAGTAGTGTACAGTGTACTAACAAAGAAAGAGAGACAATGTGCGAGTCTCACCTCACCGGGTTGTGTGCGTTTGTGGTCTCTTTCACTTTGTTCTTACTACCGAGCTTTTGAGCATCATGTGCTAAGTCGACTGATTTTGATTCGGACCGGTTTGCAGGCTGATGGGAAAGGTGGCGTCTGATAAGTGTCACAAATGGGTCTTTAAGGAACCTTCTGAATGCGAGCCAAACATCGCCAACTACTGGCAGAGCTCTTTCGATGCCGTATGTACCATCATCCACTATCTCTGCCCCCACCCCTTCTTTCTCTTTCTGCAGTCCACCATGCGTCCTCCCTGCTTTTGAGGAGAGCTGCTTAGTCTTAGCACTGCACCAAATTAATCACTTGCAAACAAGAAACAAGATCAGTAGCCTCCTAAGATTAACACTCACTAGTATTACTGCAGACATAGTGGTAGGTTTCACGAAAAATCTCCAGTGATTCTTTTTTTTAACAATTGAAAAAAATCAAAGTTCATGGTTTAAACAAATCTGAAAAAAATATCTAGATGTAGTCAATGATGTATTCTTTGAGCATGCAAAATCACATTGCTAAATTCTTTAAATATTGGGCTACACAAAAATGAAAAAATCTGATTAATTTTGGAGTTTGAAAAATATGATTTTCAAACATCTGATAAACTACTTTTATTTTATGTAGTTCAGCATTCAAATTATTTCAAATTGAGGTTTTGCACGTTTGAAGGATATATCATTGACTTCATCCGGATTTTTTTTCCAGTTTTTAATTGTGAATACAATCTTTGAATTTTTAAAATTAAAGGTATCACTCGAACTTGGGAGCTAGAAATCCCTACTCTAGGTTTCAACTTTTTTGCCCCATCAATTCATGGAAAAATTACATAGAAGAACAAATGAAGAGATCGACATACATATCTCTAGGCAATTTGCAACCTTTGCATCAAATCAGTTCCACCCAGAAAAAATGTCCGCTCTCAAAAAAGATGAGAAGAATAGGATGCTCTGAGTGAGACTGAGTTGCACCTCATGAGCATCCGCGGCTGTCAAGAAGAACTAACGCCACGTCACAATCGAGGCTAACCTTTATTCCTGTGCACTCACACAAATCCCTCTCGGCCTTTTTCTTTTTGCAGCTTCCAACGGAATGGACTGACCAGTTTGCTTCAGGCATCCAGGCAATGCCCCACCCTTTATCTCTACTCTACTGTTCATCTTTTACTTCGTCTTCTTGGCTAGCTTATACTGTTTGTCTGTTCATATAACTTGTCGCGCTTAATTAATTTGCAGACCATAGCTGTCATTCAAGCTGGCCATGGCCTCCTGCAGCTGGGTTCTTGCAAGATCGTAAGTGCAGCATATGCTCGCATGCTTCAAGCTTTTCTCCTTTAAAATGTCCTTTGTCGTTTTGGCCAAGCACGCCGAGGTGGACGTGTCAAAACTAAGCAGCTCGTCCCACTGTGCATGCGCAGATACCGGAGGACCTGCACTTCGTGCTGCGGATGCGACACATGTTCGAGTCACTCGGCTACCAGTCGGGCTTCTTCCTGTCCCAGCTCTTCTCCTCCTCCCGGGGCACCTCGCCGGCGCCGCCTTTCCCGCTCAAGCAGCCGCCGGCGGCACGCCCGCCGCCGCAGCAACTCTTCAACTGGCCGGGCCAGCCGCAGCTTCCCCACTCCGGCGCATCGCCCCTGTTCCCACCGGGGCCGGCCGCGTTCCACCCGTCCGCACGGTCGTCGATGCCACTCTACCCGGGTGCGGGCGGCAACAAGGACGACAGCCACATGTACCACCTCCCGCCGTCTCACCATGGCAAGCCGCCCCACATGGACGGACACCACCACCACCACCAGCAGATGAGGCCTGGGGAGGCGCCCGACGGTGACCTGAAGTGGCCCAACGGGCTGTCGTTCTTCACCGCGCTTACAGGGCGCTCGGATGACTCGAAGCTTTTGTACGAAGGTAGCGGCGGTGGTGGCGGCGTGGATGATGGGAAGCCAGAGCAGGACGCGCAGACAGGGCATGGCGGCGCCGAGAACGTGGAGGAGTACCTGAGCCTGGAGAGCCACTCGAACAAGGTGAGGAGGATGGACAGCGCCCAGAGCGCCAAGTTCAAGAGGAGCTTCACGCTGCCGGCGAGGATGGGCTCGGCCACCTCGACGTCCCCGTCCGTGTCGGGATCGACGGGGCCGGCGCCGCAGCAGCAGCAAGGGATGGAGTACAGAGCGCCGCACGAGGGCAGCGTCTACTCGGACCTAATGGAGACCTTCTTGGAGTAGCATGCATTGCATGCGTCGATCACTACTGATCCTTACGACAGGTGTACGGACTTTATGTTTTCTTGTTCCCACTTTTTTTTCCTCGATCGAGGCTATGTTTAAGCTCGTTTTAGAATCAGGTTATTTGGAGTTTGCTTCTGCTTAATTAGATCATGCATGTAACCCTTTTTTTTTGCTTCTAGCTAGCTCGTAGTGCAAAAACTTGATACACGCGTGCATGCATGCATGCAAGCAAAGATGGGCATGAGTTTGCTTCCATGATGGATGGCAAGTTATATGGTGCAATGATGGTGATGTACAATGATATGCAACACCTAATAATACGCTCTTTTCCTTCTAAAGTTCACTTGTTGCACTGTTGCCTGCTTATTGCGCGCCCTGGCCACCTTTACGAATCAGATGGATTTTTGGTCGTGTCAATCACATTCTGCATGCACAGTACAACAACCTCATTCGCCAGATACTTCTCGAAGATCTTATGCAAGCCATTAGAGTACGCAAGCACGTTGGCGATGCTTACTTTTTTTTAAGAACGCACAGAAAGAGGTGCGCGTTTCTGTATTAAGCTTAAGAGAACCAACGCCAAATAATGGGTACAACACCACACACACTCAAGACTGTCCAACGGATATAACACACTCCTACGACATCCAGACAACAAATCTCACCTTGCCCTACCTCGAGCCAAGAATGGCGATGCTTACTGAAAGTCCATTGTGTTGTACTCTGTCGATTCTACACTATGATAGCTGTGTTATAAACGATAGCACAAAAACGACGAAGAGCGGAAAGATCAAACCAACGGGGACACGAGATTTAACGTGGAAACCCTTCCAATAATGGAGGAGAAAAACCACGGATGCCAGCCAGAAAATACTTCACTATATCGGGTGAGGTTACAAACACTGTGGGTTTACAATGTATGACTTACCCCAACCGGCGGCTTACAAGATGTATTTATAGTGGTGCAAAACCCTAAGTCAGCTGCAGTCTGACTCAGAAACGACGTGTTATTCAAGCTGTTATAGTGGTGCAAAACCCTAAGTCAGCTGCAGTCTGACTCGGAAACGGCCCAAGCCTCCCGGCGACGAGTCTCCACTTCGCTCCGAAGTTAGCCGCTCACTTTATATTTTCATATGAATTTGGAACACATCAAAATAACAAGCTGTTGCATAGGGCCATATAGGGGACCGCGATGACGTTCCATGAAAATTGAAATGATTAGATAGCTGGATCGAGTGTGCAATGAACTGGACACATATCTATCTATATATAAAGGACAAGAGAATTTGAGCCCTCAGAGCGCTCCGCGTCGATCGGCACTGTGCCCAGCTACAGTGTAACAGTGCGCGCCGGATCCGCGCCGTCGACCGCCGATCGGACGTTCCAGACGCGACAGGGACCTATACGTAATTCTGCGAAACTCCAGGGACTTGCTTGCAAAAATACCGCACAACTTGACCCTCTCCTCTCTCTCCTTCCCCGCGCGCGGCCGGAGCTGCCGCCGCCGCCGACGCGCCGTGCTGCCGCTGCACGCTCTCCCAATCAAATCGAAGACCACCCGCGGCCCGTCCTCGACCTCCTCTCCATTCTCACGGAAGATCGCGACCTGGGAACCTCGGAGACGCCCGCAGCGAGGTCCTTTTCGCCGTGTCCGTACGTCGCCGCCGTGCCCAGATTCGTCGCCAACCCGACTTCGCCTTGCCCATCGCCGCCATCCTCCGACTGCCCGCGACGCGCCGCGTCGAATGCGCTACGTCGCGCCGCCTCTCTCGCCCTCCAACGACGCCGCCGTGGTCAACGTGGCCGCACGGAGAAGAGGAAGACGGCAGCCATTGCTGACGTCAAGGACAAGAGAATTTGAGCCCTCAGAGCGCTCCACGTCGATCGGCACTGTGCCCCGCTACAGTGTAACAGTGCGCGCCGGATCCGCGCCGTCGACCGCCGATCGGACGTTCTAGACGTGACAGGGACCTATACGTAATTCTGCGAAACTCCAGGGACTTGCTTGCAAAAATACCGCACAACTCGACCCTCTCCTCTCTCTCCTTCCCCGCGCGCGGCCGGAGCTGCCGCCGCCGCCGACGCGCCGTGCCGCCGCTGCACGCTCTCCCAATCAAATCGAAGACCACCCACGGCCCGTCCTCGACCTCCTCTCCATTCTCACGGAAGATCGCGACCTGGGAACCTCGGAGACGCCCGCAGCGAGGTCCTTTTCGCCGTGTCCGTACGCCGCCGCCGTGCCCCGATTCGTCGCCAACCCGACTTCGCCTTGCCCATCGCCGCCATCCTCCGACTGCCCGCGACGCGCCGCGTCGAATGCGCTACGTCGTGCCGCCTCTCTCGCCCTCCAACGACGCCGCCGTGGTCGACGTGGCCGCACGGAGAAGAGGAAGACGGCAGCCATTGCTGACGTCAACGGATGACGTCAGCAAGGGCCCCACCAGTCAGTTTTCCGTTGTTTTCGTGAATTTTTTGTAAATTATTAAATTTCTGACGAGCGGTCCCATTTGTCAGCACTTTAATAATAATCACAAAAAAAATGATATTTATCAAATTCATAACTTTTAAACCGTAATTCAGAATAAGGCAAATGATATATCAAAATTTGCAAAAAAAAAAATTAAGAGCTTTTAAACAATTTTAGCATGCATTTCCCTCGGCTTTTACTTTTACAAAAAACTAACATTTCTTTCCCGCGCTCATATTCGCAACAAACACAATCTAATTTTTTTTAAAAAAATTTAAGCAATACAATTAGCCAGACATTCTGTGTATTGAATTAATTGTATTGAATCTCGAACATATCAATATGTATCGAACATACGTGTATATTTTGATATATCAATATTTACAGAAATATAAGAGTTTTTAAACAATTTTGGCATACATTTCTCTCGAATTTCATTTTTACAAAAAAACTCACGTTTCTTTTCCCGCATTCATATTTCCGACACAAATTTTAAATCTAACATTATATATTCAACCTCACGACAAACATATATACATATATGTAGATTTCTATGTAGAATGCTTAATCTTATTAGTAAACATCACAAAAGCAATTATTAAATTTACACATCAGAAAAAAATAGTAAAATGGTAAAAAAAAAATGCCCACTATTTATGTCTCACAACGAAATTTTTAAATTTGAATATTTTTAAATTTCAAATGCCCTTCAAATTTGAACATCCCGTAAACGTAAAAAAAAATCAAACCTAAATGGCTTCCAATTTGAACAATTTTTGAAATCCAAACAATTTTAAAGCGTAACTTCCTTTGAATTTCAATAATTTCCAAATTTGAACAAATTTCAAATGTGAACGTTTACAAATTTGTATTTTACCACACAGCTAGTAAAAATATGGCAAACATATCAACATGAAAAAAAAAAATGTTACCTACTTACGTCATATGATCAAAATCCAAATTGTAATATTTCACAATTTTAGAAGCATTTCAAATATGATCATTTGACAAACGCAAATAGAATTTAAATATGACAAAAAACACTGGCTATTTATGACGTATGATCAAAATCTAGATTTGAATATTTTAAAATTTCTAATGCCTTCCAAATCTAAGTAATTATTAACTTTCTAGCATTTCAAATATGACCATTTGACAAACGCAAATAAAGTTTAAATATGGCAAAAAACACTAGCTATTTATGACGAATGATCAAAATCTAGACGTGAATATTTTAAAATTTCTAATACCTTCCAAATTTGAGTAATTAATTTGTGATGCCGGCGAGCTCGCCATGCCCGTCGTTCCCACTGCTAACATCACCCTGGTGTGGCAGTGGGCCCAATTAGTCAGCGACTTATCCTTTTCCACAGAAATTTAAGAAAATGATGAATCCTTGACATGTTGACCCACTTTGTTTACATAATTAACATTTAAAAAAAATCATAAAATTAAAATCTGTCCATCAGAAAAATATGACAAAAAAATATCATAATGTCCAGAAAAATACATGCTAACTACTTACAACAAAATACAAACCCTTTTCCACACGAATTTAAGAAATTGCTGAATCCCGGGCATATGGGCTCACTTTACTTCCACAATTCCCATGAAAAAATAAGTAAATTGCAAAATCAATAATTTAAAATCTATCCACCAGGAAAAATGTGACAAAAATATAAAAATGGCCAAGAAAATACATGATAACTACTTACAACAAAATACAAATATTTTTGGACATTTAAATTTAGCAAATATTTAAAGAAAACCTAAATGCATTCCCTCTGATTAAATGGAGTTGAATTTAAAAAAAAATTACACACTACATTTCCACTAATTATGAAGCTCAATTAAATATGGCAAACTACAAACATAAACCTATATATATTTGAACATTTAGAATTGCTGAAATTTTGAGGCTACTTCAAATGATAAATTTCAACAAATTTAAACTTTCTAAATTGAAAAATTACACCACAAAAAAAAATCAAACTACCGATTCTCTTTGCAAGATATTTTCAAATATTTTTTAAATCAATATGAACACCAAAAAAATTGACTTAATATATAGATAGATATAATCAAATTTTAAATCTATCCATAGGAAAAAAATGTTTATCAAAATAACCACAAAAAAAAATACAAACTATTTATGATACACAATCAAATTTCAAATTTGAATACTTTCAAATTAAAAACAACTTCCAAACCTAGCCATTTTTAAAAAAGTTAAAAAAAATCATTCCTAAATAACTTCTCAATATAAATAACTTTTAAAAACTAAACACTTCTTAAACATAAACAATTTTTTGAATTCCAAAAACTTTCAAACCCAAAAAAAAATTATTGCACACATTTCCTAATTTAATCTAATGCTCAAATTAGTTACCATTTATAGATAACCATAATATAATTCCTCTAATTATGGTTCTACATAAGATAGATAGATGTCAAAATAAAATCTCTATCATTTCAATTAGACTAACATATTTAAAGGTAATATAACTTAAAACTTTCTAATTATGCACTTAAATTTAAAAAGCACCAAGACAAATATATACTTGGATAAAATATAAATTTATTTCTTCCAAATATGAATTGAATTTTAATTGAACATAACAAATGCCCATAAATGTATTACCTCCTATTGTTAAGTTAAATTCAATATTTAAAACAAAACTCAAGCATATTACAAAATAAATAAATAATAACTTCCCATTTTGAACAGTTTTCAAAATCTAAACAACCTTTTAGACGTAAACTCTCTTTCAATTTCATTAATTTCCAAATATTCAACAAATTTAAATGCCCGCATTTGCAAATTTGAATTTACCCACACACGCGCGGCATCGCCGCGCAAATTTACCTAGTAGTTTCTGAAAGGACAAGAGAAGAGGAAAGGAGCTGGGACGCATGCTCTACACGGGACACGGCCGCATAGAGTGTGAGGAAGAGTGCAAGCTATACACTCGATAGCTTCGTCTGCTTATGTTCGGCAGCCATTGGCTGGGAGCAGCTTTCCAGTTTCACGAACAGAAAGAACAAAGAAAATCAGCCCCCCTTTTAAGTCCAAAACATCTTTTAGCTCTGCTTATGTTTATTTTCAATAAATTTATTTTTAAATAGTGCTACAAGCATAAAGCTCACCAGCATGAACTTTCACGAGCGTCCGTTTCTTTGAGATATAATTCGTGGCAAAACAATACCGCACAGACCATCAGCTTTGGCTATTCCGGATCACACATTCGCACGGTCCTCTCAGTTTCACAAATGACACCTTACATTTTACAATTTTCTCATTTTACACAGAGCTTAAATCACGTTTGCTTAAAGCAGCATGGGAACGGACTCAATTCTGTTTGCAAAATTTTATATGTGTTATTTATCAAGCACCCGGTTTACATGTACTAGTTTTCAACAAAAACGTTGAACAAAATTACATGTATAGGTATCCTCACCATGACAGCCAACGGTGAACATAAACAGCAACAACAAAATTCGATCATGCTCCAACATATCCCGTTTTCTTCATACTTCAACGAGACCTCCTGTGCATATTTGGAAAATTCGGATCATCCAATAACAATAAATCCGGACCAAATGAAATACTCTCGCCGTTCCTAAATATAAGAGAGCCTTTTCAGGCACGCATGTATCTAGACTCATTTTAGTGCGTAGATTCATGTACATCTTACATTAAAACAAGTCTACGTACGTGTGGAACATAAAAGGCTAAAAAAATCTTATATTGAGAAACAGAGGGAGTACATGCATTAACATGATTTTGTTGTCCATACAACAACAATAATTCTAGACCAAATAAAATTTATGCATTAACAATATTTTTATCCATAAATTAACAATAACTCCCGAACAAAATGACAATCATGCATAAAATATAATTTCACCATTTCATATACCAGTTCCAAAGAGTCTCACTTCATGGGAAAAGGCATGGAACACCATTAACATGGTATTTCCTGAACGCCTTTCCATTGAATGAATCATGATCCAACAACCTTGAACAAGAAAATGTGTAAGGTAAAGCAAATTCTTTGGATCCAACAACCCTGAGCAAGAAGAAGTAAATCCAAGGACCATCAACATCATATCCATGTACCATCAATATCATCGGATCCAATTTACGAAAGGCTAATATAAAAAATTAAATCCAAAGGCCAGAGACCCGGTGCCGCCGCCTCCCTTTGCTCGTCGGACGTCGCTGTCTCCCTTCCCTCACCGTCCGCTACAACCTCCCTTCCCTCGCCAGTCGTCGCCATCTCCCTTGCCTCGTCGTCCATCGTGCCTCCTCCTGTTGGAGCCGAGAGAGATTCCTCGCCAGCCGACACACCTCCATCCGTCGGAGCCGGGATAGATTCCTCGCCGGCCATCGCTTCTTCTTTCACACGAGAGAGAAACATTGAGAGTGGTGAAAATGGGAGGATGATAGGGGCCTAGATCTGATCTAGTTCTGTAAGGTGTCATGTTTGCAAATCTGTTGGAAGTTGAGGTTCTGAACACAAAATAACAAAACAACCGTTGAATGCAGATTGCACGATCAAGATAGCTCATGCGTGTCAACTGGTTGCGCATGAATACCAGAAAGTGCAGCCGCACGGTCTTATTCATCTCCGTGCTTTTCTTTTTTTTTTTGCATTTTTCACCACGTATATTCAAACCGAAAACCACGTACAAAGTACACAGCAGAAATACAGAACCAAATACGTCGGGGAAAAGGATCCACAAGCTTCGAGAACTTCACCGCCGCCGTCGCCGGAGACGAGGATGACCAGCCGCCGTCTTGCCGCTGTCAGGGAAATCTTTGCCCTATGAGAGACGCCGCCGTGCCCGTCCGCCGCGCCGCGGCGGAGCTTCTGTCGGTGAACGACCGGGCGAGCGCCCCCCTGTCCCAGCCAAACCTCCATGCCTCGGCCGCCATCGACGCCGTCGCCGGAAGAGGAAGAAGAACTCGACGAAGTCCTGGATCCGCCCGCCAGATCCGCCGCCAGCACGGATCCGGCGGCAAAACGAAGAACTCGAGCGCCGCGCCGGGCCCCGAGCTCCCGCAAGCCGCGCGCGGGACGCCGCGTCCGAAGGAGCAGCCTCGCCGGAGAAGCCCACGCCGGCACCAAACCCCACACCAGCCGCCCCTCCTCCTGAGCGTCGCCGGCGAACTCTCCCCCCTACCCTACCTATATACAGACCGAGCCGGGGATCCACCACCCGCCCGCCGCCGAAGCGGCCGGCGGTGGAGGCGAATCCCGCGGCTCAGCGGCCGCACGGGTGGATCTGGCGGAGCTTCCAAAAATCGCCTCCTCTCACACAACAGTGGCGAAGGAGAATGCAGCTTCCTCCACGAGTCTTGCTCGTGCTTTGTTCATTAGCTATTCCATACACCTCTATAGTCAACCATATTTGATCCTTCACATTCCTACACCTCAAATGAAACGTCCGCTCTAACGTTTCCTACAATCATTCGCGTAGGATCGATACAATTTTTTTTTCATCTAAATGAATATTTTGCTATTTTCCCTTATTTTGCAATCCTGTATTTTGTATTTGTAATCCCGTCAAATTTCTGTTGCAAACCGTTCAAACCGAAGCCCGAATAATAAATGGGCTGAAGTGGCCCAAATCTTATTCGAGGTCCATCAGCCCATTTCTTATTCGAGGTCCATCAGAGCTGTTCTTTCTCGCTCTGGCGCTCTGCTTCCCGGGGCCCGCAAGAAAATTTCCCAAACCGTGCGGCCGCGAGCCGAGATGCCCTGACCCGAAAGAGATAAGCCGCCACCGCCGCTGGCCGGAGCCAAATGGCGCTGTTATCGCCACCCTCCCCTCCTCCCCTGCTCGCGCCAGTTCGCCACCGCCTCGCCTCTCACCATCTCCTCGCTCTGCCGGAGACAGCTAGCTCTCTCCTCTCTCTCGCCCACCACCACCACAGCCTCCTCCTGCCCTCCGCCACCAGCGCCTGGCCGCTCCGCCGGCACCGCCGCCGTGGCATCACGTCTGTGTCAGAGGGAGACTCCGTGCCGCCGATTTCCTTCGATGAAGAGGCAGGCGGAGTCGCGGTTTCCGCGAACCGGAGGACGCGAGCCCCGAGGACTTGGAGAACGTCGCCGAGATCAAAAGGGTCCGTGGCTCTCTGGCCTCGTCTTTTCCTTCCCTCCGGGTTGCATTCTCGGATGAGTTCGTATTTACTTGGTATGTTGTTTGGACATGGTATCAGGTGCTGGACCTTCTTCAGAAGAACAGGGACATGACATTCGGCGAGGTATGCGGTTCTCTGTGTCACCTGTTTTTCTGTGCGTACTGGAGCTAACTGCGTATTTGGAAGTCTGCACGTTCGTATTTGCCGACGAGAACTTAGAACATTTTGCTTTGTTTGATTTTGCATCGCAGGTTAAGTTAACTATCATGATAGAGGACCCTAGAGACGTAGAGAGGAAGAGATTGCTAGGCATAGAGGATCCTGACGAGCTAACCAGGGATGACTTAGCTGATGCTTTGGTTGATGTAAGTTGCTCTTCCCCGTGACGTGCAGCTTGCAGATGTATAAAATTGAATGTTCTTTCTTTCCTTTTCCTATTGTAAATATTATTGCTTGGTAACCAACATCGTAATCCATCTTTATGACTTGACGAATAAACTTGTGTTTTAGTCGTCTAGCTATGCTATATTTTATAACGACAACTAAACATGGTACCTGCATACTGTAGAATTATTTGATATTCAAACGATAGTGCACAGATGTAACATGTAAGCCTAGGCATGTCCTTTCCTACTGTGACACGTACAAGACATTGTGTTCCATGGTAAATATATTACGCTTATTCCAGTTTCTACCTGCCACGGCATTATGAGTAGTAATCTGCAACCAAATTCCCTGTTACCATATATACAATTTGAGTGAGGAGTGAGGATTACGAGGATTTCCCCTTGCTGCTTATTCGTGAATTACTGCTTTCAAAAGGCTGGCAATTCATTTGAAATTTATATTGGACATGAATCACCAGTAAGGTACTTGATAAATATTGCATATGGTTTCTGTTCTCACCATCGAAAGAAATTCAGACATGGCAATACAACATCTTTCTATACCGTGAATAACATAATCAAGAAAGCTGTCGAAATGGAACCTAATCCTAGCCTAGCAAAATCTATATCCATACCTAGTAAATGGGAAGGTTAAGTAAATTTCACTTTGGCACATGGGAGCATATGCTCCTGCCACTGGTTCAAACATTTCATTTTTTTTTCAAAAAATTCCAAACAAAACTTTGGCACGTACATCTCGACATCATATGTGCGCACGCCAAGTTTCGCGAAAAACTGACATTTTTTTTTGGCCTGTGTAAAAGAGACAAAAATGATCTCGTGAAAAGCATTTTGTAGCACCGAATTTTGTCTTCTACACATGACAAAAATGCCGTTTTTGAAACGACTTTGTGAGCATATGTCGAGACATACGCGCGGTATTTTTGTTCGATTTTTTTTTACATTTTCGAAATGCGTTTAAAATGTATTTCTAAAAACCGGGAGCACAAACCGCCACTCCCCTTGTTATAGTAGTTCTGTTTGGCGGATCTCAACACAAGGCCTCACTAGTCATGATTCTAGTTAATAAGTTCGGCATGCGTCATTAGTACTGTTAATGTTGGGAATCTTGAATCACAACAGGATAACCATCATGTTGAAGATAGCCAGATAGCAGGGCTATGGGGGATTGGCTAGACATAGGTTGAGAATTTTGCAGCCTAGAGCCTTGAGCTATTGATTTGCAACAGATGATTGTTCTCCAAATATAGATACATGACAGCCCCACCCTTATATAGGAAATATCTTGAACCTTAAGCTCTCCTAATACGATTTGACTTACTAGACCTTTTCTTATACAATCGGACTCTTTCCTAATCATGTACGTTCCTAAAGAACTTTCCTCCTTTGAGTTATTTCTGTTACTTGCTGCTACAAGTCCTTTACAAACACATGACCATCTCCTTTTGCAAGATGACCACCTTGGTCTTCTTGCTCTCTGGCTGGCCACAACCAAATCGCCATAACTTAACCAGTTACTTTCATAATGGAGGATAATAAACATGATTTGCATTATGATGCTGTCTAGTTAACGATTTAAAATGTTTGTATTCCCCTGCAAAAAAGATAAGTCACTGATTTGCCTTGCCTACTTATAGGTTAACGAAGGACGGATTCCAGAGAACCGTGATGTTCTTAGGTTGCTTGCCAAGGAGATGTCAGAATGGCCTGATGTTGATATAAAGGTAACACTGACACCTCATTTCTTCTGCTTCCTAGGAACGGTTACCATCATTTTTCCCCAGTAGTACAATGTACTGTACTTTTTGTCTATACAAATCCTCGATGGTTTGACTGATCGCAATTATTTCATAAAGAGTTTGTAGATTAGTCAGGTTTCAGTGTTTTCTCCAGTACTATGGTGCCACTTCCATTGTTATGTTTTACATCTCATTTTGTATGTACTTCTGTTACTAGATCTTTTTAACAGAACTGCATTTTAAGTATCCTTTTATTTTATAATTCTTTCTGCAGATAGAAAGTCAGAAAGGCAAGGGCTTTTTTGGGAGATCTAGCTATGCAAAGGCCACAGACACTGGCATTGATCCTGTTGCAGCTGCTAAAAGACTGAACATTGACTGGGATTCTGCTGCTGATATAGATGACAGAGAGGATAATAATGAAGAAGATGAAGTTCCTTCAGCAGTGGTAAGATGTTGTCTTCAACATATCCCAAAAATTTGTTGCAGATATAAAATAGTTGAACTATTACTTATGACTTAATTTTTTTATCAGCACTTTCAGCCATTTGTAATGTTATTCTGTTCTGCAGGGATACGGCGCTCTGTATTTGTTGACAGCCTTTCCTGTCATTATTGGGATATCAGTTGTGCTGATCCTTTTCTACAACTCTTTACAGTAGAGCACATCTGCTCATTTTGTTTCTCGAGAAGATGCTGCATTTTCTTGTAAATTTGAGCTATACTGCGAGTTACTGAGCACCAGCAGTTGTAAAGCCCTGAGGTTGTACACTACATGGAAACGAAGATGTCTTGAAATATAAGCTTTTCCTAGGAAAATTAAAGTTGACTATTCCAGTATTTGTTATGCTTAGTTTTAGTCTAAATATTGTTTCCTTACGTCCATGAGACAATGGCGTAAGTTAAACTTGAAGCGCGTATCTGAATCATGGAAACTTTCTCCAGCCGAAAATAAGTAAGTAAATAAATAATAGAAGCTTTCTCTAGATACGGTGATCATCCACTTTACGTTCACAGTACTAGGGATATCTTTATTATTCAACGTGTGATTGGAAAATTATATGCTCCTTAGTAGCAAGCACGTACGATGTTTTGAAATACTTGCTCGAATAACCAGCCATCCAAAGCTACAGCTGACCACAGTTTTGCAGAGAAAGAGGTTAGCAGATTCGAACAGGTGGGGTCAACCAGCCCAACAACACTGGACATCATGACATGAAGACAACAACGCAAGATCACAACAACGTGCTCTCCACGATTTCCCGAAGTCAATTCGATCTTGCTTAGTTCTGCGCTCATGAAGAAGCACGCAGCTCCTTCAAGCTCACCCCAGGTGCCATGGGGGTAATCTACGATAACCCCCCAGGTCACTTAAGTATCGCCCACAGGTCCCCCCCGCTGTCTATAACATGTGGGGTTTTAAGTGACTGGGGGGGTTATAAGGAATTGCCCGCGGTGCCATGGGTTCTTTCCAAAAAGACGCTTCATTCCAGGCGTCCTTCAAGAGAGGAGCTCGTGTTGCAGACGATGAAGAGGACGAGCAGATCCCCGTGGACGATCAGCTCAACGCGGGCAGAGCCGGCGCGTTCGGCCGGCGCTCCCGCGTGGGCTCGTCGGTCACGGACATCTCGAGCAGCGCGTCCATGAATTACGGGAAGTCGTCGCGGCAGGACAGGTTCGGCAGCGAGAGCTTCTGGTGCAGCGCCTTCTGCATGCACCTGCCGAGCCTGTCGAGGCGGCGGCCGATCATGCAGCAGCAGCAGTCCATGAGCCTGAGCGAGCCCGAGCCGGACGCCCGGGCGAGCACGGCCGGGCCGGCAGCCGAGGCCGCCCGAACGGCGTGGTGTCCAAGGCGGCCTCCATGGAGAGATTCGGGAACAACTCGTCGTCAGCTTCCGGCATGGCGCTGGACGCGCGCGTCGGCGAAGAGGAGGACGATCAGGAAATGTCGGCGTACTTCGACCTCCCGATGGAGCTGCTCCGGAGCAGCAGCGTCGACATGGAGTCGCCGGTCACGGCGGCGTTCCTCTTCGACAGCAGCCGGGGCCCAGGCCGGAAGAAGAGCTTCCTGCCGGACAACCTCGACTTCAGTTTCCCGGCGCCGCCTGCTTTCTCCAGACCGTCGTCGCCACCGTCCTAATCGAGGAGTCTTCGGACAGACGACTCCTTTCAAATTGAACCAAAGTACTCTCGAGTTACTGCATTTCAGGCACCATGATCATATCGATGTATTGCGTGTTGGGATTCTTCTTCTTCTGTACCTTTGTTTTTTGCAATTCGTGATTTGTGGGAGAATTTATAATTTGCCATGCATTACTTCGTACCTTTATAATTTGCCACACATTACTCCAACTTCTACTATTTGCCACACTTTACATATATTCATTTCTAATTTGCCCTGTTTATCCTTATACATATCAATTCAATTTTTTAACTCCAAAATACATTACGAAATACCGTATATTGGTACCCGGCTAGACCGAACCAGGTCGGGCTGGTCGGTCTCCTTGTCCAACCCGAGGACAAACATGGGACCTGAGGCGGACGCCGCCGTCGGCAGCAGCCGGACCACGGGTGCCGCAAGCTCGCAACTGTCTTCCTCCGGCGGCGACAACCGGTGACGCGCGCCTCCGGCAGCGGCCAGACCACGGGTGCCACAACCATCTTCCTCCGGGCGGCGATCACCGGCGACGCGCACCGCTGCCGGCAGCGGCCAGACCACGGGTGCCGCAGCCATCTTCCTCCGGCGGCGACCATGGGCGGCGCGTCACCACATACGTACCACATGCACTGACATTCCTCCGGCTGCGACAAGGGAAGGTGCGCCCACCATGAACGTCGGAGGAGGTGCAGAATTGCCGCCCGCCGGCCGGATCAAGAGCGGAATGGCTCTCCTCGAGGGAGCATCTCCTGCTTGTAGAGGTGGGCAGCCTGGGATTCGCAGGCTAGGAAACTGTGCGCCACCCGCGGTCCAACCGTTGCCACCGGCGGCGCTCCCGTCGAGCTCCTCTGTTTCTCCTCTGATGCACAAGGGAACGAGAGATTTGGTTGATCGATCGATCCCCAGCCATGGGTCGGTCCAACCATTTTGTAATGTATTTTAGAGTAAAACAAATGAATTGATCTGTATAAGGTACAGACAGGGCAGATTAGAAAGGAACCGATGTAAAGTGTGGCAAATAGTAAAAGATCAAGTAATAAGTGGCAAATAATAAAGGAATGAAGTAATAAGTGGCAAATTATAAATTCTCCCGTGATTTGTATACTTTTTTATTCAAACGGCCAGGTTAAAATCGGGCTATGTAAATTTTGAAAATCGCCGTTTGCGATGAGCACATATGGCAACGATTGTTTCTAAGCAACCATTGGCAATATGTTGGCAACGGAAATACTGAAACAACCGTTGCTAATGAAGTCGGCATGTCGACGGCCCATGCCACGAAGCCCTGTGAGTTTTCTCGCCGTCGTTTTTATACAGTTGTGTTCTTAGTATCGTCATATACTAGTGATATTGCGATTGCTGAGCTGCGTTATGCTGAATTTATTTTATAGTATGTCAACAAGATCGAGTGGGGAGACGCCACCCCGGCTTGTCATTAAGGTAGAGGTGAGAACTCGAACTCGAGACCTGCCCCTTATGCGCTTTGCACGACTACCACTAGCCCACAAAAGAGTTCTGTATTTTATAGTCTGTCGTAGAATGACATAGGTGAATGCAAAATTGGTTAGCCCAATTAAAAAATAGTCAAAATCTACAAACTAGATGGAAAAGTTGGATTATCATATAATCCACCTGAAACGCAGTTCGTGGCACAAAGGAAAAAAAAGAAACACGCGCTAGTGCAGGTGACATGGGATATCACTGTCACATTACATATCTGCAAATCATTCATCACAACAGTGTATCTGCAAATCAACCAGAGAACATACAAAAGGCGATGTTGTTCCAGAGTTCAATACTTCAATTCATTTCCGGACATCTTTCGCACCAATTTGTCACGCTTATTTTCCAGTCAAAAGATTGGTTAACGGCAACGCTGCACTTGATCCCAAATTGGTTTTCTTTTCCTTTGAGTTGTGCCACCCCTTATTGACTTGACTATCTTGAGTTACCCCCTTTTCCATAACAGAGTCCGGTACCCAGACATTCCCTCCAAGCAACTCCCTGTCGCACACCAATATGTACGTAGGCCGTAGCTCTCCGTTAATGGTAATAGTAGTTTGGCCTCCCGAGACCAACCCCATAGCTCAATGGACCCATCCTGGATCAAAGCCTTTGCGTAGAAAGACCTTTTGAAGGGAAAGGCCATTTCACGTGGTCGTAGGCTTTCTTCAATTCAAGTTTCAAGAGAACTCCCCAAGTTTTCCGGACTTAACTTCATGCACGATTTCTTGTAAAGAGACGACACCCTCATGAATGTGTCGTCCCTTGATAAACACGGATTAAGTTCTGCTAACCGTGCGGTGTGAGATAGGGGAGAGACAAAAAGCATAGGCCTTTGCTACAAACTTGAAAATAACATTGGTCAACAATATGTGCCTAAATTGTCTAATGTCCTCTTCCTCGGGCACCTTGGGGATAAGGGTAAGAACCCCAAAGTTTAGCCTCACTAAATCCATTCTCCCAATAGCGAATCCATTTGTAATCTCCATGATGCATGGTTTGACTAGAGGCTAGAACTTTTTAAAGAACACCACCGGCATGCCATCAGGCCCCGGAGCCATGTCCACCTTCATACTTTTCAGGACGAGGTCCATTTCCTCCCCTATGAAGGTAAGCATGATACCATGGTTTTCCTCCTCCGATACACGCCCCTGCACATCCAAGAGGGAGCGGGATAGCATCCAAGAGGGAGCGGGATAGCAAGAAGAGCCCATGTTCTGCCTCGTCTCCTAGAATGCTTACTTGATGGAAAACTTTGGAGGTGGAGTTTGAGGTGAATGGTAACAAGTAGAACATCAGATACAATATTGGTGATAGCATCTATCTTTCTTGGGCCACTTTTGTGATAAGGATTTAAAATCCACTAGGGGTAGGAAACAAGTGAGTTCGCTAGAGTTCAGGAAGGAGTGATGACCGATTTTGACATAGCATATGTTGTTCTTCAAGCTCGATTTGCAATGGTGAGAGGTTCAACAAAATTGGGGCAAGGAGGCTCTATGTTACGTCATGATAACTATTGTAGTATTGCACACAACATGATCACTGAGAATGAACGCAAGGAAAAGGGGGACTTCGATTATGATCAGGAGGAGGAGAGGTATTGTGGGAGGAGGAAAATCAACGACACAATTCGCTCATGCTACATGAGTTCCTAAAGAATATAGATAAATCAAAGTATTGAAAACATAAAAGCACACATTAATGACTTCAAAATGATCTTGTGAAACATTTGTGGACAATTCATAGTTCTCAGTAGATCATAAGTTTTGCATCTTGTATGAACTATGTCGTGTCTTGATCGTATGTCATATTATTTTTCGTTTCCAATTAAAAATAAAACAAATTTTAATTGTGTTGTTTGAAATTACTTATGGATTTGAAAACAGCTGGAGTCTATGCATAAAAAATATTCATGAATCATTGTGGTATTAAACTAAGAATAACATGGTTATGCTAAAACAGGAGAAAAAAGAAATAAGTTTCGTGTTCTGTGGTCTACCGGTGGATTTGGTGGAACTTTTGGATGCTGAAAAATAGGTATCAAAATTGTGAGAGTTGGCTTTTGGGGGCCTGTTGGAGCTTCCCATGGACTAAGAATTAGCAAAATAGCTCTCAAAATTGTTGAAACAAAATGCAGCACTAATTTTATGCCGCACTTCTCAGAAATCGAGTAAGGCTGAAGAAAATCTCAATCCACTAAAAAATAGCAAAACAGTTTGCAAAATTGTGAGAAGAAGATGCAGCGCAATTTGATGCAGAGAAAAAGGAACATGCTCTCCGATTCTGTGGCCTCGTACGTGCGGCGTCAACCAGCCCGCAAACGACGGTCTCCCCTGCCTGTACCGTCTTCGGCTTCACGTTGTATGGCACCGCCGGCACGAACTCGCGATCCTCATGCATCAACTGCCTTTTGCAGGCTCAAAAGACTTGACGGGAGGCCACACCGGCACGCCAGAATTCGATGCGGACAGGAACCTCACGAGATGCGTTGGCCGCGCGGGGGCGCCATCCGGGACGCCGGACGCCAGGCACGACGTCATCTTCTTCAGGGCGGCGCCGTCTCGGTGGCCGTCAAACAAGAAGGCGGACGTGACCGGCGCGTCGTCGCCGCCGCATCGTTCGCCGCCGGTCTGTATCAGCTCCACAGGAAGGTCGAAGCACGGCGACGGGCAATATCCATGGATCGCGCCGAAGCCACGGTCGTCTCCTTCAGCCAGGAGGTCGAAGACGATGTTGCTGCCGGAGTAGAGCGAGGAGCACTCGAGCTTCTCCAACGACGCGGTGCGGCTCGGCACCTGGGGGTGCTCTTGCTCCGTGGGCTGGTGCTGGTCTTGTTCTGGCGCCGTTGGCTGCCGGCTCTTGCCACTTTCTTCCTCCGGCTTCTTCTTCGAGAGGCCCGGGATACAGAGGCATGCCAACAGCGTGCCACATGTGAAGGCGCTGCGGTGGTCGGAAGACTCGGCGTCCGTCGTTTGGGACATACTAGCGCTCGCCGGCCGGTTGTAATGGATACACAAATTCGAATGCCTTGAAGAGAATGACGACGATGTACGTCGACCGCAGTACCAGTATATAGTGAGGGGTAAGGTGGCGATGGCGGATGGTGATTGGTGGCGGAGTGGAGGACCATACCGCCGGTCAGCCCAGCTGGAGAGGGAGGCTGATCGTGTGTTTCATGATTTCCATCTTAAGTTAGTCGTCGGCGACGTCCAGACCCACCTATACCCGTTCAGCCTAGATCCAGGAGTATGGCGTTTAGATCGTTGACTAGCTACGGATTATTGCTAGTTTCTGTCTTGTGCTTGCTCTGGATATACGAGTACATTGCCATGTGGAGAAGTATTGTTGGTTTAGTGGAAACTTAGTACACCGTAAATTGCATTCTAATTTCTGACCACAGTGGTAAACTGAAGAGGCTTTATGTTGGTCACTTATTTCTGACCACAATGTACCGCCAAAGTGTTAATTAAGTATTTCGTGTCCAGCATATGTAGTGCATCCTTTAAGCTAAGCAGATAGTGGCATGTCTATCATTTCGTCTCTGCGGTGTGCCAGTGTAGTTCTAGCCAAATGTGTCCCAAACCAACGGGTTACCATGGTGCTGAAGTTCCTTCTTGCGCCACAGGATGTCCAGTGGTGGAGCCGACCACACAGGATTTTTGCAAATCCTTTGTATTCAAGCAAAAAATATTAAGAAAAAAAAAGTAAAAGCACATGTATTTGACATCACATACTCCCTCCATCCCAAAATAAGTGTCTCAAGTTTGCACAAAATTGGATGTATCTATACATGTTTCATGTCTAGATACATCCACTTTTTAACAAACTTGAGACATTTATTTTGAAACGGAGGGAGTATTTGAAATGACATCACATGTTTCGAATCCCTGGCTCCGCCACTGAGGATGTCGAGACCAACTTGACTGCTCCCAGTTTGAGACAATCGTGAGAGGCCTTCTCTGAATTCTCCTTGTTTATCCGAAATTAGGCAGCCATTATTTAGCATATACCCTGAGCTTCTGTTATGTCATAGATTGATTAGTTGGTGCAGAACTGCAGAATATATTTGATCATTTTTAGATAGAAAGTACATTTGATCATTGTGAAACAAACAAGATTATGTTACCTGGAGACAATGGAAGTGGGACCCATTCGTCCTGTGCATCTTAGCTTTCGCTGCCGGTGCCACCCAAGTCCATGCTCATGCTGCTGAAGCTCGACATGATTGAGCTCCCAGACCTATGTAAATTCGAAATTGTAAATCATAGTGTTCATATAGCAGGTCCGGGGTGTGCAGAAAGGGAAAATCAGATGACAGGAACAGTAACCTGAATATGTTGCAGCCGATGGTTCAGTCACCTGCACCTCCATGGTTAACTAATGCTTAAGAAGTGTCTAGACAACCCAAGTTCTCCATCGTCTGGAGAACATTCAGAGCACAATGCCAGGTTACATCAATAATCTAAGTTGCATATTCATGAGAAATTCAGAACCCTAATCAGGTGGAGAAGTAGAGACACACTGACTTGCCATTAAGCAGACGCAGGAAGAAAATCTGGACAGTTCCAACCGATGGGACTGAACATCACCGGTTGGAAACTGCTACGGGTGACTGCAGCGCCATTGTCGCAACGTTAACGGTGCCCCTTCCGGCCAGCCGTGGCTGCAGCACAGCAAGCATGTGGCTCGTGTACTGCGGTGGAAGTCCGGTGCCCCTGGATGTCGAGGAATTACTTATGACAAATGGCTGCGTATATGCACAATTGTTGTATTTCTTGAATTCCTCAGAGTGCCAGTAATTTGCATCGAGATGTCTTGATCAGAGATTGATTTGGGTCAGATGAAATATAGTCTTGGTGCGAACGTGCTCCTCGATCTTCTTCCAGTGGCGGCCGAACCTGGAACCCAGCTGAATTGCTATATAACAATAACAACATCTCTCGTGGTATGTGAGTTGGTGTTTCTTGAAAGCTGTGGATTGTTAAGGGGATACTATGGCTTCCAAGTCGGGAGGAAAAACACGGGAGAGAGAATCAATATTTGACTATATATGAACGGAAACCGCACGTCGTGCCGCTATGTGAATGGAAATCACATATCATCATGTTCAACACACATACCAAAAGTGCACATATTACCTAAGAATTTTGAGGACGGTACAGAGTACAGAGTACACCACCGTTCGGGGACTGTAATCTCAGTTCTTCTCGACAATTAGTTTAGCCCTTGCATGTCCAGACTCTATCCTGTACTGCTCGCCCATCCCCAGATGCGTCATCAAGAACCAGACGACGGTGAGCAGCTCGCCGCCGTTGCTCAGCTGCTTGGCGTGGAAGTTGCTCTGGCACTTGCTCGCGGCGTAGCAGAGCATCTCCACCCACACCACGCGAATAAGCCGCCACCTCTTGCCGGGCTGCAGCTCCAGGAGCGACTTGGCCAGCCGGCACGCGTCGAACAACACTGACTTGCTCCTGTCTCCCTTCACGTCCCTCGGCGCAATCTCCGCGTTCACCTCCAGCACCATCCTTGCCGCGGCACGCTCGTCCGGCCGCGTCATCTCCCTTGCGAAGAAGTTCTTCGCCTCCGCACAGGTATCGCCGAACCGGATCTGCCCGATGCCGGCCGTCAGCATGAAAGGGCGGGCGACGAGCAGGAAAAGCATGTAGTTTGACACCGCTCTGCTGATGCTGACATACTGAGAGAGCTTGGCATCATCGTTGTTGTCGTCGGAGTAGAGGCAGAGGTCTGTGGCGATGTGCCAAAGAAGAATGCTCTCGTCGAACTCCACCTCGACACTCCAGCCGAGCTCTTTGTAGTAGCCCTTGCACTGGAGCGCCCACTGGCCCCTGTGGTTACTGAACTTGCGGTAACTCTCGGTGTCGACGATGCTGACCGCCTTATCTTTCAGCTCCCTGAACACCGAGGTTTTCAGCTCGGATGACACGTCTATGTGCCAGATGTACAGCCAACTATCCCAGTGTCCTTTGAGCCCGAGCAGCCTCAGAATCTTGGTGAGTAATGTTGGTTTGTCATGGAGGCAAAAGCTGATGAGATTGTGTTGCGCCATCAAATTGGACCACCTCGCTCGGCTTTCTGGCCGGAAAAACTTTAAGCACTGGAGTACCGGATGGCTCAGGGAGTGGCAGATGGAGCCATCCAGAGCAGCGTAAGTCCAGTAGGATACAAGCATCATACCAATGGCAGAAAGCTCTAAGCAAAGCGCTCCTCCAAATAAAAGATTGGTGATGAAGACATCGATGCCCCCATGTCGACCCTTGTGTAGCACATTGAAGAGGACACACGCTGTTGTTGTTGAAACCAGCGTGACACAGCGGAACAGGCGGCCATACCAGGTGTGTATCACTGCTGCCTTGGAATGTAGAGCATCATACATGAGAGACAGCTCGATCTCGATGATCTTATATGCCTGCTCTGGCGTCAACCGCAAGAACGTGGCCTGGCTCCCGGTACGGTCTTGGAAACTGAGGATGAGGTTCACGAATAGGCGCTTGAAGGTCACGAAGAAGCAGAGTGCCTCAGTGATGACCGTGCTGTAAGGCACGGTCTCCTCCCTGATGTCTGCGGTGGTGACTCCAGCCCGTCGCTCCGGTTCAATGACGATCTCTGCTTGGAGCCCTGCCTCACGTGTGAAGCGGTACTCCTCCATGAACTTGGCGTAGTTGGGGCCTGGGTCTGGCGTTGTGACCATGCTGCTCCGCAAGTTGTCCATGCTTGCGCACTTAAGCGCCCATGTTCTCTCGCCGTACTTGAGAATGCCACTCAAGAACATGAACGCGGCCGGGTATAGGATATCGTCACCAGGGCGTGACTTGGAGAAGACGTACACAGCAAGAACAACCTGTTAATAGCGAGCAGAACACAACAAAAGACAAAACATGGTTACTTCAAGTTTGTCAAGTGTCCAGTACAATACTCTGCAGTGCACAAGATTCAAGCAAGGTATACCTGCGACAGCAAGCTGAGAAGGTGACGCTTCCAGAGTTCATTGTCTTCGATGGAGAAGGCAGTGATTGTGTCCTGGCCACCAAGGTGAAGGAGGAGGAATGGCGCCCAGAAGACTTGGATGCGGTGGTTGCGGTTCAACTGTGGGTCACTGACACCTTTGGGCACGTGCGTCTGGGAGAGGTACCCAAGGGCGTAGATGGCGATGGAGTCTGCGAGCAGATAGGCGAGCCAGAGGAGCACGCCGAGTAAGGCGGAGACGTTGCGCTTCCGTACGCCGGCTGAGAAGAGAAGGAACACCTGCAGGGTGAGGCTGGTGAGCACAAGCACGCGGATTTCCCACTCGTTCCACACAGTCAGTAGGCCTCCCATGGAGTGTGTGTTCATGCCGTTTCCCTCCATCTCTGCCATCCAGTCCGGCCGCTGGCACTTCTCCACTTCTCCAGAATAATATCCTAGTGGGAAGACTTGACTTGCGGTCTTCCATGGGGTCAACCCCACGCGTCATGCATTTTCTTAATTATTAAGATGGGGCCTTTTACGCGTCTGGAATCTCGCCTAACAAGGAAGAATATACCAGACGCCAAAGTTGGCACTAAAGTTGAAAAGGCCGTCACTCTCTTCCACTCTGTGTGTATAGTGATTGTACTGGTTCAGCTAGCTCCACCCACTTTATTCCTCATCCTAAACCCAACTCCCAACAACTAGTGAAAAATCGCCGGTGAAACTACCTTCCTAAAAGCCATTTCAGGTTGCAAAGGCCGAAGGGATCCATGTCTGTGGTGGTGCAGTTCCTGGTTAAAAAGTTCGTCGATAGGCTGGCGGAGGAGGGAGCCTCGGAGCTCCCTTTCAGCGCCGACTTCTACGACATGAGGACTGAGCTGGAGAAGGTGGCCATTTCTTCTACCAACGTCGATGAGCTCCGAGAGTGCATGTACGAACTCAATAACCTGCTCTCCCAGTGCCGCACGCTCATCGACCGGCCGAATACCTCGAGCTGCTTCTTCTCCCTTCCAAAGCCTGGAATTCCAACAAAGTCAAGAAGAGGGTGGTCGCCATGAAGCACAGAGTCATGCAGTGCGTCCAGAACGACCCCGACGGTGATGCCACAGCCTTGCAGGAGGACAGCACCACCGCTGGGTTCAGCCGTTGGACTACTTCTTGGCCTGAGCAGAGCATGATCCATGGGTTCGACCATCAGCTGGCGGAGCTAGAGTACAAGGCGTTCAGTGACTGCCGCCCTGGACGGCTTACCGGTGTCGGCATCGTCGGCATGGGCGGCACCGGGAAGACTGCGCTCGCGCAGCTCGTCTTCAACAGCCCGCAGGCCAGGGGCCGCTTCTTCCCCAGAATCTGGGTGTGCCTGTCACGCACCGCTCGCGTCGCCAAGGACGTGCGCAAGGAAGTCTTGCAGAGCATACTTATGGCTCTCGGCCTCGAAGAGGAGGTCATATTGGCAATTGATTGTGGTGGTACTGGCCTAGGAGACCTGGAGTTAGCTGTCCATGAGCAGCTCAAGGGGAAGCGATACCTCATAGTATTCGATGACGTCTGGAACATCGACGACTGGTACGCCGATGTTGCAGGCGCCTGGCCAGGACTTGCTTGCAGCCTGCCCAAAGAGAGAGGCGGATTGGTGGTCGTTACCAGCCGTCTGGAGCAGGCAGCAGAGATGATGGTGGGGAAGATCAACGTATACCGAGTGCAGCCCTTGGCCGACAGAGAGAGCTCATGGGCAATCTTCATGGATGCACTGTCCAAGGAAAGAGGGGCGATTGATCTCACCGCTGTTAGCAGCATGAAAGAGGAAATTCTTGATACCTGTGGTGGGCTACCGTCAATGGCCAAGGCGATCGCATACATCTTCGCAAATAGTCTATCAACTTGTAGCCAGGAACTTAGCTTGAGTGGTGAAATTATGCAGTAGGCAGCATGTCTGTAATGAACCAAAAGGATACAAGTACATAATATCTGTATATGGATTTTATGTACATTGTCACATGACAATAATGACATGACTTCTTACGAAAAAGTGTACCTCTATGTCACGCCTTTACGACCTTGGCAAACATGTTGTGAAAAAAACTCAAGTCAAACATACATTTCTGGAGGAATTTAAAGTAAAAAGGGCCAATAAAATTTTGCTGGAAGGGGGTAACAAATTTCTGCATGACGGCATGAAATAGCATGTGTGAGAAAGACTGACGATAACTTGCGACTCTAGTAGGGACTGCTCAAACTTGTTTTCCGTCAAAACTTGCTTCTGTCCTGACATGAAGAGCCTGAAAAGAATGGTTCGGAATATCATTGAAAATAGATGAAGTGCTATTTGCTGTCATACCACCACCATAGGCCACAGTTGGAATAAAACGGTTGTTTGACAATGCTCAAATTTATGCTGTTTGGCTGATATGATTTGTAGCTTATGCAGTAGAGAGAACAAATGGACACCCCGTCTTTGTGCATCTATTTTTCTTCATATTTTGTTTACAACACTGAGAGTGGAAATCGACTTGCTAAAGAAGTAATAATGAGAACTCACTTGATTTGGTGTTCTGTTCAACTCTATGGTTTACTGGGTGTCAGCAGTTCATCCACACTCCATCCTTGTCACAAGGGAAAGATTTTATGTTCCTACATCTGAAGACTTCCAGGAAGGTCAGGTTCGGAAACATCTCATGCACCTGGGTCCATTCTAACACCAACTCATTCAAGAATTTCAAACGCAATATCTCTATGTTCCACAGTCTGGACACTCCAAGAGTATGTAGCATTCCTCCGGTGAAGTAGAGCCTCCGCAGTCTAAACAGCCTACGCGGGTTCAACCAAATCGGCATGTTCTCACCAGGAAAGCAACGCAAGTCTAGCTTTTCAAGATGGGGAGGAAGGGATAGCGAAGTTAACAATGTTGTCGCTGCAGAATCCCGTTGGCCTGCTCCTTTCTTCAATAGCAACACAGCCCATGTAATTGTCAGCACATGAAGAGATTTGATGTTCTCAACTTCATTCAGTTCGTCTTCCGTCACTACAACTTTGCTTCCAATATATATGCTTAGCTTCTTCAGTTTGTCCAGCCTGACCAGCTCTGCTACTCGACAATAGTAATTGCCTGTAGATCCACCAATGACAAACCCTTTCAGCACTTGGAGTTCAGTAAGCAAACCAATGCCCCTTGGCATGCCCTCCAGCAAGTAGCAATCTGAAACATCTAGGTGGGTCAGCATCTGAAGAGACATGATACTCTCAGTCAGTCTCTCAAGGTTATGACAAGCATGAAGATCCAAGATCTTGAGATTTGAGAGTGCACCAATCGAAGCAGGAAGCTCTGTAATACGGGAGATGCCCCGCAGACAAAGATATTTCAATTGTTTGGATGACTGCAGTCCATCCAAACATTCAGTGCTGTCAACCTCAATATGGTGTCGGTACAAGTTATGCCACCGGCCTAGTTGGAGAACTTCGATCTTCCTCAAATTAGAGAACCAATTCTTCTCGAATTGGAGGTATTGTTCACTCACATTAAATATTGTGAGAAGGTGGTCAGGATTGGACTTATTTCTGGGGGGTGCCATTTCTATTCCCCGAATATGTTCTCCAACTAGACAAGTACGGTGACTACCTGAAAAGCCCCATGTTGCATTTCCATCGGAATTGAATTCAAAAAATCGTTCTTGCCTTGCAACGGTAATCAACATACGCCGAATCCAAGGGTGCAACTTACATTGGTTCACACTACAGCTGCGTTTATGACATACAGGTTCAATCATCTCTGCAGTGATCAACCTCTGGAAGCAGTCCTTCCCAATATCTTCGGCTGTCTGACTTCTTGTGGATTCTACTAACCCTTCACCAATCCACCAATAGATCATGGCCCTCTTGCTGATAATGGAATTTTCTGGGAATATAGAGAAGCATAACAAGCACAACTTCAGCTGAAGATCAAGATTATAATAGCTGAGCTGCAAGTCAGATATCGCGGAGCTCTCAAGGATTTTCCTCTCGATCTCCAATTTTTTCCATTGCTCTGAAGCATTTGCAGACAGCAATTTTGATGGTAAAGATGATGATAACAATGCAGGAGCTGCTGGCTTGATCAAAGGAACATGGAGAGGAAATTTCATGCGATATTTTAAGTTGGACATTTCAGTGTTCACAATCTGAAGCTTAGAAAGTACGAATTGCTGCTGGCTATCTTCTTCTATGATGTCATCTAAATGCCGAGCTATTCCTCCAAAGTCATTGATAATCTCACTTTCCCATTTAGAAACTCGCTTTAGTATATCCTCCATGTCATGCACCTCTCTCTCGATGTTTTCAAACAGAAGTTTGATCTCTGAAGGTAAACTGTCCTCACCCAGTGTCAACGAAAGATCTCTCGCTTTGAATAGTTGCATAAGGAAGGGAGCCGCGACTTCCTCCAACGTCCTTTCCTGTGACATCTTACTTTACTGAATGACCAGAAAATCTGAAGAGAAACTGACATTAGTATTGAAGACAGAGACACACGCATATGGTGACTTCAGTTGTGTTTATAATGACAAACTTGACAAACTCAGAGTTGCCATTTTTACATAGTGTATAGTGCAAAAGGACTACCAACAGATAAGTGCATCCTAGCCAACTTATATATCATAGCAATTTCTGCTCTGCTGCTTTTACTTACATTCTTTTTTTACGGGTTTTTTTTTCTGTTTTGTTTTGCGGGGCCTTTTACTTACATTCGTTAAGACCAAAACCACAATGAAGTTCTCCAGGAATTAATTTGACACCGGTCAATGAGAAACCGCTTCAGAAAATTGAGTAATCAAGCACAATATAAGGCGAAATGGACCAAGGGGTAAATCGAAATGCTCAGTATCTCTTGGACCTTCAAATTAGATGTGACTATTTTTGGAACAACAAAGTTAGATGTGAAAGGTTGCGATGTACCTGCTAATTGCAACTCACAAGAAATACATATTTCTTACTAAAGAGCATGGAGCCCAACACTGAAAAAGTCTTTGTCGAAAAATAAAACACTGAAAAATTGGCGAGCCAGGATTCGCACCATCCAAATACCCAGGCCAAAGAGTAAAAAAATATGGCACAATTGCACAACTACGATAGCAGTAAATTGATAGGAAAATGATCAATTCAAGCAGGCATCAAGGAAGGAGAATTAATTGGAGAAATCGCCTCCAGGCCCTAGACCGGCTAGAGTAGTGCTTGACGGGGATTAAGGTCTGTGTTTTGGGAAAATTCGTCACCTGTTGTGGATAGCAGTGGTGCGGCGAGCCTGAGTGGTACGCGGCGGTGAAGCAGTTCAGCAGAGGCGGGGGCGACACAGGGTAGTGCGGCGGAGGCGGAGGCCTGCGGGCGAGCGGCGGTGAACCTATTCGCTGGTCGGTGTGTGCTCCTGATCGACCCGGTGTCCCGGTCTGCCTCACAACTCTCCTCTATGGGCTGTGTGGGCTAACTATGGGCTGAGATGCCGACAAAAAAGCCTGCTGGTGTCATGGGTCCCACCTCCGATTGGACCTACTAGTGGAAATTGAACCATCTGTTCGAGGGGAGACGGGGGCCAAGCAAACGAAGACCAGAAACAGGGGAGGTGGGAAGGGCGGAGTGGTGCCGGCGAGACGACGAGAGTGAGAGGGTGATCGACTGGGAGCAAGCTCGCCGTTCATCTTCTCTGCTTGTTCGACCGTTCGGGTATCCGAGGTTCGCAAAGGAAACTTTTTCAATATCTAGGTATTATCTCAAGTAAAATTCCGAGATCCTCCGCTACTCCCAAATCCCAGTTAACCGTTTAAATTTGCTCCCAAATCCAGTTCAAATCCATGCGGAACGAGTTCCAGTTTTGCTTCTGATTGCTTCTGAACAATAAACTATCTAGTTTGTTCCGCTTGGTGTTACTTCTTTGATCTTTGTCTAGAAAAGAGTGAATTCTCTCCTGTATGGTCTTCAGAAGAGTTTGTTTTAGCTCTTTTTTTAGATAAAGAGATTTTATTAGTTAAGAGTTTTAAGTTTTACACCCGGCCTCTGCATAGCTAAAATACATACAGCCACCAGTTCACCAGTAACCAAATCAGAACAAAAAGGAAAAGGCAAATTACATAACATAATGAGAAATTGTATATCCGTCTAAGATACTGGTAGGTCTATCCGGAGTCTATGTTGCCACCCATGCCGGGAGAATAACTCCCTGTCCGCAGCCTCCAACCTCGACGTCACCTCCAAAAATAAGTCTCGGTGCTCCACACGCTGCAGGGCCGACCATGCTCGTAGCGTAGTTGTACACCGATAGATAACGTGCATAACAGAAGCATTTTTATCATTAAAAATCTTGTCATTTCTACATAGCCACAGCGACCAAATAATGGCAATCGCGCCCATCCTACAGAAGAGTTTAAACCTACGATCCACGCCATTTAACCAGTTGCCAAAAATATTTGCAACAGTACGCGGTGGATGTAAGGTAGAACCTATCTGGACGGCTGACCACATAGACCTGGAGAATTCGCACTGGAAAAATAAGTGTGTAATGGTCTCATCATGTTGACAGAAAACACACTTTTTACTTCCGTGCCAATTACGCTTGGCAAGGTTGTCTTTTGTAAGAATTACACCCCGAAGATACCACGCGAACACTTTAGTTTTTAAGCGGGATCTTCATCTTTCAAATTTTGTTATTATCCTTAATATCGACTGACACTTCGGGTAGAATTAGTGCTCTATACATAGAATCAACCGAGAATTTACCATTCTTCGTAAGATTCCATTGAAATCTATCTGGACCTTCCGACAATTGGACTGAATCCAATCGGATGAGCAAGTCATTCCAGGATGCTTGTCTAGTTTCAAGTAATCTTCTTCTGAACGAAAGATCTGGTGGGAGGTACCCAATACCTTCGCGAGCGTGCCGCTTTTGTTTCGTACAATAGCGTACAGAGCCGGATATTGTTATCTAAGGGTAGATTGGCCTAGCCATTTATCCTCCCAGAAACGAATTTCCAATCCATCCCTAATTGAGAAAGATCCATGTTGAAAAAAAAAACTTCTTTGTAGCCATGAGGCCAGCCCAGAAGTGTGAACCGCCAGGTTTCCAATAAACCTGAAAAACAGCTTGATCTCCCACATACTTTCTCCTAAGGAGGGTTTGTCAAACTCCATCTTCCGATAGAAGTTTGAAGAGTCATTTACCTAGCAAGGCTCTATTCTTAACCTCAAGATCATGAATTCCGAGCCTCCTTGGTCTTTAGGACAGCAAACCACACTCCATTTAGTCAGACGATATTTTTTCTTCTCACTATCCCCTTGCCAAAAGAATCTAGATCAGAAATAATCCAATCTTTTTAAAACTCCTTTGGGCAATTGGAAGAATGAAATCATGTACAGTACCATGTTTGTTAGTACTGAATTTATGAGAACCAGTCTTCCACCCAGGGATAAGAGTTTGCCTTTCCAGCTATTTAAACGTAATTGAAGTCTTTCCTCCACCTTTTTCCATTCAGCATTTGTAAGTTTCCGATAATGAATCGGAATACCCAAATAGTTGATAGGAAATTGACCTTGCTCACAGCCAAAAAGTTCAGCATACAAGGCGGCATTTTCTCGAGCCTCGCCAAAGCAAAACAATTCACTTTTATGTAAATTTATCTTAAGACCCGAAAGTTGCTCGAATGCTCACAAGATCAGCTTAAGGTTACGAGCTTTTTCGATGTCATGTTCCATAAAAAGAATTGTATCGTCAGCATATTGAAGAATCGATAAACCACCATCAACAAGATGTGGAATCACTCCTTCAATTTGACCCTCCGATTTAGCGCGTTCGATCAAGATAGCCAACATATCAGCCACTATATTAAATAGTATTGGCGATAACGGGTCACCCTGTCTGAGGCTTTTTTTCGTTTGAAAGTAATTGACAGTGTCATCATTGACCTTAATGGCTACACTTCCTCCCGAAACAAAGTTATTTATTAACGCGCACCACTTAGCAGAAAAACCTTTCATTCTGAAAGTCTGCTGAAGGAAAGACCATTTGACTTTATCATAAGCTTTCTCAAAGTCAATTTTGAGAATTACCCCATTCAGCTTTTTCCTATGTAGCTCGTGAACTGTTTCATGTAGGATCGCAACTCCATCAAGTATGTTGCGGCCTTGCATAAAAGCCGTCTGAGACGGACGAACCACATGATCTGCCACACTGTTCAGTCGAATCGTAGCCGCTTTGGTGAATATTTTAAAACTAATGTTAAGAAGGCATATAGGTCTAAATTGTTGAATCTTTTCTGCCTCGTTAACCTTAGGTAATAAAATTATCTCACCAAAATTGAGACGAAACAAACTCTAGCTGTCCATTGTGAAGACATGCGAACAGTTGAAGTAAATCAGACTTGATAACATCCCAAAAGTTCTGGTAGAACTCAGCTGGGAAACCATCAGGTCCAGGTGCTGAATTATGTTTCATTTGGAAAACCGCCATCCTCACTTCCTCCTCTGAGTAGAGTTTAGTAAGTAGACTATTTTCCGCATCTGAAACCTAGGGAATATCCTCTGTTCGGGACTCATCCAAAGTGAAATTTCCTTCCTCTGGAGCACCGAACAGGTCTTTATAGTAATTTGTAATATACGACTTTAGTTGTTCATGGCCTTCAATCGTTCCCCATCTTGGACTAGAGAATGAATGCGCTTTTTCCTGTGTCTGTCATTGGCAATACTATGGAAATAGCGAGTATTTAAATCCCCTTCTAGGATGAATTGGGCTTTAGAACGTTGGTACCATTTTAACTCCTCCTCTCGCAGAAGCTTCGCTATCTGTGCATTGGATTGGCTTTTTAGCTCAACCTCTTGCTCGGATAGTAACCGAACTTCTGCTAATGCTTCTAGAGCATCAATTCTCGAGGAAAGTCGTTCCTTCTCTTTTTTAAGTAAACCAGAAGTATGACGAGCCCAACTAACGAGTGCGTGCGTAAAGCACGTATCTTGTTGTTCCACCGCTGGATAGGCGAATCCCCCGCAACTGGTCTTTCCCAAATTCTTTTAACCAACTCATAGAAACCCTCGCGGTGCAGCCACCCAAGCTCAAACTTGAACCGTGGCTTACACTGTGGTCTAGGTGTTCCAGTGATCAAAAGAATGGGAGCATGGTCTGACAATCTCTCAATACGTTCTAGAGCCCGTACCGACACCAATGGGAACCTAGATTCTCAATCAGTATCCATCAGTACACGGTCTAGCTTCTCGTATGTGGGTTCAGGGAGAGAATTAGCCCAAGTGAACTGTCTCTCCACCATTGTAATCTCTCGTAAGTTCAAACTGTCGATGACCGCATTGAACAGAAGAGTCCAACGGTTGTCAAACCGACCCTTACTTTTCTCAAACGGAAAAAACGTAGCATATTGAAATCCCCACCAATGATAAAAGGGTGTGGGTTATCCTTTGCCAAGTTTACCATTTCACATAGAAAAGAAGTCTTGGCCGCGTCCTGAGCCGGCCCATACACGGCAATAAGACTCCAAATGAAATTATCAGATTTATTACGGATGTGCATTTTAATATCCGTAACATCCAACACTTCCATGGTATCCGTCCTGATACCTAGTAAAATGCCTCCGGAGCGGCCATGGGGAGGACGAGAGTACCAATCAAAGTCTATACCGCCTGAAAGCCGGTTCAATAGAGATTGCGAGAACTCACGTCTTCCAGTCTCAGAAATAGCTAAGAAATCCAAATTATGGTCCCGAATGCAACCAGCAAAATGCAAATGTTTAGCCAGGTCACCAAAACCTCTGCTATTTGCGAACATGCCATTCATTGGGAAACTATGGGAGATTTGGAAAACTTAGCCCATTTTCGAGGCAAATTGTTAGAGGCGGATTTAGATTTCCGGCAAGATGCTTTTAACTCATACAATGAGCACAACTCGTCCTCATCCAAACCAATATCCGACACTTCACCAATTAAATGAGAAAGAAGCTGACCATCTGATGTGGCATTCGCTTCTTTTTCATTCAAATAGGTGGCAGTCAACCCAGTCGAAACTTTAGAAATAACCGTGTAAGACGGTCGAATTTCATAAGCCTCAAGACCTTAGTTAACACACTATTAAACTTAGAAATAAACGACGGAGGTGAAAGAGAAAGAAAAGGCCGCTGGATAGCACCGCTCTCGTCGACGTCGCCGAGGCAGTCGTCAGAGGTGTCGTCGCCGTCGTCCCGGCCGTTGCCGTTGAGCATCAGCCGGTCACCCGCCTCCGCTCGGACCGTGGCGAGTCCCTAGGTCCGCCGACGCCGCCGGACAGCGAAGAAGATCGAACTCGTCCCTCCGGTGTCCGATCCAGCGGCGTCTCCGGCGACCTGCACACAAAAGCGCCCGACGTACCTCGCTGCTCGACGCCGTCTTCCGTGGTTCCACGTTCCCAGTGCTCGCCGAACTGGTTGTGGTTGGGGGTGGAGCCCGTGGTGACGATGCAGCTGCCCAGGGCAGTGAACCGCGCGGCAACATCTTCCTCGATGGCTGATGGCACTTCCAAGCGGATCACCACGGCCGGATAGGGCAGACGGTAGGCGGATTCAGGCCTGACGTTCTCCAGATGGCCATCGTCCGGATCGGCGTCGAGATCCAGCTTGTAGATGTCGTACTCGTTCCTGTGATCGACCAGCACCAAGTAGAGATGCCGTTTCGCCGCCGCCATGCGGCCTGACTGGCGATCTTGATCCGGCCCGAGCCGGTTGGATGTAGCCGACACGGGAGACTCGGGGTCCTTGAGCACCTCCTCCGCCGCATCCGTCTCCGCGTCCGTAACGACCTCTCGGCGAGGGCCGCAAAGCGCGAGCCAGATGCGGGCGTGCTTCTCACCGGCGAGAGTGCCCCCGGCGGCATGGCTCCGGCCGGTGCCTAGATCGCTCACGATCGCCCAATGTTTTAGCTCTTTGTTTCGTGAAAAACTAATCAAATTACTTTTAGCTAGTTCGGATGCTGCTTAAGTACAAGCTAGAAAAAAAATGCCCAACACATCAATCATAAACAGAGTAGAGCTATGTGATCACGAGCTGAAACTTTGTACCATTTGAAACTAAATTCACACATTAACGAGAAAAAATTGAAAAAACACAACCATCCTCACCAACCGATCTATGTATGACTACGAGACAGGAAACTAACCTTACCTAGCCTCCAGCCAGAAATATCTTTGCTTGATCCTTGTGATGATCTTGCTGTGTGAAAAACTTTTCTGTTGTAAATGAAAATGCCATCATGTATTTTCAACCTTTTTGAGGTGCTAGAGATACATTTTTGGAGAATTTTTCCAACCAAGCTAGCAATCCGATCTGGTACGCCTGTTTTTTGGTTTACGAGCACCCTGTCTGTTTTCCATCTCAACAAGAAATTATCTAGTATGTTCCGCTTGATGTCACCCCCTTAAATCTTAATCTTCGTCCAGAGAGTAGTGAATTCTCTTGTATATGATCTTCACAAGAGTTTGGTTTACTTCTTTGTTTTATGAAAAAAAATCAAATTATTTTCAGTTAATTTGGATTCAGCTTTAAGTGCAAACCGGGGAAAATGCCTAAAAAATCAATCATTATCAGAGTAGAGCTAGATGGTCAAAAAGTCCATACTATTTGAAAGTAAATTGACCCGTGGACGAGAAAATTACACCACTGACTAGTTAACAACGAAAGAACTTGTCTGCTACACAGGTGCACGAGTTGATTGGTTGTCCAGATTTGACATGAGCATTCAGGCTAACAAAACAAGGAGGGGTGCCATGGCATCCTACTGCTGTTTTGGTAAACCGAGGAGGCCTTTCAACTATATTGTACCACGATTTCCAGTGATATCAATCCAAGATATGCTCTGCCTGGCTCTCTGCCCAGAAGGCAAAGTGATTGTCATCGAGGGCATCTGTGGCTTGGGAAAGACATGGGCGGCAAAAGCTGTATTTAAAACAGCAAAGAACTCAAATCATTTTGATACTTATATTTGGGTTTCATTATCTATAAGTTGTAGTGTGAGGCGATGCATCGAGAAGATCGCAACATGCCTTTCAGTTGACATCGGAGAGGAACTATTATCTTCAAGAATTAGCTTCATGATCAAGGAACATCTCGCGAGAAAAAGTTCTTGTTGGTTCTTGATAATGCTTATTTTGTAGAGGAAAACATCTTACGACACTTGGGAATTCCGGATCCTCGAGAGCAGAATTTTGGTTCGAAGGTCATTGTGACCACAAGAACTGGGAGGGCAAAGGCAGTCGTGAAGCCTTCGATAGTAATAACGCCACAAACTCTCTCATATCAGGCCTCCTGTGATTTAGTGCGTGATAAGATTGGCAATGATATTGATCCACGCTTAATTGAAAACTGCTTTGGGATGCCATTGTCACTTATCTTACTGGCTGGGGCACTTTGTGACGTGCCTACACAAGAGGAATTCATAGAATTAATCAGAGAAGCTTATGAGGCTCAAGGACCCAAGGTATCAGGGTTCAGCACAATGATTCGGCTTGTAAATTTTGGTTACCGTCGTCTTCCTACAGATACTGCTAGGCACTGCTTACTGTACTGCTTACGCTTCCCTGCTGATGAGCCAATTTATGTCAAAGACTTAATCATTTCCTGGAAGCTACATGGTATGATTCAAGAAGCTAGAGATTATCATGAGGCTACCTGTATTGGCACGGAAGTTATTAATGTGCTCATAAAACATGGTTTGATACATTTTGAGAGTGATGATCATATCCTCATGCATGATGTCATTAGAGAGACGATATCAGGACTTGGACGGGACAATGGCTATGTGCAACAGCCTGAAAGGTACTCTGACAAAGACATTCGATTTGAGTATCTTGCCAATTTGGGCGAAAGAATTTCCTTAATGAACACAGTAAAAGAAGAACTATGTGTAAGTCCAAGTCGTGAGTGCTTTTCAACTTCGACGTTATTTTTAAGAGGAAACCGTCATATGAGGACTATATCGGAAGAGTTTTTTTATCATTTCGGAATGCTTAGAGTGCTGAACCTGTCACTCACTCGAATCATAAGTCTGCCCAGTCCATTTCTCGTCTGAATTACCTCGGGCTGTTGTTACTAGTTGGATGTAAACAGTTGGAGAAAATTCAGCACATAGGCTCGCTGGAAAAGCTGGAGGTACTTAAAGCATCAAGTTGTGGCTCCCTAAAAAATGTAGAATGTGGATCATTTGACCGTATGAGGATTCTCGAGATCCTTGACCTTTCAAAAACTTCTATCGAATGCTTGCCATCTCTAGCTGCATGCATGGAGCTTAACCAACTCCTGTTACAAGATTGCCCATGCCTCAAGTCTGAGCAAATTACAGAAACAAATGACAAGTCCAGTGATACAAAATTTATCAAGTTCCCTTATGGAGTTTCAAAAAAAGGCACAGTAAGGAACTTACAACTAGGGGCAAGCAAAGATCTGGTGGATTGGATGGCCATGCTTTGGTTACCTTGTGGACTGACTTTTGTGTTGTCTGACAGATTTGGCACGAGGATCTCTCAAGATGTAAAGCAGACCAGCAAAACATGTATTCGTGCAAGTCACGCCAACTTATTTCAGTCTCTGGATAAAGAATCTCCATTGTGGTTAAACTTCTTTCGAAAGTTTCACATAGTTATCTCCCCTTTAACAATGTCCGTTCAAACGGACCATGACTACAGGGCAGCAAGGACAAAATTCTCTTCTGGGGACGCGTGTTCCACTGATTTCGATAGGTTCCTGGAGGTAAACTGTGTCACCATTACTAATGATATTGAGGGGATTCTTGGTCATGCTGATCTAATATCATTAAGAAGTATAACAGAAAGAGATCAAGTATGGAATCTGAATACTGGAAAATTGACAGCAGCGCGGGAACTTTGGATAGAGGAATGTCACCAACTGGAGAATCTTTCTTGGTAGAAGAAGTGCATGTATCATCTACAATAGGAAAATTGCAGAACATATGGATCTCTAACATGGAAAATTTAGCATACTTCTGCCAAGGGATGAAAGATTTGACTAGTTTCAGCTGTCTGATGCACTTGCACCTCGATTGCTGTCCAAAACTGTACTTCCTCTTTCCTTCATCTCTACGCCTGCCAAATCTTCGTAGCCTAAATATAAGGTTCTGTGACAGTTTGGAGAGATTGTTTGATGAGCCAATCGAGGCTGAATATGCTCTTCCAGGATTGCAGTCACTGCAACTGTGGGAGCTTCCAGAGCTTAGCTGCATCTGTGGAGGTGTCCTGCCATCGCTCAAGGACTTGAAGGTCAGAGGCTGTGCAAAACTGAAGAAGATTCCAATTGGTGTGACTGAAAATAGTCCATTTTTTACAAAAATCATAGGAGAAACGAGGTGGTGGAACAATTTAGTCTGGGACGATGAAGGTGTCAAGCGTTGGATGTTGTTCAGAGCCTGGGGGCCCCTGCTACCACATTTTGCAACTGAAGCATGAATGATTCAGGATTTTCAACTGTTTCTTGTATCCACATCCTTCATGCCCAATGGAAGTGTTTCTTAACTCATAGTGTATCATTGCTGCCTTGTATATACATAAATCTTTATGACTCTTTTTGATAATATACATATTTATGAATTGGTCTAGCTGAGATTGCACTTTTACTCTTGTACCTGAAGTCCGTAATAAAAATGCAACATCTTCAGTTATTTCATCCATCATTCGGAACCACACTGAGTGTACTTTGTTCACCGCCAACAGATTGATCTGGAGTAATAAAGTACAACGTGCTCAATTTGCCGGTACTCTACATCAAAATTGTGTTGCTCTTTTAACCCAGTCTGAATATGTCAGCCCCTTCCGTTCTGATCCCCAGTCTGAAGTCGGAGGTGTCTTCTCCTAGTCCCTAGGTACACGGCAGCAGGTAATGGTGTTCCACTCTACACCGCATTTGATCCGGTGTACTTTATTTATCCGCCCGATCTTTTGATAAACTGTTGTCAACTAATCTTTTCAATGTTCAATTCTATTCTACTCCCTCCGTTCTCAAATAAGTATACATCTAGCTTTGTACGAAGTAAAAAAAAAACAAATTGACCAATTTTATAGAAAAGAGTATCAATATATATGAAATCAAATTGGTATATTTTGAAACTTCATTTCAAGACGAATCTAGTGATACCAATTTAGTGTCATTAATGTTGGTACGTTTCCCTAAAAAGTTAGTCAAACTTTAATAAGATTGACTTACCACAAAAGGTAGAAATACAATTATTCATCGGAAGGAGGGAGTATGTCAAAATATTTCAGCAAATGCTATTTCGATCTAAGTGGTCCTATTCTCTGTCACGTGACATGAAGCATTACTCCTCTTTCCATTCCAAATTTCTTCGATAAGACCGACACGACTGTTAGCAGTGCAGCACTAGCTCCCGGTGAACCACATTATACGGTGGACGATTTGTAGTCCTGCCGTACAAGATGTCTTGGACGACTGACTGCTCTCTGCAGTCTGCCAAGCGAGACTGCGAGAGTGACCACGTTGTGGTCGAATGATTTGTCATTGCGGGCTACACGGCGAGAATTGAATACTCAGCACGTGTTTTAGATCATGTAATATGGTAGAAAAAATCGTTTTTGTAATTACTACAATATGGCAATTTTGAATGTCGAATTTTCATGGTATTTAACAAAAATCTAAATCTTGTAATATATAGAAAAAAATCATATTTGTAATGACCACGCTATGACATCGCCCAATTTCGAGTTTACATGGATGTAAAAAATTCATTCGAAAGATTTACCATAAGTGACAAGTGAAAAAAATATATAAAAGAGCCAATTGAATACTCGCACGTGTTTGGTTTTTATCTTGTAATATGGTAGAAAAAATCATATTTGTAATTACTACGATATGGCATTGTTGAATGTCGAGTTTATATGGTGTTTGAATTCGATATCCAAACAGGTTAGGGCATTGATTGAAGATAAGAGTAATGAAACTTCAATAACATTTAATGCCCTGCGTGGGACAGTGGACATTTATTTCAGAGAAACATGAACTTATTAAAAAATACAATATAGACGAATGGTATACGATAGGTGCAATCAGAGATGTTGATTAGATATAGGAAAGGAATGGTGTGATATGGGAGGGGCGTCTCGAGGTTCTCCATGGCATTTTCGGTGTTGTATACTGCGAAGCAAGGTAAGATTTAAGAGCATCTATAGCACATCCCTCGGAGAATCTCCAACCAGGGTTGCCAAAATTATCCCATAAACTATCTGCGGACACATCTGGGCGCGGACAGACCCCAAAATACACCTCCCACAACCACAACCCCTAAACAAGAAACACCAAATACTATGACTACATGCAACCCAGATAATAACGACGTACAAACTAGCTAAACTACTCGTCGTCGGAGATAACAACTACATCGTCGGTCCTAGATCCATCGGCCTCCTCGTCATGGCGTCGGAGCGAGATCTGCCAGCGCCCGAGCGGGATCCGCCGTCCTCCTCGTCGTCGGAGAAGTCAAGCGAGTTGTCCGAATCTCCGTTGGCGGCGAGGCGTTCCACAATCTGCCACTTGACGGCAAACTGCTCCGCCACAAAGTCTCGGTCATGGGTGTATGACAGACCAAGAGGTGGTATGTGGCTTCGTCAAACAATATGATTTCTTAAATCAAGGACGATCCAAGACTGTGTAGCATGGGCATATGAGTATATACATCAGTGCAAACAATTTGGTAGAGAGGCGGTGGTTCTGAAACTTGACTTTGCGAAAGTGTTTGACACAATTAGTCACCAAGCTCTAATTCAGATCCTGAGATGCAATGGCTATGATGATAGGTGGATCATGTGGATTCAGTCGATCTTTTCGACAGGTTTCTCCTCAGTTCTCTTAAACGTTGTGCCAGGAAAGAAGTTTCCTTGTCGACGGGGGGTTCGACAAGGTGACCCTCTATCTCCAATTTTATTTGTGGAAGGTGCTGATTTACTGCAAACCATGTTTAACTTGCTTGCACGTCAAGGTACTCTGGTAGCCCCGCTTCCAATACATAATACTGACTTTCCGATAGTTCAGTATGCGGACGACACCTTATTGATTGTCCAAGCCTTCCCAAATCAACTTTTGGCCCTTAAGCAGATTCTTCAGCTGTTTGCCCAAGCTACCGGTCTCTGTGTGAACTACAGTAAAACTTGTATGATGCCCATTAATCTCTCGGATGACAGATTGACGCAGTTGGCTGGCACATTTGGATGTGCTACAGGATCTATGCCGTTCCCATACTTAGGGCTCCCTCTCGGCACCACTCGTCCAACTGTTAATGATTTATCTCCAATTGTGGATCAGTTAGAAAGGAGACTCAACGCCAGTGCAAGATTTCTTGATTATGGAGGTCATGCCACTTTCGTAAACTCGATTCTATCATCCTTACCAACTCACTATCTCTGTTCACTTAAACTCCCAAAAGCGATCATCCAGTTGTTTGATCGAGGGAGAAGGCATTGTCTATGGGCGAAGGAAGAGGGACGGGATTCCTCTCATTCATTAGCTGCATGGTCACTGGTCTGCAGACCAAAGCGACATGGAGGGCTCGGCATTCAGAATCTTGAAATTCAGAACATGACACTTTTGTTGAAGCATCGATCTGCACAAGTTTTTCTGCAAATCTGATATTTCTTGGGTAAAGCTAGTCTGGTCCTATATGGTGATGCTCCTCCTCAAGCTCAATCTCCCCGCGGATCATTCTGGTGGCGTGACATCTTCAGTCTAATCAATATATACCGCAACATCACATCATCAGTTGTTGGTATGGTGAGATGACCCTTTTCTGGAAGGATTTTTGGCACGATGGCACCCTGCTATGTGACTCGCTTCCTCACATGTTCTCATTTGTTCTCAATGAAGACATCTCAGTTGCAGAAATGAAACGCTCTATTGACCTGGATTCGATCTATGCACTACAACTTTCTGTGCAAGCCTTTGAAGAACAAACACCAATACAGAAACGTAAATTAGAGCTGGCCCCAGAGAGTCATCTCAGCCGGTTAAACTGTCCGTCTCCGCGCGGGGTCTCTAATGTACGCTCCATTAGAGCGGTCCTCTAGGGCCGACTGTAATGACTCATACCTGAGACGCTGGGAGAATCAACCGTCTCAAATATAGAGACGCCAACAGAAACACCCCGGTGATCGTGACTAATCAGCGACGTATATAATTGTTGGCCGTCGCATGGTACCCGTGGGTCCGCAATAGCCATCCGGACATAATATACGTTGCCTCCGGGTATAATATACGTTGCCTCCGGTATAATTCCGGGGGGTTGATACGTCCATTTTGCATCACTATTTTATATCATAATTTACTGCTATTCATCGATATATTTCATATTTAGAAGTGTTACTTATGTTATTTTACCTATTTTGCATGTTTGATGAATAATGGAGAATTGGACACCGGAGTCAGGATTCTGCTGGAAAAAGCACCGTCGAGATGCACTATTTCTGAAGATCAATAAATCGAAGGAGACATATGGAAGTTCCTATTTTACCAGAAGATGGAGGAGGCCAAAAGGGGAGCTGAGATGGGCCATGGTGGGCCCTCCCACCTGGCGCGGTGGGCCCCCTGCCGCGCCACGGTGGTTTGGGGCCCTGGCCCACCTCAGCCGTTCCCCCTTCGCGTACTTGACCCCCTCGAACCCTAACACAGAGAGGACGGCCATCGAAATATTCCGCCGCCTCCACGAGGCGGAAAACACCAGAGAGCGAAAAGCTCCCCTGCAGGAAGAAATCTGCCGGGGGAAATTCCCTCCCGGAGGGGAAATCGTCGCCATCATCACCGTCATCGAGCTGGACTTCATCGGGATCATCATCATCATCTCCACCGCCAACACCATCATCACCGCCGCTGCACCCCGTCTCCGCTATAACATCTAGGGCTGAATCTTGTCTATTTCATAGGGGAAACTCTCCCGGTGTTGATTACTCTTGTTATTGATGCTATTGGGTGAAACCATTGGACTAAGGTTTATGTTCAGATTGTTATTCATCATCATATCACCTCTGATCATGTTCCGTATGATGTCTTGTGAGTAGTTCGTTTAGTTCTTGAGGACATGGGAGAAGTCTTGATGTTAGTAGTGAACTATGTTGAGTAATATTTAATGGTTTGATGCTTAAGTTGTGGTGTTATTCTTCTAGTGGTGTCATGTGAACGTCGACTACATGATACTTCACCTTTATGGGCCTAGGGGAATGCATTGTGTATTCGTTTGCCAATTGTGGGGTTGCCGGAGTGACAGAAACCTGAACACCCGTTGGTATATCGATGCATGAGGGATAGCAGGATCTCAAAGTTTAAGGCTGTGGTTAGTTTATCTTAATTACTTTCTTGTATTTGCGGATGCTTGCAAGGGGTATAATCACAAGTATGTATTAGTCCTAGGAAGGGCGGTGCATTAGCATAGGTTCACCCACACAACACTTATCAAAACAATGAAGATTAATCAACTATATGAAGCGAAAGCACTTGACAATATTCCCGTGTGTCCTCAAGAACGTTTGGTCATTATAAGTACAACAACCGGCTTGTCCTTTGCTGTAGAAAGGATTGGGCCACTCGCTGCAACTATTATTACTGCATTTTATTTACTTGTACTTTATTTATCTGTCATATCAAAAACTCCTAAAAACTTGTCTGAGAGCATTTACAGTGAATCCTTCATCAAAACCGCTTGTCAACACCTTCTGCTCCTCGTTGGGTTCGACACTCTTATTTATCGAAAGTACTACGATACACCCCCTATACTTGTGGGTCATCAAGACTATTTTCTGGCGCCGTTGCCGGGGAGTGTAGCGCTATTGGTAAGTGGAATTGGTAAGGGAAACATTTATTGTACGTGCTGTTTTTATTTTTGCCTGCTGCTATATCTCATTATGGAGGGGTCTTCTCTTGAATTCCTATTTGGGAAAACAACTACCACTGCTAAGGTAGTAGAGGAGGCGCCAGATGAGCAGGTAATACCGTTCAAAATTCCTATGAAAATTGTTGAACGTGTCACAAATAACCGCTATGCAGGAGATGGAACTGTCCATCCTGGAGATCATTTGTTATTTCTGCATGAATTGTGCGAGTTATTTAAGTGTGCAGGTATCTCGATGGGAGAAGTTAAGAAGAAATTATTCTCTCTATCACTGTCTGGTAAAGCTGCACATTGGTATAAACTGCTGAAGAATGGGTATTCTCTTGGATGGGAGGAAATTGTACCTCTCTTTTACTCCAAATTCTATCCTCCAAGTGAGATTCATAAGGATCGGAACCTCATATATAACTTCTGGCCCTATGATGGAGAGAGTATCGCTCAAGCGTGGGGGAGATTGAAGGCATTAATGCTCAAATGTCCCATTCATGAGCTTCCTGGTAATATTGTTATTGATAACTTTTATGCAAGACTCTCCTTTCAAGATAAAACTCTATTGGATACCACTTGTGCTGGATCGTTCACTCGTAATAAAGAAGAGTTTAAGTGGGACCTTCTTGATCGGATTCAGGAGAACACTGAAGGATGGGAGAATGACAAAGGTAGGGAGTCAGGTATAACTATGACTTTGAGTGTGTTAAAAAATTTATGGATACTGATGATTATCGCAAAATTAGCACTACTTATGGTCTTGACTCTCAAATTGTTGCAAACTTTTATAAAGCCTTTGCTTCCTATTTCGGTTTGCCGAAGGAGGGTTTTAAAAATTATCATGAACCATATAAAGATGAATCTGTTTCTCATATATCTAAAGGTGTTGAGGTTAATGTTGTGATCGCATTATTCCAGAACCTTATATTGAAAAAGTTCCTTTTCCTAATAAGATTAAGGAACATACTATCATAACTGGTGTTGTTAGTAAAAGTAATAAGAAAACTACCAAACCTGATGAGCAAATAACTGTTGAACCTGTTGTAGCATTGGTTAAAGATCTTGTCACTGAAAATTTAGAAGATAGACACATTATCTTTTGTGAGGATGCTTCTAATATTGTCTCACATCCTAAAAGTTCTAGGAAGTCTAGTGTTCCTGTGCTTTCTGTTGGATAGGTGATCATTGCTATTATGGTTTATGTGATATTGGTGCAAGTTCTAGTGCTATTCCTTATGAGCTTTACAGGGAAATTATGCACGAAATTGCTCCTTGTAAACTTGAAGAGATTGATGTGGTTATTCAGCTTGCTAATAGGGAAACTATCTCTCCAATTGGTATCATTAGAGATGTCGAAGTCCTTTGTGGTAAGACTAAATACCCTGCTGATTTTCTTGTACTTGGGTCGGCTGCCAATGATAGTTGTCCTATTATTTTTGGTAGACCTTTTCTGAATACTTGTGGTGCTGTTATAGACTGTAAGAAAGAGAAAATCTTTACTAAATTTGCTGGTGAATCTTATGAATTCAATTTCTCTAAATTTGCTAAAGCACCTTATGAAACTGAATTGCCTAGTGAGGATTTTGAAATTGCTCAACTTGCATCTATTGTTCTTGCTCCTAACAATGCTTTGCAGCAACATATGGAGAATCATGAAAGTGAGAACTTCAGGGAAGAAAGGAATGAGCTTGATGAAGTATTCCTTCGTCAACCTATGCTCAAACACAATTTACCTGTGGAAGATTTGGGTACCACAATGCCACCCAAGGAGGATCCTGTTTTTGATTTGAAACCTCTGCCTGATAATCTTAAATATGCTTATATTGATGATAAGAAAATATATCCTGTTATTATCAGCTCTAAACTTTCAGGTACAGAGGAGGAAAGGTTATTGGGAGTGTTGAGGAAACACCGCGGAGCTATGGGATATACTCTTGATGACCTGAAGGGAATTTCTCCTACTATATGTCAGCACGCCATCAACATGGAACCTGATGCAAAGCCTGTTGTTGAGCATCAGCGTCGTTTAATACCCAAGATGAAAGAAGTGGTAAGAAATGAGGTATTAAAACTTCTTGAAGCTGGTATTATTTATCCTATTGCTGATAGTAGATGGGTAAGTCCTGTGCATTGTGTTCCTAAGAAAGGAGGAATTACCGTTGTTCCTAATGAAAATGATGAACTAATTCCTCAAAGAGTAGTAGTTGGTTATAGGATGTGCATTGATTTTAGAAAGGTTAACAAAGTAACTAAGAAAGATCATTATCCTTTGCCTTTTATTGATCAAATGCTTGAGAGGTTGTCCAAGAAAACTCACTTTTGTTTCCTTGATGGGTATTCTGGGTTTTCTCAAATTGCTGTGAGAGCGCAAGATCAAGAGAAAACTACTTTTACTTGTCCTTATGGAACTTATGCTTATAGACGTATGCCTTTTGGTTTATGTAATGCTCCTGCTACTTTTCAAAGATGCATGTCTGCTATTTTTCATGGCTTTTGTGAGGAAATTGTGGAAGTCTTCATGGACGATTTCTCCGTCTATGGAACTTCCTTTGATAATTGTTTGCACAACCTTGACAAAGTTTTGCAGAGATGTGAAGAAACTAGCCTTGTTCTTAATTGGGAGAAATGCCACTTTATGGTTAATGAAGGAATTGTTCTTGGACATAAAATTTCTGAAAGAGGTATTGAAGTTGATCGAGCTAAAGTGGAGGCAATTGAAAAGATGCCTTGTCCCAAAGATGTTAAAGGTATTCGTAGTATTCTTGGTCATGCTGGTTTTTATAGGAGGTTTATTAAAGATTTCTCTAAAATTTCCAAGCCTCTTACTAATCTTCTTCAAAAAGATGTACCCTTTGTTTTTGATGATGATTGTAAGGAAGCTTTTGAAACTTTGAAAAAGGCTTTAATCACCGCTCCTGTAGTTGAACCACCTGATTGGAATTTACCTTTTGAAATTATGTGTGATGCTAGTGATTATGCTGTAGGCGCTGTTCTTGGGCAGCGAGTAGATAAAAAGTTAAATGTTATTCATTATGCTAGTAAAACTCTTGATTCTGCTCAAAAGAATTATGCCACTACTGAAAAAGAATTTCTAGCTGTAGTTTTTGCTTGTGACAAATTTCGACCCTACATAGTTGATTCGAAAGTCACTATTCATACTGATCATGCTGCAATTAGATACCTTATGGAAAAGAAAGATGCTAAGCCAAGGCTTATTAGATGGGTACTTCTTTTGCAAGAATTTGATTTGCATATCATAGATAGAAAAGGTGCTGAAAATCCTGTTGCTGATAATTTGTCTAGATTGGAAAGCATTCCTTATGATCCTATTCCTGTTAATGATAGCTTTCCAAATGAACAATTGGCTGCAATAAGTGTAAGTTCGCGAGATAGTCCTTGGTATGCTGATTATGCTAACTTTATTGTTTCCAAGTACTTGCCTCCAACCTTTTCAGCTCAGCAAAGAAGGAAATTCTTTTATGACTTGCGGCATTACTTTTGGGATGACCCACACTTATATAAAGAAGGAGTCGATGGTATTATGCGAAGATGTGTTCCTGAATATGAACAACAGGAAATACTGAGGAAATGCCATGGAAGTGCTTATGGAGGGCATCACGCTGGAGATAGAACTGCGCAGAAAGTTCTACAATCAGGTTTTTATTGGCCTACCCTCTTTAAGGATGCAAGAAAGTTTATTTTATCTTGTGATGAATGTCAAAGGGTTGGTAATATCTCTAGACGCAATGAAATGCCTATGAGTTATTCTCTTGTTATTGAACCATTTGATTGTTGGGGATTCGACTTCATGGGTCCTTTTCCTTCTTCACAAGGTAATACTCATATACTTGTTGCTGTTGATTATGTCACTAAATGGGTAGAAGCTATACCTACTAAAAGTGCTGATGGTGAGACCTCTTTAAAAATGCTTCAAGATGTCATTTTTCCTAGGTTTGGTGTACCTAGATATCTTATGACTGATGGAGGTTCTCATTTTATCCATGGTGGTTTTAGAAAGACTCTTGCTAAATATGGTGTTAATCATAGAATTGCTTCAGCCTATCATCCTCAAACTAGTGGACAAGTAGAATTGTCAAATAGGGAGATTAAATCTATCTTGCAAAAGACTGTTAATAAATCTAGAAAAAATTGGGCTAGTAAGTTAAATGATGCTTTATGGGCTTATAGAACTGCTTATAAGAACCCCATGGGCATGTCTCCTTATAAAATGGTTTATGGTAAAGCTTGTCACTTGCCTTTAGAATTAGGGCAGTGAGAGAACTTAATAGAGATTTTAAACTTGCCGGTGAGAAAAGGTTGTTGCATTTAAGTTCTTTAGATGAATGGAGAAGTGAGGCTTATGAAAATGCTAGACTCTTTAAAGAAAAAGTTAAGAGATGGCATGATAGGAGAATTCTTAAAAGAGAATTTAATGTTGGTGAGAAAGTTCTATTGTATAGGTCTCGTCTCAGATTTTTTGCAGGAAAGTTACTCTCAAAATGGGAAGGACCATTTGTTATTGTGGAGGTGTATCGTTCAGGTGCAATAAAAATTGCTTCATTGAAAGATAACTCTACACAAGTGGTAAATGGTCAAAGACTCAAGCATTATATTTCTGGAGATTCTATTAATGAAGAGGTTGATACAATTAAAGTGGTGACTCCGGAAACTTTCATTGAAGAACATTTTTCTGGGACTGCAGAATTCGATTCGAATAGGTAACAGTTTCGGTAAGAAAAGTTTCGCGAATAACTTTCTAGAAGATATTTTCGTCGTTTTTATTAAATATGGAAAAATAAGAGACCGAACCGGATGGGAGACGGCACCCGTGGTGCCCAAACCATAGGTCGGCGCGGTGGGCCCCCCAGCCGCGCCGCCTGGTGGTTTGAGCACCCCGGAGCTCGTCTCCGATCAGGTTTCCTCCTGTACCTTCCTTATGTTGTAAAACTTTTTGCTATATAACTCACCCGAACCCCCGAGGTTCGTATCTCGCCTTTTCATCGTGTTTCGTTTCGAGCTGTTTCTGTCCAGATATTGTTTTCAGATCTAGAGCTGCCATGTCTTCATCGAAGCCTCCAAAGGACAGTTTCTTTGTGAACGTCGTCACCCCATACATGGATGAGCTGAAGATGCATCCCAAGGAGTCGCAGATGGTTGATGGAAAGCTGCGACGGAAGACGTGCGAGGACCCAAAGGAGAAGGGAGCCTGGAAGCCAGGATGGAGAAGCTGGAGCAAGAGGTCTTCACATACAAAAAGCTGGCGGAACGTGAAGTGGGAGTCTTCCACTCAATGGTGTCCGCGCTGGTCGCTGAACATAAGAAGGAGACTGCACAACTCTGGGAAGACATATTTCACCTCATCAACACCACCAACAAACTGCAGGCGCAACTCTATGATGTCCAGAATCAAAACTGTGAGTATGAAACTCGGTTTAAAAACATAAGCGCTGCTGCTAGTTTCAGGATAATCGAAACCAAGTCGTCCTTTGTTGATGGGAAACCCCTTCCCTGGAAGTCTGATGATGAGGACAATTCACCACCACCACCGAAGGAGTAATTCATCATAAGTATTGGCATCCCCTTGGTTTGTTCCAAGCTTGGGGGAGTGCCGCGGTATCACATCATTATCTTTACCTTTTACTTTTCCATAAAGTCATATCGTGAGTAGGGAAGTTATCTTATATGATGGTTTGCAATGTGGAAGTATCTCTCTTTTAGTTGGTTATCTATGTATCCCTTGGTGTGAGTTGCCGTTATGAAATATTAATGAGAAGTTTTATCATTTACTTTCTGCATACTTTATTTTAGCTTGCAATTCTCTTTCATATTGATAACCTTGTTGTTAGTATAGGGATCACTTTTTAGAGCACCAAGTTAATCTTTTTGGTTTTGGCAAACTTAGCATTGGTCAGTAGTAGACAATACTTTGAGACTTAAGTAGAGAGAGGGAGTGCATGCAAATATATTATTCCATGATCTTTCTTTCTTTGTAGCTCATAAGCTTAGTATTCTTAAGTTAAACTATTTGTGCTTCTAAGGAAGATTGCATGATTATTCTTATCACTTGTATAATTGTTTGTATCCCTCAACTCTTATGCTTGCTACATAACCTTGCTAGCCAAAGACCTGTATCGAGAGGGAATGCTTCTCATACATCCAAACCTTGAGCCAAACCATTGCCATTCGAGTCCACCATAACTTCCTACTATATGGTATTTTGCGCCATTCCAAGTAAATACTTCATGTGCTACCTTTAAATTATTCAAAACTTATTACTCCTAGTTTTGTGTCACTGTTTATTAGCTCATGAGGGTTCTGTAGAGTTTCTCTAGCACTTTTGTCAAACAGACTTTCACCAATGGACTAGTGGCATATACACCGCTTATCCAACAATTTGCAAAAAGAGCTGGCAAATGGGGTGCCCAGTCCCAATTAACTACAACTTTCATTAATAATTCTCTTCACATGTTTTGCCCTGATTTATCAGTAAGCAACTTAATTTGCAAATAGACACTCCTCCATGGTATGTGAATGTTGGAAGGCACCCGAGGATTCGGTTAGCCATGGCTTGTGTAAGCAAAAGGTTGGGAGGAGTGTCAACTATAAAGAAACTAAAATACATGTGTAAACAAAAGAGAAGAGGGATGATCTACCTTGCTGGTAGAGATAACGTCCTTCATGGGAGCCGCTCTTGAAAGTCTGGTTGACAAGGGGTTAGTGTTCACTTTACTACGATTCGTTGACAACGACATACATAGCTCAAACAACTATTTTCATACTCTCTATATGCTTTGCAAAACTTAAAAGCTCTAGCACATGATTTAATCCCTGCTTCCCTCTGCGAAGGGCCTATCTTTTACATTATTGTTGAGTCAGTAAACCCATTCCTCTCTATCTCAAGCAAGCATTTGAGTTGTTGAGATCCAATTAGTTATATGTGTTGATACTTCTAATCATATCTCTCATTTCCTTGTTTCGCACAATAGCTTTTATCCGAATGAATATAACTTTGAAAGTTATCAATGACTGTAAGGAGACTGTTATGATTAAGGCATGTAAGTTCTGCTATATAAGCTCTGATATAAAGACTCTTCTCGAAAGATAAGTATGATCTGTTAATTGTTCTCTGACCAAGAGTTTAAGTTTGCCTTCACCAATCATGGTTCTCTTTATGCACTTCATCGTGGTTCCCTTTACTTATTTCAAGTTAGATTATATGAAGGGAAGTTGCTGTCTAGAATGACTTGTGTATCAATGAATGTGATGCTTCTTGTCCGTATTTTATTTATCGACACTTTGCTCCATAAACTTGTGGTCATGTTTACTGAGCTCAGTTTTCGCTTGGGGACAAGCGAGGTCTAAGCTTGGGGGGGTTGATACGTCCATTTTGCATCACTATTTTATATCATAATTTACTGCTATTCATCGATATATTTCATATTTAGAAGTGTTACTTATGTTATTTTACCTATTTTGCATGTTTGATGAATAATGGAGAATTGGACACCGGAGTCAGGATTCTGCTGGAAAAAGCACCGTCGAGATGCACTATTTCTGAAGATCAATAAATCGAAGGAGACATATGGAAGTTCCTATTTTACCAGAAGATGGAGGAGGCCAAAAGGGGAGCTGAGATGGGCCATGGTGGGCCCTCCCACAGGCTGGCGCGGTGGGCCCCCTGCCGCGCCGAGGTGGTTTGGGGGCCCTGGCCCACCTCAGCCGTTCCCCCTTCGCGTACTTGACCCCCTCGAACCCTAACACAGAGAGGACGGCCATCGAAATATTCCGCCGCCTCCACGAGGCGGAAAACACCAGAGAGCGAAAAGCTCCCCTGCAGGAAGAAATCTGCCGGGGGAAATTCCCTCCCGGAGGGGGAAATCGTCGCCATCATCACCGTCATCGAGCTGGACTTCATCGGGATCATCATCATCTCCACCGCCAACACCATCATCACCGCCGCTGCACCCCGTCTCCGCTATAACATCTAGGGCTGAATCTTGTCTATTTCATAGGGGAAACTCTCCCGGTGTTGATTACTCTTGTTATTGATGCTATTGGGTGAAACCATTGGACTAAGGTTTATGTTCAGATTGTTATTCATCATCATATCACCTCTGATCATGTTCCGTATGATGTCTTGTGAGTAGTTCGTTTAGTTCTTGAGGACATGGGAGAAGTCTTGATGTTAGTAGTGAACTATGTTGAGTAATATTTAATGGTTTGATGCTTAAGTTGTGGTGTTATTCTTCTAGTGGTGTCATGTGAACGTCGACTACATGATACTTCACCTTTATGGGCCTAGGGGAATGCATTGTGTATTCGTTTGCCAATTGTGGGGTTGCCGGAGTGACAGAAACCTGAACACCCGTTGGTATATCGATGCATGAGGGATAGCAGGATCTCAAAGTTTAAGGCTGTGGTTAGTTTATCTTAATTACTTTCTTGTATTTGCGGATGCTTGCAAGGGGTATAATCACAAGTATGTATTAGTCCTAGGAAGGGCGGTGCATTAGCATAGGTTCACCCACACAACACTTATCAAAACAATGAAGATTAATCAACTATATGAAGCGAAAGCACTTGACAATATCCCGTGTGTCCTCAAGAACGTTTGGTCATTATAAGTACAACAACCGGCTTGTCCTTTGCTGTAGAAAGGATTGGGCCACTCGCTGCAACTATTATTACTGCATTTTATTTACTTGTACTTTATTTATCTGTCATATCAAAAACTCCTAAAAACTTGTCTGAGAGCATTTACAGTGAATCCTTCATCAAAACCGCTTGTCAACACCTTCTGCTCCTCGTTGGGTTCGACACTCTTATTTATCGAAAGTACTACGATACACCCCCTATACTTGTGGGTCATCAGGGGTCCAACTTTGTGAAGCAAAACAGAATAATTAACAGATCGTCACAAACAGGGAATCATCCCCTGTTCCATTCACAGAAGCAATTAACATGTAACATGTCTCCAACCGTAATTTGGCAGAAATCACATATAACTAAGACATGCCAACAGCTAGCATAAGCACAAGTAGACCTAATCAGATAAGTGTTTACCATACCCCCAACCTAAACTATATGAGCTGGAACTCAATTAGGACCTGCAATTGATTCATCTTTCTTAGAATGATCAAAACAGGTCGATCAGCCACAAAATTCTTGCCTTCAATGAAGTTCTTCCACCTCAGCTTGTCGAAGTCAAAGCGTCCGTCGACTCTCTTCTTGTACATGATGACGATGATGATGCCGGCTGCTCCAAGTCTTAGTCCAGCCAGGCCCTGAGCCGGTATGCCAGCCTCTTCTGCTATCACCTTAGGTAGTTTCTGTACATGGAAGATAACATATAACTATATATGTCATTTTTCCGCTAAATTACAGAGGCATGAAAGAGGCGGTCTTGTGGGTACATACCATCTCATGCCTGTTCAAGTTTGTGCTCGTCAAGCGAGTCACAAATAGAACTCCAACATAGGCTCCTACTGGTAGAAGCTTAACGAGGCGGTTCTTCTCATGGTTGTTGAGACAAACTCTTTGGGCTACTATGATTTTGTCATCGTCGTCAATGTGATCTTCAGAACTGTCAGAATCGATATCAATCTCATCAGTTTCATCTTTGTTGTTTCCTCTTTCTCCAGTGGCAACAGATATCGTGGGATGTGGTGTCATGATAAACACTAGCATATCTCCCGCACCGAGATTGTTCTTGGTGATGAACTGTTGCCATTGTTTGCCGTGCAAGTAGGTCTTGCTACGTCCTCTGTTCACATGAATGTTGTATGTGCTCCCAAGGGCACGAAACAACACAGTCTGATCTTGCACTAAATCGTCGAGCTGTACATGGTACATACTGTTCAACAAAAACAGAAAGAAACACATAAATTGTGTCATATTAAATCCACAAAACACAAATCATATGTATATTTGGAAGCCTTGTTTTCTTACCACACACTTGCGTCCACAATACTTTTCTAGCCGAACACTGAATGAGAATGCCTTTATCTGCCATTTGTGAGAGAATGAGTAAAAAATTCTTAACTAAGTATAGTTTGCACCAATCATTATAACCAGAAGATAGTAAGTATGAGACATGAATCATTTCATGAAGATCCAAAACAATTCATTCACTTGGAGCAATAAGTAAATTCTATACTATCAAAGAGAATATTATGCATCTATTAATATGAAAAGTAGTGTACTTAATTAAAGGCTACGCATGACAGTACGTATGAGACATGAATCATTTTGTGAAGTTGCCCCTACTCAGGACAATCTTCCAGGGTACTAGTAAATCTAGTTTCTTGATTGATACATGGGGATTGAACCAGAACTCGTCCGCGCATAGCTAATCGCCGACGAGGCGGGAGGACCATCTCTTACCTGGCGGGCCTGAAGGAGAGTGCAACGGGGAGGGGCGGCCATGCGGTTTCGCAGCGGCGGCGAATCTAGGTATTTGCAGTGTCGGCGAGGGGTGGAGGAGGGCCGCGAGGCTAGGGATTTGTAGCGGCGGCGAATCTAGGTATTTGCAGTGCCGGCGAGGGGGTGGAGGAGGGCGCCGAGGCTAGGGATTTGCAGCGGCGGCGAATCTAGGTATTTGTAGGGCCGGCGAGGGGGTGGAGGGCTGCGAATTAACGAATTTCGCGGCACAGGCGGCGAATCTGGGATTTGCAGGGTGGGCGATTGATGAGGGCGGCGAGGCTAGGGATTCATCGGCGGTGAGGCTAGGGATTTGAACGGTCGCTGAGGCTAGAGATTTGCAGCGGCGGGGGGAAGTGGAGGAGGGCCGCGAGGCTACAGATTTGCACGGGCGGAGAGCGAAAGGAAGATGGATACGGGTTTGAAAGGAGGAGGGGCCGCAAATGGGGAAAAATCCCCATCCCCAATTTTGATCCAAAATTTCGATTCCCGCCAAACACAGAGTAGCCGGAGTATCCGAATATGTTCGTGCATTCCGGAATAAGATTTGTACTTACAAAATTAAAAATATTCAAAATTATTGAACGAAAAAACAAATGCAAGTGTATGTATGCCTATTTGGGGTTAATGAAGCTCCATGCCAAGAAATAAGGTCATATATCAAACATATTATATCATGTCCAAACTTTGGTGATACTTGTCAGGCATTTCTTCTGAGAGGTTGAACTTGTCACCATACAGTTTTAGTGCACTTGTATAGGAATTTCGTAATTTACCGACCACACCAATTTGGTACTATATATAACGCAAAACTGGGAAGTTTCGTATATTTTTCCAAATTATATACATATTTAATCCGATAAATTGCTAAAAACATCGTGTTACTAAAAACTCGGAACGTTCCCGGACGCTCCGGAAAATGATTGCCTTGATTTTTTTAGCATGATTGCCTTTTTTAGAGGAGATGTTGCGTTGGTGCGACGCGGCAGCATATGGGCAGCAGTTGCTTTACTGTGACGCGGTAGCAGCTGCGTTACTGGGACGCGGTAGCAATCGGAAACCGCAGGGCGGTAGCCGGAGCCTCCGGATCACTAACTTTTGCTGCCATGTGTACGTGCTCCCATAGTGGTTGATGCCAGTGCGACGCGGCCGGCGCGGTAAATTATGGCTCCCAACTGTCCCTTGATCATCAATGCAGCCGTCAAATCAACACGGGCCCACCTGTCAGCGACACGGGAGTAACCGCGTATTGTTCCATTTTTTACCACTTTCTACGCGTCTTCCACGCCCGTGCGGTCAGTCTTCTGTGCCACAGTCGCTCTCTCTCTCTCTTCTGCCTCCTCTGTTTTCCCCTTTCGGCATCGCCTTCTCCTCTGCTTTGCACCCTCCGAATCGCCATGACTTTCGCCGCCGGAGAATGCTTGACGCTCGAGCGCTTCGTAGATATCCATGGTGGGAAGAAGATCCACGCTGTCTACTGATACGTCTCAAACGTATCTATAATTTCTGATGTTCCATGTTGATATTATACCAATTGTTACATGTTTTATATACACTTCATAGCATTTTTATGCATTTTCTGGGACTAACCTATTAACAAGATGCCACAGTGCCAGTTCCTGTTTTCTGCTGTTTTTGTATTCCAGAAAAGCTAGTCTGGAAATATTCTCGGAATTGGACCAAACTTGGACAGAACCTCCTATTTTTCCAACACGAAGACGGAGTCCAGATGAGACACGGAGGGGAGCCACGTGGCTCCCACACCATGGGGCCACGCGGCCCCCCTGCCGCGCCGTGGGGTGGTGTGGGGCCCTCGTGGCTCCGCAGCCGCCGCCCTTTCGCCTATTTATTCCTCCCGACGCGAAAACGCTAGATACCCGAGCCATTATCCACGAAAAGTTCCAGAGACGCCGCCGCCGTCAACCCTAGCTGGGAGGGTTCAGAAGCTCTTCCCGGCACCCTGCCGGAGAGGGGAATCTTCACCGGAGGGCTCTACATCACCATGCCTGCCTCCGGAGTGATGCGTGAGTAGTTCATCCTTGGACTACGGGTCCATGGCAGTAGCTAGATGGTTGTCTCTCCACTTTATGCTATCATGTTTAGATCTTCTGAGCTGCCTATCATGATCAAGATCATCTTATTGCTACATGTTGTGTTTGCTGGGATCCGATGAATATTGAATACTATGTCAAGTTGATTATCAATCTATCTTATATGTTATTTATGATCTTGCATGCTTTCCGTTACTAGTAGATGCTTTGGCCAAGTAGATGCTTGTAAATCCAAGAGTGAGTATTTATGCTAGATAGTGGGTTCATGCCTCCGGTAATCTGGGAGAGTGACAATAACTTCTAAGATTGTGGATGTGCTGTTGCCACTAGGGATAAAATAACTGATGCTTAGCTTAAGGGTACGCCGTTAGGTCTAATGCATTTGTTTACTTTACGCATATTACTTAATGCAATTATCCGTTGCTTGCAACTTAATACCAACGGGGAACTCGGTATGACAACCTGGCGGTGGATTATTAGTCATAGTCGCTGTTGGAATAACGTATGTATTTTGTCGTAATGCCCACATGAATATCATAGTAATCATCATGTCATATATATGCATTGTTATGCGCTCAATATTTTGTCAATTGCCCAGCTGTAATTTGTTCACCCAGCATGTTAGTTATCTGTTATGGAGAGACACCACTAGTGAACTGTGGACCCCGGTCCATTCTTTTACACTGATAATACAACCAACTGCAAACACTGTTCCTTTTCATTCTCTGCAATTTACTACTGTTTTCCACACCATACGTTTAATCCTTTGTTTTCAGCAAGCCGGTGAGATTGACAACCTCACTGTTTCGTTGGGGCAAATAGTTTGATTGTGTTGTGTGCAGATTCCACGTTGGCGCCGGATTCCCTGGTGCTGCGACGTGCCATATTCCGCCACCAACAACCATCCGAAGCGATTTCTTGCTCCTACTGGTTCGATTAAACCTTGGTTTCATACTGAGGGAAAACTACTTCTATACTGCATCATACCTTCCTCTTGGGGTCTCCCTGCGAACGTATGATCCACGCAATCAAGCATATTTTCTGGCGCCGTTGCCGGGGAGCAGAAGCACTTCGGTTCAGCAATCTCCTTGCCTTCCTTCCACACGCCATATTTTCTGACGCCATATTGGGAAGCAAGAGGATTTCTGCAAGGAGTGTTTCACGCTTCCAATCTCTTTACTTTGTTATTGTCTTGCTTAGTTTATTTTTATTTAGTCTTGTTTGCTTTATTTATCAAAAACACAAAAAAATAGTTATTTTTATTTTCAAGTTGTTATCTTTCTGTTTTGTTTTAATTTTGCTAAAATGAGTACCCCTGAGAACACTAAGTTGTGTGATTTCACTAGCACGAACAACAATGATTTCATTAGTACACCTATTGCTCCACCTGCTTCTAACGCAGAATTCTATGAAATTAAACCTGCACTTTTAAATCTTGTTATGAAAGAGCAATTCTCTGGTGTTAGTACTGATGATGCTGCTGCTCACCTTAATAATTTTGTTGAACTTTGTGAGATACAAAAGTATAAGGATGTAGATGGTGATATTATTAAACTGAAACTTTTTCCTTTCTCTTTGAGAGGACGTGCTAAAGAATGGTTGCTATCTTTGACTAGAAATAGTATTGATTCATGGACTAAATGCAAAAATGCTTTCATAGGAAAATACTATCCTCCTGCTAAAATTATATCTTTGAGAAGTAGCATTATGAATTTCAAACAATTTGATAATGAGCATGTTGCTCAAGCTTGGGAGAGAATGAAATCATTGGTAAAGAATTGCCCCACCCATGGACTGACTGCTTGGATGATCATCCAAACCTTTTATGCAGGACTAAATTTTTCTTCAAGAAACCTATTGGATTCAGCCTCTGGAGGTACCTTTATGTCCATCACTTTGGGTGCTGCAACAAAACTTCTTGATGATATGATGATAAATTATTCTGAATGGCACATCGAAAGAGCTCCACAAGGTAAGAAGGTAAATTCTGTTGAAGAAACCCCTTCGTTGAGTGATAAGATTGATACTATTATGTCTATGCTTACAAATGGAAAGATGCATGTTGATCCAAATAATGTTCCTTTAGCTTCTTTGGTTGCTCAAGAAGAGCATGTTGATGTGAACTTCATTAAAAATAATAATTTCAACAACAATACTTATAGGAATAATTTTGGTAATAACAATTATAAGCCCTATCCTTTTAATAGTGGCAATGGTTATGTTAATTCTTATGGTAATTCCTACAACAATAATAAGAGTGTACCCTCTGATCTTGAAGTCATGCTTAAGGATTTTATTAGTACACAAACTGCTTTTCAATAAATCTGTTGATGAAAAGTTTGGGAAAATCGATGTTCTTGCCTCTAAAGTTGATAGTCTTGCTCTTGATGTTGATTTGTTAAAAATTAAAACTATGCGTCATGATGTTAAAGAGAGCAAAACTCTCAATGCTATACAAGTTAAAATTGATAATAATGTGAGGATGTTAGCTGATTTACATGCTAGGTGGGCAAGAGAGGATGAAATTGCTAAAAAGAATAGTATTGCTAGAGTTTATACTATTACTACTACTGAAAATGCTGTAAATTCAAGTGTTAACAAACCTCCTACTGTCAATGGTAAAGTAATTGGTGTTGGCAATGTCTCTACTTCTGTTGCAAAACGTTTAAAATTGCCTGAAAACACTGAAACTGTTCCTGATAAAAGTGCTAAATTTTTCGAGATGTGGGAGACAATGGTCCTATTACTTTTGATAATAATGATTTTGATTTTGATGGTTGCAATATTTCTGAAGTAATTAAGTTCTTGCAAAAGCTAACTAGAAGTCCTAATGCTAGTGCTATAAACATGGCTTTTACTAAACATATTACTAATGCTCTCATGCAAGTTAGGGAAGAGAAATTAAAACATGAAGCTTCTATCCCTAGGAAGTTAGAAGATGGTTAGGAGCCCATCATTAAAATGAAGTTGAATGATTTTGATTGCAATGCTTTATGTGATCTTGGTGCTAGTATTTCTGTTATGCCTAAGAAACTCTATGATATGCTTAATTTAGCACCTTTGGAACACTGTTATTTGGATGTTCACCTTGCTGATAATACTATAAAGAAACCTTTGGGAAGAATTGATGATGTTTTTATAATGGTTAACAATAACCTTGTCCCCGTTGATTTTGTCGTTTTGGATATTGAATGCAATGCTTCTTGTCCTATTGTTTTGGGAAGACCTTTTCTTAGAACTGTTGGTGCTATTATTGATATGAGAGAGGGGAATATTAAATACCAATTCCCACTCAAGAAAGGTATGGAACACTTCCATAGAAAGAAGATGAAGTTACCTTTTGATTCTATTGTTAGAGCAAATTATTCTGTTGATGCTTCATCGCTTGGAAAAACTTGATTCTTACTTTCTGCGCCTAGCTGAAAGGCGTTAAAGAAAAGCGCTTATGGGAGACAACCCATTATTTTATTTCTGCAATTTTTCTTTTTTTTGAGTCAAGGAGTTGTTTACTTCTGTAACAATTCCTTTGTATCTTTATTTTATCACATTGTTGTGCCAAGTATTGCCTCTAATAGGAAGATGATGCTAGATTTGGATTTCTGCGCAGGAACAGATTTCTGCTGTTCACCGTTTTAATTCTGTAAAATCACAGAAAATTATTTAAATCTGAAATTTTTTGTGCGTGATCCTCAGATATGTACACATCTTTCGTTAGTTCAAAGTTTTTCGATCTGAGCAACGTAAGTGACTCGAAAAAATTCGTCTTTGCGGACTATTCTGTTTAGACAGATTCTGTCTTTTATTTTTCGCATTCTCTCTTTTACTAGTGTTGAGTGGAATTCTTTTTTAGGGTGAAGAGATTCACATAACATCAGTGGCAGTAGCTAATGTTAAAAGTAACGGTCATGTTTGTGTCCTTATAGAACATGTGAGTTTTTGATTGTGCACTAACCCTCTAATGAGAATTACTTTGAGTTTGGTGTGGCGGAAGTTTTCAAGAGTCAAGAGAGAAGGATGATATAATGTGATCAAGAAGAGTGAAGAGCTTAAACTTGGGGATGCTCCCATGGATCACCCCAGCAAATTTCAAGAAGACTCAAGCGTCTAAACTTGGGGATGCCTTGGCATCCCCTTCTTCATCAGCAACTTATCAGGTCATCTCTAGTGAAACTATATTTTAATTCTTTCACATCATGTGTGTTTACTTGGAGCGTCTGTGTGCTTTTATTTTCAGTATTTTATTTTTTGTATGGTCAACTTGATTGGACCCCAACATTCTTGATTGGGAGAGAGACACGCTCCGCTTTTTCATATGAATACTCATATTCTTCACTTATACTTGCTGATATTCTTGTCTAGCTATTGCTATGCTTTTAGCTCCTGTTTTTCATGCATCTCTTATTCAGAGCTGTTAGTTCTTTTAAATAAAGTACTCTCTTGCTTCACTTATAATTGTTTGGAGAGTTTATGTTGAAATAAATTGATTGGTGTTTGGTTGGAACAGAAAATGTTGCATGTGGTAGATGGTATAATGGAAAAAGCTTACATATTCTTGTAGATCGCTGTATTGGATAATTTGATACTTGTCAATTGTTTTGAGTTATTACGGCCGTTTGAGGCAGCTCTTCCCAAACGTCCGATATTATTTTTCATTCAACCGGCTCTAGGTCCCTTCTTTTAAAGTCAGGTTTGTACTAGTGAAACCCAAGTCAGTAATATCCTCAGCTCAGTGGTGGAAGACCCCAGCTCTCTAGACACGAGAAGATACTATAGCTTCAATTTTGCTCCAGTACCACGTGACAGAGCTATTGATTTAATTTGGAATTCCAAATGTTTACCGAAGCTTCGCGTTTTCATGTGGCTTTTGATCCATGATCGCCTAAACACCAAAGACCTCATGATTCACAAACATTGGAACGTTGAAGGGGGCACATTGGAACGTTGAAGGGGCCGCACCGTGTTCTCTGTTCGGCTCAGGCACTGGAGAAAAGGGATCATCTTCTTTTTGAGTGCGATTTTGCCTCCTTATGTTGGGTGCTGTAGGGATTACTTGGAATTGTCACCTACCTATCTCTGCTCGTATACTGTCAGCAAAACAGTCATTTATGGGGCCTTGCTATATGGAAGCGGTGGCATGCGTTGCATGGAATATCTAGAAGATCCAAAATGACTTTATCTTCAACGAGCAGAATGTTTCATCCGGAAGGTGGAAGGTCTTGTTCCAGCATGATCTGTTACTACACCAACCGAGAGTCAAAGCCGCTATGGTGACACCGCTACTTCATTGGATCAGGAATCTTTCTACTTAATCATGTTCTCTTTTCTTAGTTTTGATCCCCCTTGAACTTCCCCTCCTTTTATTTTGCTTGTAAAGGTGGTCACCTCTTTGGTGACTACTATAGACTTGTGATCATTTAATTGAAAATTACACCGTAGGGGATTACCCTACGGTAATGTGCTTAAAAAAAAGGAACAGAATGGGAGCGGCCGGCCACGAGCGAGCTTGCCGAGGAGTAGGAATGGTGCGGTGCACGTAGGGGGCGGCTACGTGCGCGGGAAATGGTGGGGGCGAGCGAAATCGCCGGGTGTATGGGAGCCCAAATCTCCGGAGTTATACATAAGGGTTATGTGATCAGAGACATGATATCCGAGGGTAGTCTGAAGAGAGAGGACTCATGATGTTGTCTTCCGGTAGGTAAGAGACGACCTCTTATAACTTAAGCGATTTTTTTTTCTCCATTGCATATTCATTTAGTAACATACTTTTCCGCTAAATGTTAATTAATACTCCTTATTCTAGGGATAACATTATAAGAGATAATGTATTGCGTTACGTGGACTTGTCTTAGCTATGCCTTTTTTATTTGGAGATTTCTGCATGCCCATGGAATAAGAGAAGGTCGACCATTTATATCGTACATCGGCAGTTATGAACCAAATTCACTCTTACCTCCTCCGTTCTCGAATAAGTGTACATCTAGCTTTTATACTAAGTTAAAAAAAATTAGAAAAGAGTATCAACATATATGACATTAAATTGGTATGTTTTGAAACTTCATTTCAATACGAATCTAGTGTCCAAAAAATTAAATTGGTATGTTTTGAAACTTCATTTCAATACGAATCTAGTGATACCAATTTAGTGTCCGAAAAATTAAATTGGTATGTTTTGAAACTTCATTTCAATATGAATCTAGTGATACCAATTTAGTGTTATAAATGTTAATACGGATACCTAAAAAGTTAGTTAAAATTTAATAAAATTGACTTAGGTAGAAATACACTTTTTTTGAATTTGGAAATACACTTATTCGCGGACAGGAGATCATGTTTCATGGTAGTACTACTATCAATCAATCACGGTCATAGAGTTTTTTTTCGTTTTTTGAGGGGAATCACGGTCATAGAGTCAATGGAATCGAACAGATCACAGCCCTCATCTACCAAACGAACGAGGCCCAGCCCAGACATGCATGGACCAGGCTAGCCCCGCCCCCAACACAATGTTGCCCCGTAGCCCTGCACGGTCCATTCAAGGAACTGTGCAAATCCACCAACCTGGCAGCAGGGCACGCATGTGCGTGGCATCCATCCATTCATCTCGCCGCGGGACGCCGGTCGGCCGGCGTGGGTCCTCCACGTACGCCGCCGCCCATCCTTTCGGTCTCCATCAATCCCAACCACTGCAGAATTGACGGCGCGTCGGCCCGCACCCTCGCCAACCCAACACACCGGCCGGCCGGTGCACGCACATAGCACGACGGCGCACACATAGCTCGCTCCATGTTCCTGGCCGTCGTCCTCCGCGCGTCCCTCTCCCTCACGGTCATGGGGTAGCTGAGCTTGCTCGCTCGGCAGGCGGGCGGGCGGGCACGAGAGGTGGGCTCCCGGTGCTAGATTGGCATCGGAATAATGGGCCCGCTGCACATGCCATGTCTCCCCTGGGCCCTGTCCCGCCAAAGTTAGTTGAGGCGATATATATTCTACACGTACGTACGCGTCTTGGACGGTTGGACCTCGCCGGTGCTTCGTTTGATCGACGATGGGTCCTCGATCTCCTCTCGCTCCGACGTACGGCCGGAGTAGTTCTCGCTTTGGATCGGAGTTCTGATCGATCTGCCGGAGCCCGGATCGGAGGGGTTTTGGTGTAATCGATCTACTCGTGCTTCGTGCATATGCTAGAGCACGTACAGTACGTACGTGGGCCCGTTCTTTGCTTCGATGCCGTGACCCGTGAGCGAGCCTAGCCATGTTATGTTCCGGACTAATTAAGCTCATGTCGTGTCATTCTGCAGGGAATTTGTTGTAGTATTTTGTAGTGTGTCCAAATTCTGTTGTGCGTACGCCTCAACTAGTACTTATGAAATGATTGGTAAATGCCAATCGCCCTTCTCGTGATTGCCTTTTATCACGGGTCCATGCAGTATGCGACCGGGTGGTACTGGGTACAACTTACAAGCATACTATACGGCATACGCATGCATACTGAGTCATACGATTGCAATACTTCCCAAATGGTCAATCTTGACTGACGGCGTCATTAATGGGCTTCTGCCTTTTGTGCTACGTATAGCCGCCCTCCAGGCTCCATCTCAGAAATCTGAGGAATTACAGGGATCTACCACAATTGGGGCTCTGACAACAGGTCAGTACCATTCCTGCTGATTTTTTCAAGTCAGTACCTACTATGGGGCTAATGACAACAAACTGCGCAAATTCTTATCTAACCGCAATTTGACAGCAACCCTGACCGGTGGAGAACATCTTTCAGAGCTGAGTTGGCAGCACACGTGGAGAGAAGCTGACGTGGACGTGGGCCCCACGTGTCAGCCCAACACCTTATTTTCCCTTTCTTTTTCTTCCTCCTCTCCCACTCAAGCCCACACCATACGGGAGCCACCGCAGGCCGCCGGCCGGCCGGCCCCTGCGCCTCACCGCGGTCCAGCGTCGCCGTCCGCCCCTCGCCGCGCCACCACGTTCCACTGCCCCCCGCCGCACGACCACGGCCCAACATCACTGACCGCCACCCTGTGCGCCACCACAGCCCACCGCCGGCGATCTCCCGCAACATAGCACCGCCACAAGAGCGCCCCCGCGCCCACCGGCTTCGAACTGCTCGGCGTAGCGCCGCTTCAGCTGGTCGGCGTACAGAGCGTGTGTCTCGAAGTTGCCACGGACGTCGGCGGCCATGAGGTTGTGGAAGTTGCGGTAGGCGGTGCGGGCACTCCAAGCTCCGACCTGCTCGCGCTCGTCGTCGAGGTTGATGCAGACCTACTTGGCGAGCGGCGGTAGCTACGGTGCGCCGGCCGACCTCTCTTCCTCCTCCGACCTCGTCTTCCTCCTCTTCCGGCTAGCGCCTTCACTCACCCCTGCCTCTAGAACCTGGCGCTGCTTGTACCAGATGGACGTCCCCCTGGCTGGGGATTCTGTCAAACACCTGGCGTGCGTACGCGAGGTGGGCGGGCACAACGCCCTGCTCCGTGGTAAGGAGACCGGTGATGAAGGTCGGCTGCGCGTTGAGGCCGTACTTGACGGCGGCGGCGTGGAGCCGGTGCGAGGGAGTCCTCCAATGGCCAAGATCACCGCGGCGTCCAGAGACGGTAGCGGCAGGGTCGACAAGGATCCGGTCGAGGATGGGGGATTCCGGCCGCTGCTGCTGCTTGGGGGCAGGGTCGAGGAGGAGGTCGGGGATGGCGCGATCCGGCTGTTTCTGCTCCGGGGCCGGGGTCGAGGAGCCGAGAGGCGCTGCACGTTGTGTTCGCGTTGACCAGGAGGACCGGACGGAGATGTCTCGTGGAAGAAGAAGAAGAAGAGAGAGAGAGAGAGAGAGAGAGAGAGAGAGGGGGGAAAGACATTGGGTGGCTGACAGTTGGGCCTCCACGTCCACCTCACCTCCTCGTCCACGTGTGCTGCAGCTAGACGTTACAAATGGGCCCCACTTGTCAGAGCTGCTGACAAAATGCTATTAGAACAAAATTTGCGCTGTTTGTTGTCATTAGCCCCACAGTAGGTACTGACTTAAAAAATCATCAGGAATGGTACTGACCTGTTGTCAGAGCCCAATCGTGGTAGATCTCTCTAATTTTCTCAAGAAATCTCGGACTGTCTGACAAGCACCCACAGCAAGGAAAATATGTCGTCAGCTGAAAGAGCTAGTACCTGACAACCTGAGCACTTTGATGGGGTATCCAAGGATCCGTCTCCGAGACCATCTGATCATTGAACGGAGCCGTTCGATACAAGTTGACCATCCTACCTACGGAAAAAGCGGTTTCCAGTCTGCTACGTGGTCCATGCATAATTCAGCGCAGCAGTAACGTTAGCTAGCTCGGAAAGGAAGCCCATGACGACCTTCTTCGTGTATTGCTGAGTGATGTACTAGGAAAGCTGTACATATTGCGGAACATGGCTGCTGTGGTCTCGGATCGATCCGATCCGATTAATCATGAAGCGCTGATAATTCGGCATGGACGCGAGGGCCGAACCATACGGTCATGGGAGATGCTGCATGCAACATGCATGCTTGCTTGCATTCTAGTCAGATCATGAGGTTCATGCAAAGCCGGACATGATGAGAGGCTGCTAGCTTATGGATAAGTAGCACTAGTTAGCTAATATGGCCCCTCTCCCCATCGTGGTAGGACAAAGGCAACGCATGGCGGCTTGCCATGACGCATCCCCTGTTCGATTGGATATATATATATCTGTCGATCTGAAACATGTCCGACGGCCGAAAACAAGGGTGCCGCAGATCGCCACGCACATGACACATCGATCGCGCGCCGCGCGTCAGTCAGTTTCTAGCATCGCATTGCACCGGCCGTCGGCTAACTTATGCAAAGGACGAACGAACGAACATGGCTCTCGATCTGTCAAACAAGGTCGAGCGTTTGGGACATGGTTCGTGGAATCTAATGATGCCCGTCCGGCCGGCCACAGTACATGTCCTGTCAAGCGTTCAAGGCAGCTGGGATCGATGGAATCGCATGCGCATCGGTCCTCGATCGAAGAGGAGCCTCCTCCAACCACCACCAGCTAGCTAGTAGTACGATTCGTCTTGAGCCAGGCGCCATTGCAGTTTGTTTAGCCACGTACGCTTAGCTAGCGTATCTCCTCAAGCTAAACACACGGCGACGAGTGGCATGGCGATCGGGCAAGAGTATCTGGCGCATGTGCTCGCCGTATCCTGCCGATCGACCGCCACCAGCAGCTACACTACACGGACGAAACCGATTCCATAACGATACGGCGGTTACCGGCTTTGGTTAATCGTGCCTCGGTGGTTCAATGATGTGTCTCCATCCATCTCGCAACTGCTGTGAATGATTGGGATCCGCAATTAACAACGTCAGGCCGGCTTAAGGAGGAGCGGCAGCGGCGGCGCGCCGTCGACACGATCTGGAGGTTGAAGATGAAGGGCATCTCAAAAATTTTGATGTACTTTTTGTTTTTGTTGAGGTGTTTTGTATTGTTCGGTGTTTTCTTTTAATGCCAGTGTCTTTTTCGCAAAAAAAACAGCAGCAGCAGCAACTACGCGGAGAGGCGATCAACGGCGACGCCTCCACGCGATCGAGAGGGAACCGCGCATTAACCAAATTAATGCATCATCTCCTAAATCCTAACCGATGGAGTATCATTGGAAAAGGAAGGGGGGGAATGAGCACAAGATTCCTATGCCAGCTCGAAAAGAGGCGCGCGCGGGAGGAGAACGTGGGCTGTGTGGGTCGATCGCCATCCTTTTCTCTTCGATGGGTTCTCCCCCCCACTAGAACATTAGCAGCCAGGCGCGTGTGCTAGGCTATGGCTCCTTGTCGGACCGGAACCGGATACAGGCCTCGCACTACCACGAGGCAATCATACGCCACACGCCACGCCGACGCGAGCTTCTGTATGTATGATATGGTTCCGTCCAAGTGACTCGTGAACACGTATGCACACGATCGAGCATGCCTGCATGATTTTTTGTTTTGTCACGTACGTACGTTCTCTCTGCCGCTCGTGCACGTACGCTCCCTAATCTTGTTTGCAGCTCCAGCTGTACGGACCATGATTGAGAGATGAAATGCCAGAGTGCACGCATCGAAATTAACTAATTGAGTGCATGCATGTTACTTCGACAGAAAATACGTTGCATGTGTAGTTGTGTACTGTACATCAGCCAAGACCGACAAGGCGTCCGTGCAAGCGTCCATCGACAAGTGACTCGCTGACGTCACAACCATCTCGAAGCAAAACGCAAGCACCTTCGCCAAGAGTTGGTCGTCCTTGATGAGCAAGCATGACGAGAAGATCGCCCTCGAGAAGGAGAAGATCAAGCTTGAGAAGGAGCGGCTCGAAGTCGAGAGAAGAAGGCCCAAGCGACTGTCATGCAAGCCGACACGGCAAGACTCCAGGCGATGTCCGAGCGTCGCAATCCGTCACTCGGAAGATGAAGGAGGACTCCAAGATCTTGACCGCCGACCTCTCCGCCTACACGCCGGAGATGAGGGCTTGGTTTCAGCTCAGCCAGTAGCGCATCTTGCGTGAGATGGGGGTTCTTCCGCCGGAGCCGACGCCGATGGTCACGGCGACGACCACCGCGCCGATGGACACGACGAGGGAGCCAACGACGAGCACGACGTCCTCCGACGCAGAGACAGAGCCAACGCCGCGCCCGGAGTGGGAAGACGCCGAGACACAGGAGGAGGCGGAGGAGCCGGTGTTGACGATCAATTCATGATTGAGGTTTTGTAATATGATCGCCGGACGGGCGATGCTTTTGGTTTGTGATACTTTTGGATGTGTGAACTTGATGACCGATGCTATTTGAACTTGGCCGTCGCGTCGTTTTTTTTAATTTGAATTTGTGATCTGGGAGCGTCTATTAGGAGCAACCGGTGGGGCAAGACGCTCCCAATAGACGACAACGCTTGCCGGCGCGCCCAATAGCAGTTGTCCGACAACTTTACCGAACGTTGTATTGGACGCGTCGGTGGAGTAAGGGCACCTCCAACGGGCTGGCGCAAACGACCAGCCCAGTCCGATTTGTCCGGACGGACATCGGAGGTGCTCCAACGGCAGGCGCATATCGCCATCTGTCCGGAGGACACGCGTTTTCACCCCAAACGCGGCCCAATTTTGGTCCGCCTTTGGTCCACGCGCGGACAGAGCGCGTGTCCTCCCGTGTCCGCGTGTCCTCTAGGTCTGGCCCACCTGGCAGCGACCGTGGCCGCTTCAGCTACCTCGCTGGTCCTATTAAATGGGACCGCCGGCCAAACCCCCCCACTCTCCCCACTCCACTTCCAGTCAACGACCAAACCCTAGCCGCCGTTCCCGTCCCCGTCGCCCGCCGGAGATAATGAAGAAGCCTTCGTGGCCGTGGAAGGCCGGCCGCCACGACAAGGAGGCCTCCAGCTCCCGCGCGCCTCCACCATCCGACGCCGGTCGCCGTGCCGAGGCCCGCCGTGAAGAACTCCGCGCGGCTCGGAATGCCCGCTGCCGAGCTCGTCGAGCTCGCGTCAGCACGGAGGTGGCCCAGATCTACTGGGATGTGGCGGCGCCCCTCCCGTGGGTGACGTGCACCTACCGGATGGCTGGCATCTGAGCCACCGCCGCATTCCGGTGCCCGCCATCCATCGGTCGGGCAGGGCGCGTACGGAGGAGATACTCCGGCGCCGCAGCTTCCTCCCGCCCGACCTCGTCCACGACCCAGCGTACGCGATTAACTCGCCGCTGTGGGACTGGTGGTTCGAGGTCGAGCACGATGCTCGCCGGCGGGCCGTCTTCGCGGCCGAGGCACCGGCGGGGTACCAGCCTGCGCCGCCAGACCTCGTCGAGCTGGAGGATGACGACTCCTCCGACTTCGACTGGAGCGGCGACGAGGACACCGCCGCGGCCGTGAAGATGGAGGAGGACGAGCCTGCGCCGCCCGCCTACGACGAGGAGGCCGCCTTCCAGGCCGCCGTCGACGCCTCCAATCTGGAGGAACTGACCCAATGGCCTGACATCGCGCTTGCACTCCGGGCATCGGCGAGGCGGCGGCGGAGCAGGCCCGCCAGCAGGAGAAGCGCGCGCTGGCAGGTGCCGTGGTCGCCGTGGCAGGAGCGCGAGGAAGGCCAGTTCTGGGCGCCAGCACCCGCGTGGCCGCAGGACCCAGAGGCGCCGCCGACGCCTCCAGCGGCGGCAGGGCCACCGGCGCACCTCTGGCACGCGCCGTAGTACGTCATCCTGTCCGACGAGGACTAGAAGGCCACGGCGAGGTCGTGCTATCGGCGGATCCGGCACCGCCGTCCCCCCCCCCCCCCCCCCCCCCCCCCCCCCCCCCCGAACCCACTAGATAGGGTTATATTCTTTTTTTAGATCTATTTTGTGAACTGTCACTGGCCCGTGGGGCCCTGGAATATATGTATATTATCTTTTATCTTTTTTTTTCCCTTTAGTTTTGCGCCAGCCCGTTGGGGGCACCTCTAACCGAGGCCCAAAATGTGTCCGCTGCCCGCCCCCAAACGGAACAAACCGGACCAATTTCGGTGTCCGTTTGCGCCAGCCCGTTGTTGAAGGTGTCCTAAATGCCAATTGATCGATTGGCCCATTTTCGTGCTTGTCTCCGGATGACGGGTCCATGCCAGTAAGCGACGTGGTCGTACTAGGTACAACTTTTGTTTAGCTGACAACTTACAAGCCTTGTGCAGTCACGCGTTGCGATATTTCCGAAATGGTCAATCTTGACAGAACTGCGTCTTGAATGGCTTTCTGTTTTGCGCTACATATAGCACCGTACTACCCTCCAGGCTCCATCTCTGAATCTTGTAGTAGTAGTGTCTGACAAGCACTCACGGCAAGGAAAATATGTCGTCAGCTGAAAAGGGCCACCTGACAACCTGAGCACTTTGATGGGGTATCCAAGGATCCATCTCCGCGACAGCTGATCATAGAACGGAGCCGTTCGATACAAGTTGACCATAGTACCTCCGGAAAAAAGCGGTTGCCAGTCTTCTACTATATGGTCCATGCATAATCCCGTCAGGCAGCAGTAACGTTGTCTAGCTCGATGAGAAGCCCATGCCGACCTTCTCTCCGTGTATTGCTGAATGATCTACTTGGAAATTTCTACATATCGCGAAACATACATAGCCAAGGAACGAGCTGCGCTGCGCCTGGTCTTGGTCTTGGATCGATCCGATCAATCATGCGGCGCCGATAATTCGGCATGGACGCGCGCGTAGGGCCGGACCATACGGTCAAGATCTCACGAGGTTCATGCAAGCCGGAGATCGAGAATGAGAGGCTGCATGCCTATGGATAAGTAGAACACTAGCTCGGATGGCCCTCTCCCCATGCATCGTGGTAGGACAAAGCAACGCATGGCTCGCCATAAGGTTCACGCATGCATAATCCATCCCTGTTCGATTGGACATGCTCCTCCTCCATATATCTCGATCTGAAACATGTCCATTGTCCGACAGCCGAAAACAACGGTGCCGCAGATCAGCACGCACAGGACACATGGATGGCGCGCGCCAATTTCTAGCATTGCACCGCCCGGTCGGCTAACTTGTGCAAAGGACGAACGAACATGGCTCTCTATCAGAGAAGGTCGAGCGTCTGGGACATGGTTCGTGGAATCTAATGATGCCCGTCCGGCCACAGTACATATCCTGTTGCACATTGGCACTTGTCAAGAGTTCAAGGTATGGAATCGCATTCGCGTCGACCACCAGCAAACCGATTTGTCTCCACAGCTAGTACGATTCATCGATCTTGAGCAAGCCATCGCAGTTTGTTTAGCCACGTACGCGCGCATATCTCCGAATGAGTGACACGGGCGATCGGGCAGTATCTGGCGCGTGTGCTCGCCGTATCATGCCGATCGACCGCCACCAGCACCTAAACTACACGGACGAAACCGATTCCCAAACGATACGTCGGTTGCCCCAGGTTTTGATTAATCGAGCGGTTAGTGCGAGCCTCGCCCGGCCGCCAGCCTCGGTGGTTCAATGATGTGTCTCCATCGATCTCGCAACTGCTGTGAATGATCGGGACCAGTACAACAGCAGCAGCACCACCAGCAGCAGCAGCAACGCGGAGGAGACGACCGATCAACACGGCGACGCCTCCATGCGAGGGGGAGCCGCGCATTAACCAAACCAACCTACGTGCATCATCTCCTACGAAATCCTAACTGATGGTGGTGTCATTGGAAAGGGAAGGGGGAGGGAATGAGCACAAGATGCCTCCGCCAGCTCGAAAGAGGAAGGGAGAACGTGGGCTGTGTGGTTGGATCGCCATCGTTTTTTTCCATCTCCCCACTTGAACGAACAGCCAGGCGCGTGTGCTAGGGCTATGGCTGCTTATCGGACCGGATACAGGCCTCGCACTACCAAGAGGCAATCATACGCCCCACGCCACGCCGACGCGAGCTCTTGTATGTAGTATTGGAGTATGATTTACTTCCGTACTTCCGGTCGGTTCCATGATTTTTGTTTTGTCAGTTCATGATTTTTGTTTTGTCAGGTACTCCCTCTGTTTCACAATGTAAGATGTTTTAGGTGTTACACATGCATGTCTAGATTTATACTACAAACAATGGACACATGCATTTAAACGTGTCTAGATACATTTATGTGCATGTGCATGTGAAAAAAGATTAAAACATAGTGGAACGGAGAGAGTACGTATTACTCGATCGTGCACGTATGTTCCCATCTGCAGCCGTGTACTCGGAACATGATTGAGAGGCCAAAGTGCACGTACGCAGTCAATTAACTAACCTAACTGAGTGCATGCATGTGTACTGTACATCAGGACTCGCTTTGTTCATGCGTGGATGGAACCTTAGATGCAACTTGTCATTTTGGGTGAGTATATATGGTGTCTTAATATTGTATTCCACGCCCTGCACGTTAAGTTATCCGGGCGTTCTAATTGGACGTCTTGGGCAGGAGGGAACCATGCTAACTGAGCAGACTAACTTGGCATGAGTGTACAGTTCTACGGTAGGCGGTTTCATGCCAACCCTAGGCGGTTTGTTGCCCTACCTCTCTCGGAGGACTCGACATCCTTAACATGGACAAATTCGGGGAGCTCTATGGCTCCGTTGGCCTTGGTTTGAGCGGACGACTCTGGAAAAAAACCGTGGGTGGGCATGGAAAATCCGTGCAGCAACGGCGAAATGGACCCCTTTTATGCCTTGACAAAGCTCATCACTGGGAACGGTGCTAAGGCTTGCTTTTGGAACGCCCCTTGGGAGAATGGAGTTAGGCCGAAATCTATATATAGCCCCGTCCATCTACGCCCTCTCGAAACGCAAGAATTGGAGCGTTCAGAATGCCATCGCTAATGATGTGTGTGGATCCTACAAACTGATACTTCCAAGGGCCTCTCGGTCAGTAATATTCAAGAATTCGTCGCACTTTGGATGCTCACGTCGCAATTAACTCTTCTTGAAGGTGTTCCGGATTCTGTTGTTTGGAAGATCACCTCTAATGGTGCTTACTCGTGCTCCTCATCGTACAATGCACAATTTGTTAGCATGATCCGCTCTTTGATGCACGTCGTGGTGTGAAAGAATTGGGCTCCTCAAAAAGTGCAAGCTTTTTGCTTGGCTAATTATTCAAAACCATGGTTGGACATCGGACCGACATGAGAGACGAGGGTGGCCGAATGGAAGAATTTGCCCCGAGGCAGCTTGCCACCTTCTCTTCCAATGCCGCTACTCCCTTCGCATTTGGAACATGGTTAGATATTGGCTTCATCACCACAAATTCGACACACATTCTTGGCTAGCCATTGATAATGTTGAGGATTGGTGGACCGGAATCGCTATTTCCAATGGTGGTCGGCGGAAAGGTTTGGCCTCCCTCCTCATGCTTTTCACTTGGGAGCTATGGAACGAGCGCAACGCGAGAACCTTCAAAAACGTGAGCACCTGCCCACGGTCATCTTCGTCAAGATCAAGTCGGAAGCTAGGCTTTGGGTCACCGCGGGGGCTAAACATTTGGGTCTCTTAATGACGGGAGAATAGGCCTTTATGTCGCTTGGGTTGTAACTCTAAAACTTTGTTCTAACTCCTTTCTTATTTAAAATATTAAGCACTTTTTGAAGTAGGGTGCAGATTTTTTGCTCTCGAGTTCCAGTGCTCCTGTTGTAAAAAAAAAAATCAAAAACTATATTTACGATTTCAATTTTTTTGAAAAAACATATGGATGTACCCAATGCTATATCCCACAAACGTGCAAAAAAATCAATTTCAAATAGTTTGTATTTTGAGCTACATAAAAATCAAATTATTCGCCTGAAAGCCAACCCTAGAGGGGGCTAGGGCTTCTCTAGGTAGGCTGACTTGTGTTTATGATTCATGAAAATTCTACTAACATAACTTGTTCCTACAAAAACATCAAGACAACGTTAACTAACCAAGTTGACCAATCACAACCGATCCTTGCCGATTCCTGATACCGCTGCCCACGCCGTTCGACCCAACAGCAAAATGCAAGCTAACCGTCACTGCACGAGCTTGTTGGCTCCAAAACTATGCATGCATGTATGTATTGCCTATCATATTCGTACACACATTTCTCCTCAACCTATGACCTGTGCCTGCCCTTCCCGCCAGCTCCTCATCTCCTCTCCGTCCCTACCACCTTCCTCTTCCTTTCCCGGCCTCCTCCGGTTATATATACCACCTCGCTTCCCGCAGCACACAATCCACCGCAGTCCTCACATCTCACAGCTCAAATCGATCATCGCCATTAACCACCACTCGAACCGAAACCATCTCCCGGACAAAATGTGCAACTCCAACGTCAAGTCCGCCGGCGTCGCTCAGATTGCCGGCCGCCCGGTCCTGCAGCCGGGCGGCAACCGCGTCGCGGCGCCGGAAATCGCCCGGCCGCTCAAGAAGTCACTGCAGAAGTCGCTTTCGATGCCCGCTTCGTACGACAATGCTGCCACCTGCGCTGCCGCGCCCAAGAGCACCGGCGCCGGCGACTTCGCCCGCGCGGCCGCGGCGGCGCCTTACCTTCTGCCACCAAAGGCGGCGGGCGCCAGGGTGGCGGCGGCGTCCGTGGGCGCGGAGAAGAACAGGAAGGCGCCCAAGAAGGCCAGCGCCGTGCTGCCGCTCCCAGTGGTGACGTTCGCGGGGCTGGAGGCGTTCGAGGCCGCCGCTGGCCCCGCCGGGAGCATCGCGGCGGCGCAGCGGGAGCACGTCACGCAGGCGCAGGCGCAGCGCAAGTCGCGGATCGCGCACTACGGGCGGACCGCCTCCTTCTCCCGGGTCGAGGGCAGGGTCGGCGCAACCACCGCGACCGCGGCGCCCGTCGCGGCGGCTGCGCTTGACAACGAGAAGCGATGCAGCTTCATCACGCCCTACTCGGACCCCGTGTACGTCGCGTACCACGACGAGGAGTGGGGAGTGCCCGTGCACGACGACGAGTGAGTTCGCCATGCATTCCGCCGCTTAACCACCACCACATCGCAGCCGATCGATTTGGTACCGATAGAGTTCTCACATTTTTCGCCGACAGGTTGCTGTTCGAGATGCTGACGCTGTCCGGCGTGCAAGTCGGGGCAGACTGGGCTTCCATCCTCAGGAGGAGACACATCTACAGGTGAGGAACAGAGCAATACTATGTCGACCCATGCTTCCGTGCATTCGTCGTCGCAATATGATCTGTTGCTGATTTCGCACTGCCTGGTCACAAATAGGGAGGCGTTCTCCGGCTTCGACGTGGACGCGGTCGCCAAATACACGGAGAAGCAGATGGCGTCGGTTAGCGCCGGGTTTGGGCTTGATCTGGGCACCATCAGAGGCGCCGTCAACAACGCCTGCCGGATTCTCGAGGTACCGCTCAACCGAGAGCTTCTCAACTTGGGTTTTACTAACTTTTAAGCACACTTACTGCCGAATTTGACCATGATTGTCCAAGAACTACAGATAGCACCCACTTTGCGTAGCATGTATTTGCTGTTATGTTCTCAATGCTTCTGATTGATAGATAAGTAGAGTTGACAAGAAGACAGTAGTACAACACCTCACAATCAAAACCTGTTCAAAAGATAAACAAGGGCCAGGAAATGAGGATCAGTTGAGTGAAAGCGAAGCCTAACAGAATTCCTGACAGCTTACACCCTCACGTCACGTGGTCGACAGCTCTTCAGCCAGCAGCCGGCAGTATCAAGTGCCCTTTAATGACACTACTTTGCAGGCACAAGCATAGCAAGTGCGTCATAAAGCTCGATATACACCCAAAAAGAGAAACCGTTAAATTTGACAGCCGGAGAAGAAAAATGCTCATAATAGTACTTCTTGCCATGTCAACCATTAATTTTGCTTCACGGGGTGACGACACGTGTAATTTAGATGTGCCCAAGATATTCTCTCCTCCGGGGTTGGGAAAGGGTGTCGCACACGACGTAACCGCTCTCAATTATGTTAACCTAACCACTTCCCTACGTATAGTACTAGAGGTAGGTAGATGACAGAGTATTTAACTTGTACAATAGTGGTTGTGTATACAATGTACCTACTACATTCTATGTACAGCTTGTTATTACCCTACAATATCCTCATTGGAATGTCCTAAGAGGAATAGAAAATCTAATGATGTTTTGTAATGGACAAGCAGGTGAGGCGGGACTTCGGTTCGTTTGGCAAGTACGTGTGGGGTTCGTGAACAACAAGCCTCTCTCGCCGGGGTACAAATACAGCCGGAAGATCCCGGTGAAGACGTCAAAGTCGGAGTCAATCAGCAAGGACATGGTGCGGCGGGGGTTCCGGTTCGTGGGCCCCACCGTGCTCCACTCCTTCATGCAGGCCGTCGGGCTCACCAACGACCACCTCGTCTCCTGCCCGCGCCACCGCTACTGCTGCAACTCTTCCTCCTCCTCCTCCTCCTCAGCGTGAGCTATCTATATCGGACGGTGTCGATTGCCAACCGCGCCCCGAAGAAGATGAGAGAAAAAGATCTCGAAGAGACGAAGATAACCGCAGCCCTCTACGAAATGGGAGTGTAGATGATGATTTGCGTGTGTGTATGTGTGTGTGCTTGGTCGGTAAGTACGTGTAGATTATGAACGTACGTGCTGGTCCTAATTAGCCGAGAGGTTTTAATTTTGCTTGTTGATCACTGCCAGTAGGTACGTACGTACATGTAATTGAGTGCTGGTACCACTGCCTTGGTGTATAGTACTCCTTACATTTTGTGTACGTGATTAGTTGGTGTTGGCTGGTGCGTGCATGTGGTGTGCTTAGCTTTGCAGTTGCATGCATCGTGTCGTGCGTGATTCTATGTTTTCTTCGTTCTCTCACGACAGCGATGTGGTACGAAGGGGGATCATTAGGAAGGTACCCTCCTCTCGTGCATGTGCCTTTGATTAAAGCGGGAAGAAGAGCAGGGAGCACAATCACAAGAGACAGGCCATGTGGTGTCCCCTTTGGCGCATGTGATGATCCTGCAGGTGCAGCTCACGCTCGTCTCAAGCCTGGTATCGATCGCCATCAATCCATTCGCTGTGCGCGCAAATGGGAGGACCCAGACCACTGCGCTGCGCACCTTCTCCTTTCTCCCGCTAGCTACCAAATCGATTTCTCATAAGCTGCAGATTGCCCGGGCAGACCCGCCAGCTGTAACCGCATGACGTTTGGATGCAGCACGAGATCCCGGGCCAAGCCAGCGCGCTAATTAAAGCAGTAGGGCTAGGCCCGACAGGCACGCTCAGATCGAGCGTGCCCGTGGAGCCAGACTCCCGGCGTACGACCTTGAGCAATCTCGCGTGGGAGCTGTTGCAGGCGCCGGAGAGATGGAGATGGCGCAAGGACAAAAATTGCGGCGAGAGATTCGGTCACTGGCGCTCAATTTCACCTCACCGGCGTGCTATTTCACCACCCTTTCCCCCGCGCGATGAACCAAATCCAAAACACCATTTCCCCCTTTCGAGCTCCATGGCGATGGCGAAGGCGGGGTGTTCTTCTTCCAAGGCGGGAGAAATCCCGTCGCTGGAGCTCGTCCTCAGCAACTCTTCTCCTTGCAAGGTGGCGGTGGAGGTCGACGGTGGCAAGGATGTTGGGCGCAAGGAGGTGATGGATCTCATCCGCAACAACTGTGCCGTCAACAAGGTGGTGGTAGATCTCGTCGGCGGAAACTTTCCTCTTACTACTGCGACTGTAAGAACCTCTACCCCATGTTCTTGTACTCTGTTTTTCTGGTAGCGTCGCTACTCCGTTCTCTGTTAGATCTTTGCCTTAGTCTGGCGTACTTTATCTTCTTGTTCGACATAGTTGCTAGTTGTATGATTATGTTGCGTTCGTCGTCATTGTAGGACATCTTTGGGCCTAACTCTCCGGATCCTGATCTCTATGCTCCATCAGTTCATCAGGCTCTACCTGACATGAACACAGTCCCTCTTAGTTTTACTCTTCCGGCCGATGAGTCTGTCAAGCCACTGCCTGACTCGTATGGAAATGTAGTTTGTTGTTTTGCTCAACGTCCTCAAATAGTGTGGTCAGCTTCAATGTCCATGTTCGTTCTGAATAGGTTTGTGAGATCGTACACAAGGGATCTGTTTTGATAGAGGGTTTAAAGAGCACTACATTAACAGAGTGAGCACTGATGTTCTTACCTTCACTGGGATTACTGTGAGTACTACGCGATTTACAACCATCTGCCGAAAGAGAGACAGAGGTGAATTAGGATCACTCGTCTTGCCAAATTTGAGGGGGTGATTTGGTGTGATCATTCCACGACCTTGAGGATGAACGGTGATAAGTTGATCACTCACACCATGGGGAGATAGATCAACTCAAACTCTGTGTTTCTTTTTCCCTTGTTTAATATGACGCACACCTAACATTCTACCTCTTGAATCTTAGGTGCATCCCAACGACGAGGACCTGCTGAATAAGCCCATCACCAACTATGCTCAGATAAAGACTATCTTCTTGATGACGTGAAACACACGTTCGTTGGGAGACCCCAAGAGGAAGGTATGATGTAGTCAGCAGCAAGTTTTCCCTCAGAAAGAAACCAAGGTTATCGAACCAGTAGGAGCAGCAACTCTTCAGAAGGTTGTCAACGGCGCCAGAAAAATAGCTGTCGCAGGGAGTCTGGACTGTTGACGTGGAATCTGCACACAACACAATCAAACTACTTTGCCCCAACGAAACAGTGAGGTTGTCAATCTCACTGGCTTGCTGAAAACAAAGGATTAAACGTATGGTGTGGAAAATGAGTATTAAATTGCAGAGAATGAAAAAGGAACAGTTTGCAGTTTGTGGTTGTTTAATCAGTGTAAAAGAATGGACCGGGGTCCACAGTTCACTAGTGGTGTCTCTCCATAAAAGATAACTAACATGTTGGGTGAACAAATTACAGCTGGGCAATTGACGAATAGTGAGCGCATGACAATGCATATACATGACATGTTGACTACTATGATATTTAATTGGGCATTACGACATAATACATAGATCGTTATCCAACAGCATCTATGACTAATAATCCACCGCCGGGTTGTCATCCGAGTCCCCTTGGTATTAAGTTGCAAGCAACGGATAATTGCATTAAGTAAAGTGCGTAATGTAAACAAACACATATGCCGTGGACATAGCATCGTTAGGTTATCCCTAGTGGCAACAGCACATCCACAACCTTAGAACTTTCTGTCACTGTCCCAGGTTAAACGGAGACATGAACCCACTATCTAGCATAAATACTCTCTCTTGGAGTTACAAGCATCTACTTGGCCAAAGCATCTACGAGTAACGGAAAGCATGCAAGATCTTAAATAACATATAAGATAGATTGATAATCAACTTGACATAATATTCAATATTCATCGGATCCCAGCAAACACAACATGTAGCATTACAATAATATGATCTTGATCATGTAGGGCAGCTCACAAGATCTAAACATGATGGCACAAAGTGGAGAGACAACCATCTAGCTACTGCTATGGACCCGTAGTCCAAGGATGAACTACTCACGCATCACTCCGGAGGCAGGCATGGCGATGTAGAAGCCTCCGGTGACGATTCCCCTCTCCGGCAGGGTGCCGGGAAGAGGTTCTGAACCCTCCCGAGCTAGGGTTGACGACGGCGGCGTCTCTGGAACTTTTCGTGGATATTTGCTCAGGTACTTAGGGTTTTCGCGTCGGGGGGAATAAGTAGGCGAAAGGGCGGCGGCTGGAGACCCGAGGGGCCCACACCACCCCAGGGCGCGGCAGAGGGGGGCCCGCGCCCTGGCGTGTGGGGCCCACGTGGCTCCTCTCCGTCGCTCTTTGGTCCGTCAGATGTTCTGGTAAAATAGGGACCCCGTGTAGTTTCGTCCAATTCCGAGAATATTTCCAGACTAGCTTTTCTGGAATACAAAAACAGCAGAAAACAGGAACTGGCACTTCGGCATCTTGTTAATAGGTTAGTCCCAAAAAATGTATAAAAGTGATATAAAGTAGATGCAAAACATGTAGCAATTGGTATAAAACAAGCATGGAACATCAAAAATTATAGATACGTTTGAGACGTATCAGCATCCCCAAGCTTAGTTCCTACTCGTCCTCGAGTAGGTAAACGATAAAAACAAATAATTTTTGAGGTGACATGCTACTATCATAATCTTGATCATATAATATTGCAAGGCACATGTAAATGAATGAAGTGATCCAAGTCAATGGTCTATAATTTGCTATCAAATAGATAATGAGTAAACAATGAATCACACAAGCTAAACGTTTTCATGAATAGTACTTTCGAGACAAGCATCAAACAGTTTTGCATAAGTGTTAACTCATAAAGCAATAGTTTCTAATAAAAGGTATTTAATCAACACAAAGGAAGAATTTAGTTTCAGCATTTGCTTCAACTTTCAACATATTTATCTCATGGATATTGTCAACACAAAGTAGTATAACAAGTCCAATACATTGCATATAACGCATGTTGTAACAAAGTTGACACTAGTGTTTGCTTGTGGAAGACAGAAAGAATAGGAAAACTGACTCAACATAAAAGTAAAAGAAAGGCCCTTCGCAGAGGGAAGCAGGGATTAAATCATGTGCTAGAGCTTTTAGGTTTTTGAAAGCATATAGAGATTGCATAAAATATTTGATACTCCTCCCAACCTTGCTAACACAAGCCATGGCTAACCGAATCCTCGGGTGCCTTCCATCAATCACATACCATGGAGGAGTATCTATTTTTGAGAGGTGTTTGTTAATTGTCAACGAATGGTAGCGGGTGAGAACAGTATTCTACCTGTCGAACGGACTTTTAAGAGCGGCTCCCATGAAGGACGTTATTTCTACCAGCAAGGCAGATCATCCCTCTTTCTCTTTGGTTTACACACATTCAGGTATTTCACTGTTTGTCATTGCTTACTGATGAATCAGGGCAAAAGTGTGAAGAGAATTAATTGGTTAAAGTTGTAATTAATTGGGACTGGGCACCCCGTTGCCAGCTCTTTTTGCAAGTTATTGGATAAGCGGATGTATATGCCACTAGTCCAGGTGTAAAAGTCCACTCGACAAATAGAATAAAGAATAACCACACTAATTCCTCATGAGCTAGTAAACATTGACACAAAAAGGGAATAATAACATTTTGAATAATTTAAAGGTAGCACATGAAAAATTTACTTGGAGTGGCAAGGAAATACCACATATAGGTAGTTATGGTGGACACAAATGGCATGGATTTTGGCTCAAGGATTTGGATGCACGAGAAGCATTCCCTCTCAGTACAGAGTTTAGGCTAGCAAGGTTATGTAAGCAAACAAGAATATCAACCCGTACACCAAGTTTTATATGACAAACATATTGCAAACGTTATAAGACTTCATACCGTCTTCCTTGTTAACCAAACCCTGTTATTAGAAAATATCTAGACCTTAGAGGTACCACCGATGCAAACCAAATTTTCAACAAGCTTTACGGTAGTTCTTCACTAATAGGCTTAACTCATGTGATGCACAATTTAATCATGATCTACTTGTTAACTCAAAACAATTGACAAGCATCAAGTTATCCATTTTAGTGATCTACAAGATTAAGCAAGTTTTTCCTTATACCAATTACCACATGCAACATTTTCTGAACCAACCAAACACCAATCAATTTATTTCATCAACTCTCCAAACAAATATAAGTGAAGCAAGAGAGTACTTTCTACAAAAGAAAGCTAATAGCTCTGACAAGAGATACATGAAAACAAGAGCTAAAAGCTGAACAGCGCTAGATATGAATACTCAACAAATATAAGTGAAGAATAGGAGTATTCTCATGAAAAAGCGGAGCGTGTCTCTCTCCCAATCAAGAATGCTAGGGTCCAGTCAAGCTTTATTGAAAATAAAATGCAATACTGAAAATAAAAAGCACACAGACGCTCCAAGAAAAGCACATATGATGTGAAAGAATTAAAATATAGTTTCACTAGAGATGACCTGATAATTTTGACGATGAAGAAGGGGATGCCTTGGGCATCCCCAAGCTTAGACGCTTGAGTCTTCTTGAAATATGCTGGGGAGATCCATGGGAGCCTCCCCAAGCTTAAGCTCTTCACTCTTCTTGATCCTATTATATCATCCTTCTCTCTTGACCCTTGAAAACTTCCGTCACACCAAACTCAAAGTAGATCTCATTAGAGGGTTAGTGCATAATCAAAAATTCACATGTTCTGTAAAGACGCAATATGATTTGTTACTTTAAACATTAGCTACAGCCACTGATGTTATGTGAAGCTCTTCCACCCAAAAAAGAATTTCACTCAACACTAGTAAAAGAGAGAATGCGAAAAATAAAAAGGCATAATCTGTCTAAAACAGAACAGTCCGCAAAGACGAATTTTTTCGAGGCACTTACGACGCTCAGATCGAGAAACTCTGAACTAATGAAAGTTTCAGACATTCATAAAGATTACGCACAAAAATTTCAGATTTTTTAACAATCTGGTGATTTTAGGAATTTCGTACAGTGAACAGCAAAAATCTGTTTCTGCGCAGCAATCAAAATTAAGCATCATCTTATCATTAGAGGCTACTCTTGGCACAACAATGCGAGAAAATAAAGATACAAAGGAGTTGCTACAGAAGTAAACAAACTCCTTGACTCAATAAAAGAAAAATTGCAGAAAAATAAAATGGGTTGCCTCCCATAAGCGCTTTTCTTTAACGCCTTTTAGCTAGGCACAAAGCATGCATCAAGTATTACCAAGTGAAGAAAGGTCTAATTCATCAAAAGCTTCATCAAGAACAGGGTTTGTCACATTAGGACTTTTCAGTTTACGTAATTCTTGGGAAGAAAATTTAAATAGACCATTATGTGACTTACCCTCAAGCTCATTGAACACGTTATCCGTTTTAAACGCACCCGTGGGTTTTGGTTTAGAAATTTTTGGAACATACATAAATTTTTGCTTTCTCCCCACAAAAGCCTTTTGCCTTTTAGTTTTAATAGAGGTAAAAGTAGAACTTATTGCATCCATAGCCTCCTCTAATTCACCAATCCTAAGATTTTGATTATCTTGAATAGTACTAGTTTCTAAAACAGCAATTCTTTCATTAATGGTTCCCAGTGATTCATCAACTTTGCTAGTACTATCAAGGAGATTTGGCAAATTTTTCTCTATAGACTCCAATTTCTTTATAACATCTTCCAAGGTGATCTCATTTTTAATGTTACTAACAGGTGGTGTTCCTACTAGGCTCTCAATAATATAACTAGCTTCCAACGCAGGGGTACCAAGAAAGTTACCTCCCGTCAAAGTGTCCAAGACATATCTATACCAGCTAGTTATGCCAACATAAAAATTTCTAAGCAGGATCATAGTGGAATATTTTTTAGCACACCTACGATGAGCATCGCTGATTCTATACCAAGCATCTTTCAAACTTTCTCCACTTTGTTGCTTAAAAGATCGAACCTCAACTTCAGGAACCAAAACATGATGAGCCGAACCAGACATGATAACTAACAGAAAACAAAACTGAAAATAAACTAAATGCAAGTAACTAATTTTTTTGTGTTTTTGATAATTGAAAGCAAACAAGATAAAATAAAATAAACTAAGCAAGACAAAAACAAAGTAAAGAGATTGGAAGCGTGAAACTCCCCTTGCAGAAGACTGCTGTCTCCCCGGCAACGGCGCCAGAAAAATAGCTTGATGACGTGAAACACACGTTCGTTGGGAGACCCCAAGAGGAAGGTATGATGTAGTCAGCAGCAAGTTTTCCCTCAGAAAGAAACCAAGGTTATCGAACCAGTAGGAGCAGCAACTCTTCAGAAGGTTGTCAACGGCGCCAGAAAAATAGCTGTCGCAGGGAGTCTGGACTGTTGACGTGGAATCTGCACACAACACAATCAAACTACTTTGCCCCAACGAAACAGTGAGGTTGTCAATCTCACTGGCTTGCTGAAAACAAAGGATTAAACGTATGGTGTGGAAAATGAGTATTAAATTGCAGAGAATGAAAAAGGAACAGTTTGCAGTTTGTGGTTGTTTAATCAGTGTAAAAGAATGGACCGGGGTCCACAGTTCACTAGTGGTGTCTCTCCATAAAAGATAACTAACATGTTGGGTGAACAAATTACAGCTGGGCAATTGACGAATAGTGAGCGCATGACAATGCATATACATGACATGTTGACTACTATGATATTTAATTGGGCATTACGACATAATACATAGATCGTTATCCAACAGCATCTATGACTAATAATCCACCGCCGGGTTGTCATCCGAGTCCCCCTTGGTATTAAGTTGCAAGCAACGGATAATTGCATTAAGTAAAGTGCGTAATGTAAACAAACACATATGCCGTGGACATAGCATCGTTAGGTTATCCCTAGTGGCAACAGCACATCCACAACCTTAGAACTTTCTGTCACTGTCCCAGGTTAAACGGAGACATGAACCCACTATCTAGCATAAATACTCTCTCTTGGAGTTACAAGCATCTACTTGGCCAAAGCATCTACGAGTAACGGAAAGCATGCAAGATCTTAAATAACATATAAGATAGATTGATAATCAACTTGACATAATATTCAATATTCATCGGATCCCAGCAAACACAACATGTAGCATTACAATAATATGATCTTGATCATGTAGGGCAGCTCACAAGATCTAAACATGATGGCACAAAGTGGAGAGACAACCATCTAGCTACTGCTATGGACCCGTAGTCCAAGGATGAACTACTCACGCATCACTCCGGAGGCAGGCATGGCGATGTAGAAGCCTCCGGTGACGATTCCCCTCTCCGGCAGGGTGCCGGGAAGAGGTTCTGAACCCTCCCGAGCTAGGGTTGACGACGGCGGCGTCTCTGGAACTTTTCGTGGATATTTGCTCAGGTACTTAGGGTTTTCGCGTCGGGGGGAATAAGTAGGCGAAAGGGCGGCGGCTGGAGAGGCCGTGGGGCCCACACCACCCTGGGCGCGCAGAGGGGGGCCCCGCGCCCTGGCCACGTGTGGGGCCCACGTGGCTCCTCTCCGTCGCCTCTTTGGTCCGTCAGATGAGTTCTGGTAAAATAGGGACTCCCGTGTAGTTTCGTCCAATTCCGAGAATATTTCCAGACTAGCTTTTCTGGAATACAAAAACAACAGAAAACAGGAACTGGCACTTCGGCATCTTGTTAATAGGTTAGTCCCAAAAAATGTATAAAAGTGATATAAAGTAGATGCAAAACATGTAGCAATTGGTATAAAACAAGCATGGAACATCAAAAATTATAGATACGTTTGAGACGTATCACTTCTCAATAACGAACATGCCGGCTCCTACTGTCTACAGTCGGCGATTATGATCCAGACTATGAACTACCTTACTGATCACGAAGATGAGCATTGCCTCTACGCGGACATGACAGACACGGAGAAGAGGTCCTGGTTGCATGCCTACTGCCACCAGCAGTACGCCATAGCCCCTTAGAAGATGAGTAGGTTTCGTTCCTGGTTTGTAATATATTTTGGGAGGTGGTATATGTTAACCCCTGCATTGATGAAGTTGAGATGAAGCACGATGAGTTCGTGCTTCACTCGTGCTGCGAACTATGCTATGATCGTGACGAACTAAATCTGCTGAAGTATGACATTCTGAATTTGTGTGTGCTATGTTCAGTTTGATTTTGTCTATTCCATGTTCAATTCGTGCTGGGTAACCTCACCAAGGTAACCACATCAGATCATTGCATGGAACCAAACAACGAGTATTTGCACCGAGCTCCGCCGAAATGAAACTTTGCACACAACCAAACATCAGGTTCATGTTTTTCTCTTCGTGCAAAGAATGGATCATCAAGCAATCAAACGACATGCATAACATGGTATAAAGGCTGCATAAGGCAGACCAGACCCTGCACCGCCTATTCTGACGGGGCGCGAGAGAAGCTGCAGGCTACCAAAGTACCAAACACACCCATACTATACCAGTACCGCACATGAAGAACTTCTGGGCCTTGGGCCTAAAGTCTGTATGAACTTCTTCGTTGCACTGTGTTTGGTTGCTACGGTTTGCTTCCGTCACAAGTTCACGTCGTCCACCTAGGGAGAATTTGTGCAAGCTTCTGTTTCGTTGTGTAGTGTGTACGCCGCACGACCTCTTCCTCTAGCTAGATGTGTATTATTTGGTCTCTCGCGAACACGTCTCCGCGGGAATCTTCGCATGTGCCCCGCTTCCCCGTATTTGGTTCCTTGCTTCCATGCGTCTTCCCTGCGGTTGCAGCTTTCTCCTTGCTTATCTGGTTCTTTGCATACGAATGCTGCGGATGGCGGTGGCTCTGCTTAATTGATGGTTTCGTGATCGCAACAGCTAGCCTGTGGATGAAGGTTTGTTGGACGCTAGACGGGCCCAGGACCTTGCAACTGATCGACAAGCTTGACATGATGAAACTGAATACTTGAAATTCAACAGAACCCTCCACTTCTTACGGGTTTTCCCAAACATCAACCACGCCCCTTTCTTTTCTCCGATCATAAATAACCGAATCTCTTCCTTGCGTGGTTGAAGGAGATGTTGCTGCTGGATGGAATGCTTCCGGGCGCCATGATCCTTAATGTTGAAGAATTTGCATTTTAGAATCGAAAGTTCTTGGAAGAACCCTCGAAGCCTGTCCCTGACGACGATGCCCCCTGGGTACCTCTACCTTGTCCACCACCATATATCGACCGAGTTAGGTTGTCATTCGCCTCACTGCCTGCTCGGATTGGCATGTTTATTTGGTGTTTCTGTCATTTAACTTTCCTGGAACGAATGATTCCAAGATGTAATCTGATGCCAAGCTGGTGTCGTCGTTAAGTGTGTTTTTGGTAACAGATCGTACAGAGAGGCAATGATACCAAGTAAACATGGTGCACACTATGTTAAACTTTGACTTGCTAGGATTTTTTTACCACGAAAAAAGTAGTTTCATTGTTTCATTTTATATGACACAAGTTTCTATAAATGTGCTTGCTTAATCATACACTAGAAACCGTTATTGAGATATTTCTTAGATTGCATTCTTTACCTATCTTTGCCATAGAAATTCTATATACTATGCATCGTAGAAAAATAGTTTAAGATTTTTTATCACAAAATACAGTTTTACAGTTTAGCACCTTTCAATTATAAGCAGTACAAACAAAAAAAACAGCAACTGATATTGCCAATCATGTGGTTAAACTATGTGAACATTCTAAAAATAAGATCTAGAAAAGTATAAAAGATTAGTACAAATTATAATTATTTATGGTTCCCCTGGACCCATATTATCATTGGAACGGCTCTCGGTGCAACTCGATTTTTCTCTGTAGAGAGTGAGTGACGTCCTTCATTCGAGATTTAAGTTATTTCTCGTTAAAATGGGAACTAGTCGCACCCATATAAATAATGGGATTGATACTTGCAAGACACTCAAAGGGGGATGAGCAGGGCCATCTCCCCTATGCATCGACCCCTCTTATGAATTAACAACAGGGTGTGACAATAATATGACGTACTTTTTTTTAGATAATTCAGTTCTTAAGCATTAGTACCATACATGAAATAGTAATATAATGAACCGTATTTGGCTCAAGTCCAGGCTAAAGCCCACAATGGCCATCAGCCTGAGATGATACAGAGTACCTACCGCACACCAAGATGCACGTGCACCTCATGAGAAGATGAATTCATCGATCTCACATACAACGGCTTTGCGTGTCGTTTGACCTGATAGATCCCAGCCCACCGCTAAGGTATCACCGGCCACAAGCCACCGCTTGAGTCTCGTCCACTTCGTCGTGCCGACACGGTTGCCGAGCACAGCTTAGACACCTCGGCCCTCAAAGTACGAAATCTCATGGCACAAATTACGTGTGTTGCCCCTATGTCTAAGGTATATTGTAATTATTTTAAAAATATATTTACACAAAATATTTGTGAATATTACTTTTTTTTGGATTAATCACGAATTGCATATTGAGTTAGTATATTATTTTGATCCATATAAACCATTAGTTTGGAATTTTTAATTTGCATGACGTAATACTACACAAATTAAAAGCTTACATTGTGGTTCAACTAGACAACCTAATTTGTTTGATATCGGTTCAATTGATAAGTAAGTTGCTAATCAAAGAACTGAGGTGCTAGTAAAAATACTACTGTAGTTTATATGCCGGGATGCAAGTGGGCTCCCGTTCTATCAAATTTAGTTTACTTTTAGCTCAAAACTTCAGTTATTTTTTTTTAAATTAACTACCCCGTACGATCTAAAATAAGGGTCACACTTTTGAACCCGGGTTCCAAATTTGGTCACTTATTACGGATCGGAAGTAGTAGAAGGGAGATATAGATGGGATCCCATTCAACATAATATAATATGTACATTCGTATGTTATCCTAATTGTTCCGAGGTCATTTTATATTTTCTCCTTCCCCCGCTTATGGTCAAATCCTGGATCCGCCCCTGCTCACAAGTATAACATATTTCGATAAATATTAAGTGTCGAACCAACAAGGAGCTGAATGTGTAATATCGGCTACAGAAAACTGTAATTGCAAGAAAGATTGAGGAGTAACAATTTTTTAAAGAAACTATGAAATAAGAAAAAAAAAATCAAGAAGGTAACAACATACACGTGTCGCTATCGCCGGAACCAGACAAAGATGAGATTATGAATTTTCACTTGCATATCAGGATTGAGAAACTTTCATGAAATTCCTTCGGCGTGGTAACGATGTCGAAACACCGACATTTCCGCATATGACCCACGGACGTGACCAAGGGCTTTCCTCCCGGAGCTACAACCCAGTATTGAAGTAGCAACACCAAAACTCAACCATGATGTGTTGGCGCACTCGCTTGAAGAACACATTTATTCCTTTTAGCCTTGACATTGCCAAACACAGACATGTGATCCCTATTTATGTACAAGTCGTGCCCCAATACCGCTCTGCAGCGAATATACATAAGCCCCATGCACGAGAACTGTAGAACATGACATCTCGGAATAATTTCAACAGTGATCACACACGGTTTTGATGTGATCAACGGTACGCGACAAAAAACTGTGCATGTATAAGTTTGTTGAGAGGCGTGAGAGTTACATGCAGAAGCCCAAGTTAAGAACCCCTTTGATAAACCAATGTCGTTCTCACCATCGACAAGTGACAAAGTTGGGAACAGGGGGATGCCCTTACAAAAATCCCTTCTACTGTACAATGGCAACCATGACTAAGCATCAGGCCAAAACGATATGACTACACATTACACTTGGCTCATTTTGTGGCTCTCCGGTACTTCTAGAGTGTGTAATACATTGGCTGTATGCATCGAGTAATGCAGAGGCCAGGGTCTGATTCCGTTTGAAAGAAAAAATGCTACCTCAGATCAAAGCATAGTCGTACGACGAGTCACATGGCTGACATATCCGCCTCTAATCCTCATTTGCCGCTACTTAGATCTACAAGTGATCGACGGTCCGCGACATTGTTTAGTGCGATGTTGGTTAGGGCTGCCCGCCGCAGATCAAAATCCACGCAGCAAGGGCAACAAGAGCCCGCCACCACCGTCCATCGAGCGGGTTTTATCTTCGACTCCCTCGGTAACAATGGGATGAACGGAGGAGAGGAGAGACGGAAGCGACGGCGGCTAGGGTTCCGCTCGTGATGCCCCGCCCCCTGGGAGCCACATAGCGTCTCTGGTGTGAGCAAAGTTCTTAACATTTTGTTGAACGGAGGGAGTACAGATCTGGATCAACAAACTACCGAACACAATGAAATGTGTGTCGTGTCATCAGGGGCGACGCTGGGTGTATTCCCCTGTCTGTCGTGAAATACCCAAGAATTCCGACGCAAAAAAAAAAAACTACATATTTGGCCCAGCCCACTAAGAAGCAGAAACGCAAAACCAGCCCACCTCTGCCTCTCTCGCTCGCTGGTTGCTTCGCAACGCGCTTACGCGCACGCACGCAGAGACCCTCTGCCCTTTCCCCTTTCACGCATCCCTCGACGGCTCGACCTAGCGTCTAGCGACGACCGCCGCCGGCCGATGCAGCCTGGAGCAGGCAGGCGACGGCCCCGCGCCCGCGGCGGCGGCGCCTCGCCCCCCGCCGACCCGCGCGGGCCGCGCCCCTCCTCCCGTCCGCCCCGCCCCGCCCCAGCGTCCCCGAGCACTGCAGCTGCAGCACATAAGGTATGGCCGCCCAGCTCGCCCCCAATTTCGTTCCTTGTTTTATTGCTTGCTTGCTCTTGCTCGTACTAGCTTCCTAGATGCAAGTATTGTGATGTTTGATTCATATATTACATTTAGAGCAAAAAAAATTGATAGTATTGTGATGTTTGATTCATATACTACATTTAGAGCAAAAAAAAAAATGGGTGGAATACCCAGGCGCCATTTCCTGGCGCCGCCAGTGTCATGCCGAGTCGACGGACGTCGGCCATTCGTTCCGTTACCACCTTCCAGGCTTTCACAGCTGCTCCAATCCGGATTTGAAGTCCCCACTCGTCAGATCCGAAACGCCAATAGTCGCAGGGCACCTCCGAAAACTTCCAAGACCTTTCCCCACGGGCACCACCAGCAACCGACGGAACCCGCACCCACTCCACCTCCTCCTCCGGCCATCCGACCGGCGCATCCGCCGCGATGGGCCGCAAGCTCGCGCTCCTGGTGGGCATCAACTACACGGGCACCAAGGCGGAGCTCAAGGGCTGCCACAACGACGTTGACCGCATGCACCGCTGCCTCGTCGACCGGTTCGGCTTCGACGAGGACGACATCACCGTCCTCCTCGACCGCGACTCCTCCGGCCCGCAACCCACCGGAGCCAACATCCGCCACGCGCTCACGAAGCTCGTCGGGGACGCGCGCTCAGGGGATTTCCTCTTCTTCCACTACAGCGGTCACGGCACGCGGCTTCCGGCCGAGACCGGCCAGGACGACGACACCGGCTACGATGAGTGCATCGTGCCCAGCGACATGAATCTCATCACAGGTGCGATCGGGGAAAAACTAAGATTAGCTTCCGCGCCTGTGTATTTCTCTCCCTTTTTTTCGCTGAAGTAATAATCGAGAAACGGTAGGATTAGCAAACCACTTACGGCCTTCAGATGTGAAACCGATTTTGGAGTAGACAGGTCAACGCCTATGTGATGTGGATCTGAAATTTAGATGAACCATTGTGCTCAAGAAGTAAAGATTAATTGGGCATTTTCGACTCCTTGATCCTTTTTTTTTTTTGCACTGCAGGAAGATAATATTGGTGTAGTGTGAAATTGTTATAGCGTGTAAGTAGTTCTAGGATACTTTGGAGTTGCAATTCAACTGCCGAAACTATTGGCGTAGGGAGGGGATTGCTTGATGTAAAGATGCACAGATGTGCTTACAATTTGCATGGAGTCGGTACTGTGCACATGTTTTGCACAGAATTTTGGTTGTAATAAACTACTTACTAATAATCATCAAGATCTTGGAGCTTAGTAACGTAGCTGTTTCTGATCTGTTTTGTTTTGAGGAAATGGTAATTAGCACTGGCAGGATTTAATTTGAGTAAAATTACCATACATTCAACACCAAATGAATAGTTCTTGTCACAAATACCAAATGTCCTTATATAAAGATAAGAAAATGCTTAAGGAATATGTTAATCTGCTTGTTCTGCATTTATGATTCACTATTTTATCTAGCTACTAGGCTGTTATTTTGTAGCTAGCTGAGAATTCATTGCTGCAAATTTGCTAGAGCAAAAAATTTACCCCTTTGAAATCTAATTTCATATACACTCATGAACCATCAGTGTGTCCAATCAATGACTGTCCTGTCCAAGTCCCTAATGTTTTTGTTATCTGCAGACCAAGATTTCAGAGATCTTGTGCAGAAGGTCCCTGATGGTTGCATATTTACCATCGTCTCTGATTCATGCCACAGTGGTGGCCTACTGGACAGGGCAAAGGAGCAGATAGGCAATAGCACCAGGCAGAATCAGACCCAGTCCCGTGAACCCGAAGAGCGATCTGATTCTGGCAGTGGCTTCCGGTCCTTTCTCAAAGAGGCCGCTCGGGATGTGTTCGATTCTCATATCCGCCATGGAAAAAGCCAGCATGGAGGCGAGGAGCAGGATGAGACAGATGAGCAACCTAGTGGGGATGGCCGCACCAAGAACCGGTCCCTACCACTCTCAACACTAATTGAGATGCTCAAGGAGCAAACTGGGAAGGATGACATTGAGGAGGGCTCGATCCGGCTTACGCTGTTCAACGTATTTGGGGACGATGCCAGCCCAAAGATCAAGAAATTCATGAAAGTCATGCTTGATAAGTTCCATGAAGGAGGATCAGATGAGCAGGGCGGTGTGATGGGCATGGTTGGCGCCCTTGCTCACCAGTTCCTGAAGGCTAAGCTTGAAGGAAATGAGGAAGAGGTTTTCAAGCCGGCGATAGAACAGAATATGGACAGTGTTGACGAGGCGTATGCTGGAACCAAGTCATGGGCACCTAACAACGGCATCCTCATCAGCGGGTGCCAAACCAGCCAGACATCAGCAGATGCAACCACAGCGCAGGGATCTTCATTTGGTGCTCTCAGCAATGCTATCCAGACCATTCTTGCAGACAAGCACGGAAAGGTGACAAACAAGGATCTCGTTATGAAAGCACGCGAGTCGCTGGCCAAGCAAGGATACACTCAGCAGCCTGGGCTTTACTGCAGCGATGAGCATGTTCATGTGGCTTTCATTTGCTGAAACATGGATTGCTATTGTGGTTTGTTTCTTTTTTGTGTTCAGCTGTGCACGAGAGACTGAATTTCCCCCTTTTCCCCTGGTTTGCTGTGGTTATGTACTTATGTCAACAGTGTGACTTGGACTACGCGAATACTGAAAATAAGAATTCCCATGCATATTCTATACATAATACACATACTCGCTTCATGAGTTCCATCCAGCTTCTCTTATATGTTGTTTTGTCATACTCGCTGTTCTGATCTAGCAGAGCATTATTCGTTATCTTATTTCATTGAAACTGCTATCCTGGTAGCGTTAGTTACCCACCAATCTGATGGGGGTTCAAGTTTTGCCTGTCTACATGCATGTGCCCTGGAAGAATTCAACATATATATCCCTACAACACAAGAAGTTCAACATACAACGAGTATACACACCAAAGCTGTTGGGGACATCCAAAACCAATCTCGTGCCATTTTTTATTGTGATCTTATCACATACTCCCCCGCTCCGAATTATAAGTTGTTTTGCTTTTTTTTTTTAATCGCATGTATCTAGACGCCTTCTAAAACATCTAATAGTTTGGATGATATAACCATTACAGGCCGTAGCATTATACTCCATCCGTTACAAATTACTTGACTTGGGTTTGTCCAAATACGGATGTATCTATACTTGTTTATTGTCTAGATACATTTGTTACTAGACAAATGCATGTCAAGTACTCCCTCCGTTCCAAATTACTTGACACACATTTGTCTAAAAACAAATGTATCTAGACACTAAACAAGTATATATACATCCGTATTTGGACAAATCTAAGTCAACTAATTTGGAATGGATTGAGTAATTTGGAACGGAAGGAGTATAAGCTACTCACTCCGTTCACATTTATAAGATGTTTTAATTTTTTTTCCGAAACACATGTGTGATTGTCTAAGGTTCGGTTGCTACTTCGCTTTCTGCATACCAGATTATAATAGGCTTATCCTATTGTTGCCGCAAGTAATATACATAGGCCTATCACGATTGAGAGTTTATCAAAGTTTGAACTCCTATTTTTTTGTATTTTCATCACTCGTCGTTAATGTTATTCCAAAGGAGCTAGTCTTGCAAAGACCTGATGATGATCGTTCAAGTTTTGTTTGTGCATGTATTTCTCATAGGATTTAAAAAATACACCAAATATCGTGGCGACATTTGAAAGAAAGCTCCTCCCTTTTTATTTAAATAAGTAATGAAGTACAATATCACAGACATAAATAGTCAAACACACAACACTACAAAGAACCGTATCAAGATATGGATAGATCCACGAAACCATAAGATAAACGAGCACTTGCTCTATTACGATGTATTTTGAGAAGGAAGGAGACCGACACAAGCCATGGCATTCCCCACGCTTGGGTCAGGGTTTCACTGCTATGTTGGGGCCAGCGGCGACACAACACTCGAGGTAGCGAGGGCAGCAATGAGCCGGCGGATCCATACTCACTAGATCCCCCGGCGCGGCTTCGCCGCGCGCCACCCGCCGATGACACTGGTATTCAGTGTGAAAAACGGTATGATAAACACTATTAACAATGTTCCTGCTGCAACATGTCTTACATTTTGGGACACTAATCTATTCACATGTAATTCCATATTAACTGACTGCAAAGTGAAACTTGATCCATGCCAAAAAAAAGATTGAAACAAAATAATATGAATGTAAAAATAATCACCTTCATACATGATTGGGAACACTTGAGCTTTTATCCATACATTGTTACACAGTGGTGACTGTAAAGCTCTAGGTAAGTCTACATCCTGAAATTCAACAGAATAAAATGAGTTTGAAATTTCTAAAATGCAGGGAAATGAATCAAATGAGTTTCCGATTTTGTGTTCCCGTGCTCCCGTGTTCCCGTGTTTCCGATGCCGTTTCCCCGTGTTTCCGATTTCGTGTTCTCGTGCTCCCGTGTTCCCGTGTTTCCGATGCCATGTCCCCGTGTTTCCGATTTCGTGTTCCCGTGCTCCCGTGTTTCCGACGCCGTGTTCCCGTGTTTCCGATGCCGTATTTCCGATGCCTTGTTCCCCGTGTTTTCGTGTTTCCGATGCCGTGTCCCCGTGTTTCCGATTTCGTGTTCCCGTGCTCCCGTGTTCCCGTGTTTCTGATGTCGTGTTCTCGTGTTTCCGATGTCGCGTTCCCGTGTTTCCGTGTTTCCGATGTCGTGTTCCCGTGTTTCCGATGTCGTGTTCCCGTGTTTCCGATGCGTGTTCCCGTGCTCCCGTGTTCCCGTGTTTCCGATGACGTGTTCCCGTGCTCCCGTGTTCCCGTGTTTCCGATGCCGTGTTCCCATGTTTCTGATGCCGTATTCCCGTGTTCCTGTGTTCCCGTGTTTCCGATGCCGTGTGCCCGTGTTTCCGATGCCGTGTTCCCAGTTTTCGTGTTTCCGATGCCGTGTCCCCGTTTTGCCGATGCCGTGTTCCCGTGTTTTCGTGTTTCCGATGCCGTGTCCCCGTGTTTCCGATTTTCCGATGCCGTGTCCCCGTGTTTCCGATTTCGTGTTCCCGTGCTCCCGTGTTCCTGTGTTTCCGATGTCGTGTTCTCGTTTTTCCGATGTCGTGTTCCCGTGTTTCCGATGTCGTGTTCCCGTGTTTCCGATGTCGTGTTCCCGTGTTTCCGATGCGTGTTCCCGCCGTGCGCCACCCGCCGATGACACTGGTATTCAGTGTGAAAAACGGTATGATAAACACTATTAACAATGTTCCTGCTGCAACATGTCTTACATTTTGGGACACTAATCTATTCACATGTAATTCCATATTAACTGACTGCAAAGTGAAACTTGATCCATGCCAAAAAAAAAGATTGAAACAAAATAATATGAATGTAAAAATAATCACCTTCATACATGATTGGGAACACTTGAGCTTTTATCCATACATTGTTACACAGTGGTGACTGTAAAGCTCCAGGTAAGTCTACATCCTGAAATTCAACAGAATAAAATGAGTTTGAAATTTCTAAAATGTAGGGAAATGAATCAAATGAGTTTCCGATTTCGTGTTCCCGTGCTCCCGTGTTCCCGTGTTTCCGATGCCGTTTCCCCGTGTTTCCGATTTCGTGTTCTCGTGCTCCCGTGTTCCCGTGTTTCCGATGCCATGTCCCCGTGTTTCCGATTTCGTGTTCCCGTGCTCCCGTGTTTCCGACGCCGTGTTCCCGTGTTTCCGATGCCGTATTTCCGATGCCTTGTTCCCGTCTTTTCGTGTTTCCGATGCCGTGTCCCCGTGTTTCCGATTTCGTGTTCCCGTGCTCCCGTGTTCCCGTGTTTCTGATGTCGTGTTCTCGTGTTTCCGATGTCGTGTTCCCGTGTTTCCGTGTTTCCGATGTCGTGTTCCCGTGTTTCCGATGTCGTGTTCCCGTGTTTCCGATGCGTGTTCCCGTGCTCCCGTGTTCCCGTGTTTCCGATGCCGTGTTCCCGTGCTCCCGTGTTCCCGTGTTCCCGTGTTTCCGATGCCGTGTTCCCGTGTTTCCGATGCTGTATTCCCGTGTTCCTGTGTTCCCGTGTTTCCGATGCCGTGTGCCCGTGTTTCCGATGCCGTGTTCCCGTGTTTTCGTGTTTGCGATGCCGTGTCCCCGTGTTTCCGATGCCGTGTTCCCGTGTTTTCGTGTTTCCGATGCCGTGTCCCCGTGTTTCCGATGTCGTGTTCCCGTGTTTCCGATGCCGTGTTCCCGTGCTCCCGTGTTCCCGTGTTCCCGTGTTCCTGTGTTTCCGATGCCGTGTTCCCGTGTTTCTGATGCCGTATTCCCGTATTCCTGTGTTCCTGTGTTTCCGATGCCGCGTTCCCGTGTTTCCGATGCCGTGTTCCCATGTTTTCGTGTTTCCGATGCCGTGTTCCCGTGTTTCCGATGCCGTGTTCCCGTGTTCCCCTGTTTCCGATGCCGTGCCCGTGTTTCCGTGTTTCCGATGCCGTGTCCCCGTGTTTCCGTGTTTCCGATGCCGTGTCCCCGTGTTTCCGTGTTTCCGATGCCGTGTCCCCGTGTTTCCGATTTCGTGTTCCCGTGCTCCCGTATTCCCGTGTTTCCGATGTCGTGTTCCCGTGTTTCCGATGTCGTGTTCCCGTGTTTCCGTGTTTCCGATGCCGTGTTCCCGTGTTTCCGATGCCGTGTTCCCGTGTTTCCGATGCCGTGTTCCCGTGTTTCCGATGCCGTGTTCCCGTGTTTTCGATGCCGTGTTCCCGTGTTCCCATGTTTCCGATGCCGCCGATGCCGTGTTCCTGTGTTTCCGATGCTGTGTTCTCGTGTTCCCATGTTTCCGATGCCGTGTTCCCGTGTTACTGTGTTTCCGATGCCGTGTTCCCGTGTTTCCGATGTCGTGTTCCCGTGAGAAAGTTGATCCTTGAATTGGATGGGTTATTTTTAGTTTCTGATCGGTAGCACAAAATATTTATGAACTTCTCTTTGTATATAGCTTATGCAGTTGAACATTTCTTGCAATTCTTTACACACATGCACACACATACAGAGTTTTTTACATATGTATCTAAGCGCAACATATGTAAAGCACAATAGGACTCAGAAAGTTGATATTAGTGGCGGCACGTCTTATAGTTCAGTATAGCAAACAATTAAGATCTGTCAACGCCACAAGAAAAATGAAGATCTCTAACATGGAAACTATAACAGCGAACTTTGCAAAATGATTTTAGAGGCAACAGCATTCCTGTTCACACTGGATAGAACGAACCGAAGATAAATTAAGCATTCTATATGTTGTCATTATTGAAGGTAGTAATGGAAACCTTAGGAAATGTGACAGGTTGGGGCTGATAGTCTAAAAGAAATTGTAAAAGAGACATTTCATAGGCATAGTAATTTTTTCTAATGAACTGGGAGAACCAGTTAATGAAGATGAAAAATAAATGTAGATGATCCCTTATCCTATATCCTAGAACGATAGAAGATAATAATACTATAGAAGTATTATTTGTATCCATATGTTCACACTTTGTACATTTATAGCAACAAACGAAGGCTAGTAGTTTCAAATGCAACATCCTTGCTTACACAGAATATAACTGAATAAACCAGTTTCAGATATAAGGAGCCAGCGGCACTGAATCAAGAGCATACAAATGTTTTATCTCCTGACTAACTTAAGTGCCTAACATAGGCTAGAGCCATCCACAAGTTTAGCTAATCATTTGATACCATTCCAAACCATAACACATCAAGATCGTGATGTGAATGGAATACAAAAGGAGCAACCACATAAGTTGCGCATGGACCATGCCTCGATCGGCACCTAGTCTATATTTACAGGATGATCACAAAATGAAGGAACAGAGTCTTTAAAGTCGAAAGCATGCAAACTAATACATAAGAGACACTTGCATCTAGCTTCATCGCCAGAAGTGCCCATACCTGACAAAAGAGCACAAGAATTAGCTAGACACCACAGCATGGTATGTATCTTTGCTCCTTTTATCTCAGAAGAACAAACAAATTATTTAAGTACTCTCATCAGTTGTCAATATAGAGACAGTACTTAGGCACTTGTTAAATCTACTGGTATTACCTAATTAAATATACCCTTGCATCAATTATTATGGAAACTGTATAAGAGCTTTGCATGTGGCTGATAATCAATTAGTTTTGTACTGTCTAAAACCAGGAGGTCATAGATTTTCTTTCTCTCCAGGTATCGTTCAAAACTATCCGTGGACCTTTGGCGGATGAAACCCACCAGCAATTAAGTTCATGTTAATGGGAAAAAAATGGTGTTCCATCTTCTTTAAAGAGTACTAATGGCAGACCTTTGTTCATCTTCTCTAAACCAATCTAGTAGTAGAATGTACTAAATTTAAGAGTACAAATGGGGATGAACACTTGAAAATGTCCTGTGGGTCACTTACTTAAACTGAGTTTAGGTAATCTTCTTCTTCTTGTTGTCAGTGTTCGCCAGCCCCTTTGCGGTCTGGATCTTGCGTCTGCAAATTTGGTTAACACAACTTTGTAAAGCACATATAAAACACAGATAGTTGCCATAGTCACATACACATGAGTAGAGGAGTAATTACCTCTTGTCTGTGCTATTTGGCGACGGTTCTTCCTTTTGATCCTGTATCACAGATGAATCAAGCTAGTCTGATTGTCACAATACCACATGAAAGAACTAAATCAATCTAGGCAGTCGCATGTATGATCGAAACACCAACCTCTGTTGCAGTTGCTGATGATGCTGCCAGGTGTTCAGTTGGTTCGTCAAGAAGAGCAGCATTGGCCTGGAATTAGAGATAAGCCAAGTGTAAGAATCACATAAAGGGTCTAAACAGTCCAAACCATAAGAATGAAAATGATGTAGCACGTAGGCTTTGACCTTTGCATCCACATCCTGAGACATCTCGTCAGTCACAACTTCAGGAGGCAGGTCCTGGAACAGGGGCCTCTTTACAGTTGAGCCCTTGTTTTCTTTCATCCTGTTGTACAAAAAGATATATGACATGTACCAGGTCATGCAAATAGCAAGAAGAGACATTAGTCAGAAGAAATACTGCTAGACTTCCTGCAGTGCATAAACATACTTGAGTCCAGGTGGCTTTAGAACGGATGGCGGCGACCTTAGAAGAGTCATTTGAGGAGGAGTCTGTTCATAACATAGTGTAATTGTTTAGAAAGTTCAAGAAGAGAAGTAACATAGATCATACTAATGTAATGTACTCAGAAGCTCACTAAGAAATCACAAAACCAGTAGCATAAGAAAACTAATATCTTAACAGGAAGAAATGTTCTCACCATATCAGTGCCACTTTGACTGGTGGGTGGGGCTTCAGCAGATGCAGTCACAATGGCTGAGTCAGTGGTCTGGCTCAATGCAGCTAGATTTGCTAGAGCCATCCCAGAGGAACCTAAACCACTGTCCCCAGAGTTGCTGCTTGATGCTAATGCCAGCCCAGTACTACGACGGAGAGTAGAAGAATGAGGCTGCTTTCCATAGGTCTCATCAATCCTATGAACTTGATAAGATGGTTTCTCTGAACCTGCTTCGAAACTCTTTGTTGTCACAGAAACAACAAAACGGAACTTCTTTGAGATAACAGCCGCTAGTTCTTTGGGAGTAGACTGATTCATCCGTGCAGACCCAATAACCTCTTCCACAGAGGTACTCTGGGAATGTCCAATGCGCAACAAACTCATGAGTGGCTTGCCAACTATTTCTTTGCCCACCCTGTCAAAGAACACCAGCTCTACTTCACCAGTTCCATCAGAACCAACATAACATATGCGGTACCTGGAAAACACAAATTTTGATTAGAGAGGAGGCAAGAAACAGAAGATTCTCAACATGTGATTGTAAGAGAAGACAATTACCTAGGCATTGCGCCTTTGCCAACACAAGTTGCATCAGTACACTTAAATTCAGAACCAAATGGAAGTGTTGTCTTGTGGCAAGTTGAACATGAGGAAAACCACCACCGTTGAGCAGGACTAAGCTTTGTAATAACAACAGTGCAAAAGAACTTAGTCTTCTGCAAGGAAATAGGAGCCTGGTTATGCCTAGGAGAAAAATACACCTTCAAATCAAGATGATAAGAACACAGGTACATACATCATGATCCCAAATGTTTAGGTCAAGAAGTTCAGAAACTGTCTTGGTTTCAAGATCCACTTGGGCACTGATCTCAGCGGCAGATTGTCCTGGAAGCAAGATGTTTTCAACAGCAGGAATATTATCCTTTAACCTATGCAAGTGGGGAAAAAACGGCAACCGTCAGCTATAAAAGCACAGTGGCCTGGAAATAAAATGTAAGTTGCCTTGCATTAAATGTGTCATAGTTACCTTGCACGCAGCTCATTGATCTCAGGTAGGTCTTCATTAATGTACCAACGACATGGAGCACTGCCGCTAAGTCCTCTCCGACCTGTGAGTAAGATAGTGTAAACAAAAATTAGAAGAAGATCAAGAAAAGGTTGCTTTGACATTTCATGGGCTTTGACTGAAATACCTTCATAAGGTTTCACCAAGGTGCCAACAAAAATGACTACAATAGGTTCCTTTTCAGCAGCCTGAAGCAAACTTTCTCCCTCAAAGGCAAGAGCTCGTTCTCCCCATAGGATAAGATCGATTTTGTAACCACTGTAAACAAAAAGAACATTGCTGAAACACATATAGATCTAGTAGAGAAAGAAGAGAACACAGGGCAAAAGCATGCAGCTTATCCTAAACAGACGTACTTTATATCACTCAAATGAATAACCCTCTTGATAGATGGCGTAGCACGGTAGGCGCTGTGGAACTGAGTAGCAGGAGAAATCCCCGTGATGATACCAAGCACATCTACAAATGGTATAACAACGACAGTAAGCCATTTAGGAAGAAAACCCACAATCTGTAGAGAGGAACAAAATATATAAGAGTCAGGGTACCTGTAAAGCGTTCAGGCATATCTACAGGCATTGGGAGCTCATGAAGCTTTGTCAGAGCATAAGTGCAGAGTGGAAAATCCATGATGGAATCATTTATCTCAACCACAGATGCATATTTACCGATCCAGATCATGTACTGACCCTCCACCGGTCTGTAACTGCGTTTCTTTGCAGTCACCAAGAACCTTTTTAGCTCATAAACATTTCCTTCGGAAATCCTGTCGATCAACAGGTCAACATGTGCCCCTCCTATTTCAGCATACATGTGGTTTCCCTAAAACAAATGATAAAAAGACAGTTTAACAGACAGCTCGAGCACAAACCAACAAAAACAACACAAGCCAAATATAGACCTGAGTGTCCAGAAGCACCATATCTATGTGCTGTATAGGCCCATCATCGGTGGCTCCACGATGCAGTGACAGCCTAGAGACACAGACCTGAATTGTCCAGTGGCGGCTGCCAGGATTGAGGGCACTCAATGGACTAATCGACATCTACAAATAAAAGAGATAGCAGACGGTCAGGTCAGCAAGTAACTGAAAACTGATGTAATACAGGAGGGAAAAAAGAAAATACAATTACATACGTGCAATAACTGTTTCCAAAAATGATTGGCATGAGACAACACAAAGTAGACAAAAACATCACAAACGCGACGATCCAATCAATATCCAGTGGACAAAAGCTAGATAAACTGTGTTGTCACCAAACACAGGTGAATACAGATATGGGTTATCAAACTATATATACAGACGGAGAAGGTACACATCCTACGGTACACTTGCCATATTACCAAATAACCAAGTGTAAACACAGTCCAACAAAGTGGCTATACACAGCATGTAGTAAAAAATGTGAAGGGTAAAGATATGTACAAACAAAATATAATTTTTCACATTGAGTCAAGCCAGCGGCCTTAAAGACCTCACGATATACAACATTTTTTGTTTGTGAGCCACAGGTCTTGTCTTCATTTAGGATTAATATTTTCAGAAACTTTCTAGAAGTCACACGGGACACAGCTACATATAACTGACCATGTGAGAACACTGGTGTTTTTAGGTACAAACCAACAGAGGTAAGAGTCTGTCCTTGACTCTTATTAATAGTCATTGCATAGCAAAGTCGGATAGGAAATTGGCGTCGTTGGAGTATAAAAGGCCACTTAGATTTTCTTGTCGTTAGCTCAATTCTAGGGATGTATACCACATCTCCAATATGCGACCCTGTAATTATAACAGCTTTAATGACACGATCAGCAAGATCCAAGATAATCAAGCGTGTGCCATTACATAGACCAGCAGATTGACTTATATTTCTAAGAAGCATAATTGGAGCACCCTTCTTTAGAAACAACCTGTGTCTAGGGAAATTAGGAACAACAATTGCATTCAGAACTTCAGAAGGGTAAAAGAGATCATCTTCTTGGACAGCACCAGCAGGACTAACTTTAGAATCATAGCTAAGGTACTCTCTACCATCAGAAGGAACCATTTCAATTACATGTGTGTTGATCTCTTCAGCTATATCATTTGTGGGTGCTAAAATAGCTCGCTGGCGCAAATACATGGAGTCTTGATAGTTAGAGACAAAGTCTACGTAGACAGCATCTACTATGGCCGCTATAGGATTACCGTCCGTGTGAACCAGCATGTCATCCGGAATATCAATCCAGGTTGGAGAATCCTCAGTACCACGTGCTACCGCAGGTAACCTCCCCTCCCCAAGAGCAAGTACCCATTTGCTAAATAAGTCAATCTCTTGTAATAAAGCAACGTCCGCATTTGGCACCGAGAGCCTCATGTTTTCGGTTAGGGTCAAAATAGTGACAGAACACCACAGAGGCGAATTAGTAATTGTAGCAGCAACAATTTGTGGCCGAGAACCACCTGTAACAACAGGCAGTATCTGGCGAACATCCCCTCCCAAAACAACAACGATACCACCAAAAGGAATAAGAGCGAGCTTAGGATTGTCAACTGATAAGATGTCACGCAAAGTCCTGTCTAAAGCCTCAAAACACACACGGTCTGTCATCAGCGCTTCATCCCAAATAATTAAACATGTTTTTTTCATGAGATCAGCCAAGTGAGAACCCCTCTTGATATCACAAAAAGAAGTCTCATCGATATCAATAGGAATTTTAAAGCGGGAGTGTGCAGTTCTACCACCGGGTAATAAAAGAGAGGCAACACCAGAAGAAGCAACAGTGAGAACAACCCTCTCTTCCCCTCTAAGAAAGGAGACAATGACATTCCATAAAAAAGTTTTTCCGGTCCCTCCAAAGCCAGAAACGAAGTAAAAACCAGGTTCCTGCTTCAACACACAGTGAACAATCGTTTGAAAAGCAGAACGCTGATCAGCATTAAGTCTACGAAATAAGTAAACTGCCTCTTTTGCAAGAGCAACTGAATCATAAGCTAGTTCTTCCTGAATCATTCTGTTCTCATGAAAAGGACCACTGCAAGTTGTCCTCGGTGGCAAATTAAAGTCTCCTATTCTAGAACCATTCTTCACAAAAAGATCACCGAGTTCAGCAAGTAAAAGGTCTCTTAGTTGTTCGTCCGGAACAACATAATCTCGCTTGTCCAGAGCCCGCCTAATGCCATACTGCATATCATCGGCCATAGCAACCCAGAACCGCTCAAAGAAAGTTCTTTCGTCACTCACCTCACAATGAATAAGCATGGTCACAAAAAGCTGCCGCAAACGTGCCCCAAAACCCCAGATGACAGCTTCATCGAAGGCTCTATACCACTCGGCGTCATCTCCAAGAAGACCCCGAGCAGCACAGGCCAGCTTAAAAGTAGGAAAAGTTTTACCCTCGAAGGTTCTAACATCTGCATGAGATTTCGCTCCTTTAACAATCATGAGAAGTGTACGTAAGTAATAAAGCTCGCCAGCAGTTGGTTGCACATAGTAGATACGGCCTATTCTATCACCGCCTCCCTAACATGCCAAGATCTAGTTTCTAAATTCCAAGTCCATTGTGTTGGAAAATCACAGTAAGTTAACAGTCTAGCATCAGGAAATAAGGTATTGGCAACAAACCATTCTGTAAGCATGGTCTTTCTTAAGAATTCATTGTCAACAATCTTAGTGAGGTCTGTATCAGCTCTGAACATGATAACATTCATATCAAGTGTGTGCACCGGTAATCTTTCAACAGATGGAGTTTTCCCATGTATAGTATAGCCATAAATTCTCCATAAAGCGTCATACTCACATATAAACCTACATCTTAGATACTCTCGAACCTCATCGATGTTGACAGGCTTAGTACTGTCCTCAGGGATACCATTTCCTTTAACCCTCTCTAGATACACATTAGAAAAATCAGGGCCTTTGGTGACATACTTAAATAAATATTTCATGACCTGCGTTTTGTTACACCATTCAACATTCATGTGAGCCTGGTATTTTTTTAGCATAGCCATGTTATACGGCACTACCCATCGGTTATCAAGCCAGTGACCATTTTTAAACACACGCCGGCCATTGTCAGGACGTCTATAAAGCGCAAAACCATTTTCATCAATAACAGTTTTATCTTGAAATGCTTTTGGAAAATGTTTGGAACAGAGACCTTTTTGCATGCAAACACATTTATCATTAAGTTCTCCACAAGGACCATGCATCATGAACTCAGAAACTAAAACATAACCAAGTGGATCCTGTATAGGATCTGGAATCTCAGCAGAAATGTAGGAATCAATCACCTCTGCAGTCACCTCGGCGTCCTGTGGCTTGTCTAGCCAATTGATAATATGAGCGTGTGGAAGTCCTCGCTTCTGGAACTCAACGGTATATAGAACTGCAAGAGACAAAAGGCAGTTAGCACACCACAAATTTGACGATCAGCCAAAGGTACAGAGAGTAATACAAAAGCAGGTAAAACAAATAGTACCGGCTTTTATAGGACCATAGGCATAACCAGACTTAATGTCATGAAGATACTCCTCAAGTTTCATGTTATACACCCTAACAACAATATCGGCCCTATCAGAAGGCTTTTGGCCAGGTTCAAGCAAAAGGGCTTCAGTTATTTCAGGCCATTTGGGATTGCAGGTGAAGGTAGAAAAGATATCAGGACAGCCATGAACGCGGGAAACAGCTAAAGCATCTTGGAAATTTTCCTGAAAGTAACGTCGACCTCCGATATGGCTAGAAGGCAAGATGGTTCTTTTACCAACAGCTTCACCATCAACAAAGCCCTGACCAACAGCATCTGCAATGCCTTGAAAATGGTCACTTCTAAGCTTGTCCTGGTTTCTAAGGATGAACCACAACCGTGCCTCATCTATGCTAGCACGTGCATCAACAACAGCTTGTGATGACAAAAGGGCATAACACAAGTAAGGATTGGACTGGTCCGGTCGGTATTGGCACACAAAGCAGTAATAGTCTTGCATTGTCAAAGTGTTACGTGCACCGCTTCTAGCAGGTACATCGCCAATGTATGGAATATTCAGGTGGAATCCTCTCTCAGCAAAAGGGAACAGCAAAGGATATTGCAAGGACATAAAAGCAGGATGTAAAGATCGAATTTGTTGCAACCCTTCAACTTTGTTGTCAATGATAATATCACGGGTGGATGCCTCAAGAGTAAAATCACCGACAACCAAAGCTGCCAATTGATTAACTGTTGGCAAGCTATATTGAGGTCCATCAGTATCAGAAGGACTGACCAAACGTATACAGACATGTTCATTCTCATTGCCTTGTATTCGTTCGCTAGCTGTTCGTAATGTCTGTACCAAAGGGTTACAGGCATTAAGCATGGCAAGTAAACCAGCTACTATGGTCTCATCTAAACTCGCATTGGAATCATTGTCTGGATTAACAGCATTGATCCTGTTGTTAACCTCATTACTGGTGTCATGTATGTAAAGTTCAATATACTTGGGGCTTTCTCTTTCCCCGTCAAATGAAGGCAAAAGTTTTTTCTTTGGCACAAGAGAACCCAGTCTATGAGTGACCTGACCACAGATTTTAAAAATGTTTGGACCACGTGATTTGTTGATTGACCGATCAATGGTGGCGCCCATGGAAGTGAAAGCAAACAAACAGTTATACTGTCGAATATTAGAGACAAAACGTTTGGCACGGCGGTTACCATTAAAACGTAGCAACTTAGCAAGGAAAGGAGGCGGTTTTTTAAAGGGTGGAATGTAGACTTTTCCACCCTTACAGCAAAGGGTATAAAGGACACGGCGCAGCGGAACAGAAGTATTAGCTTTGACACGCTCCGCATACCAAAAGATCGCGCCACAGAGCTGACACTGAAACTCAGGGGGGCCAAGATAGGAACGTCCTGGGTAAGACACTGAACACACAGAACAGACAAACAAACCCTACATCAGCAGAAGCAAAAAACAATACAGCAAAAAGGAACGTCTAACCATAAAAGGACCAAACAAACTACCTTTCAAGCTTTCAGCAAAGGCAACCTCAAACCCGGTCCAATCATCACTCAACGGTCCTTGAATAACATGTTCTACGGAGAGAGCATAGCAAAGCAAATAAGACGAACGTAAAAGGAACGAAAACCAAGAAACAAAAGAGAAATTAGAACCCCTGAGTCCACACCTGCATAATTAGATCGTTTTAAATGAAGCCTAAGCCTTCGCCTTTCACGATTTATCGTAGTGATGTTGGCACTTAGAAATGGAAGCCAACCATCCCCTAATTTTAAGAACAATGTGAAAGTGAGACAGTAAATCGAAATGGTGAAGCATAGCAAAGAAACTTTCTGGAAAACAACATACTTTTTCTCTTATGAGCTGGCAAACCAGCCGGAGGGAGGGGAACCCAATGAGGGATTACATGCTGAGCTACACGGCGCCGAGGCGCCATAAGGAGCAGCACTAACAGAAACAAACGAAACCCCACAGCATTCTGACGTAAACATCACAAGGAGCCAAGGATAAATAGTAGGAAATGACAAATACACCTTGGATCAAGAAATGTCGGCCAAAGAAAATATAGTAAAAACAAACATGACCCAAAATCCAGGAGAGAATCAAAGAGGCTAGAACACAACAAAATCCAGCAACAACTATCAAGATGCCTACTCTGACTCCTTAACTGGAGAGTCGTGCTGGCCTAAGCTTGAAGGAGCTTCCTCGAGGTTTTAAGGTTCATTTCATCAATTACGATACACATGGGCATAATTACTCATGTTTATCCCACAATGAGGCACTGTAAAGCGTGTCCTCGTAACAATAAACATCAAACGTAGAACAACCATTCTCCAGAAAGACCAGTAAGACAGAAAATAAAATTATAAACAAATGGACTAAAGAATGTTAAGAGGCAAGAGAGGCAAAGTGTCCACAGGACATGCACTACTCATAGACCACAGTTACTCTAGCACAGATATACTTGAACTGAAAAGCCATGATGGCTCAATTAGATTTGACATATCTTCCACAGTAAGTCACCTTAAGGCATGTCGTTCAAATAAAAAACAACAGTTAGAAACAAAAGAAGTCACAAAAGGACCAGAACACCAAGACGGAAGAAGATGGTAAACAAACAACTTCACATAATGTCCAGAATAACAAAAGGAACATACAGCTTATATTAATTATTAGAAAGAACATATAAAATAATAAAAATATCTTTTACATCTATCAACTGGAGAAGACATGGTCTCCAATAAAATAATTCAAATGTTACACACAGATGAGAGCAACTGATTACATAATATTTGCCAGTGGACTGCATCTGTCTCATCTACACTACCAGCAACAGAAGTGCAACCCACGGCACTAACATAACGGGCTAGTGAGCTTGCGAGATATACAGCAGACCGAGCGACCTCCCTATAAGCTAACATTCCCTCATAATTGAAGTCATGAACTACAAACCCATATAGAGACTGTAAAAAACGAATGGCCTGGAAAGCAGAGTCTTCATAAGGACAACGGGAACCGACAGACGCACAAGCCCAAAAAAATAGCCGAGCGGGCTTAGCTCCTTCTAAAACGCGAACTTCGAGTTCCACACCTCCAAGGACGGAACCATCGCCACCAACCTCACGTATGTACGAATGGGATGGTAAGCAACATTGGGATGCAACGATCTCCAGCAGAGCAACAGAAGAAGAGCAGACACCAAACATCCTGTAGTACATAAGGTAAAAAAAAATAAACAGAAAAACACACCCAAAAAACGAAAGAAACACTGTAAGACTCTCACACATCAACAACATTATATACATACAAGTAAGGCATAAGTAAAGTGAAAAATAATATGTAAGCAGAAAACAACAATAAGGAAATAGAAAGTGATGACAGGTATATACCTGGCAGAAAGACCGATGGTACCAATCGACCAAAACACCTGGAACATAGAAAAGAAAAGGTGATTGTTTAGCCCACATTAAAAGATACATACATATACTCACACGGAGCAAACAGAAGCCGGTAAGCATAACCGAGAAAATACCAATTTCTACCTAATCCCAAATTGGCAAAACTAAAACAAACAGTTGAATAATAACATGGGATTAGCAACATAGAAGACAACAGGCCTAATTAATAATTGGTGTCCAAACAATTAGCTACAATCTAAGAACCAATGTACCTACTGAACTAACTAACCACCAACTGATTAGCAGCATGGGATTAGCAGCATAAAGGCAGCAGAATTAATTTTTGTTAGCAGGTAAAGCACACATAGATCAACCCCACATCTAATAGTAGCTAAAATGCATGTAACCCAGCCCCACATTCATAAATACCCAAAGTACACATAGCTCAATCCTGTATCTATTAATGGCTAAAAACACACATTCTTCAGGCACACTTGTATTAATGTGTAAAAGACACATTCTTCGCATCAAATCTGGCAGTGACATTAATGAATGAAACAAACACCAGCCGCTAATATGACTCCCAAACAAAGAGAAAGACATACAGAAAAGCTAATAATCATGAATATCTATGACCATAACCCCAGCAAACGAAACATTCCTAGGTCACACAGAGTATCTAAAGACTAATCTCACTACCTGCAAGGACAGAAGGAGTCAAGCAAGATAAAGCATAACCGAGAAAATAGCAATGTCTAACTAATCCCAAACTGGCAAAATTAAAACAAACAGTTCAACGACAACATGGGATTAGCAACATAGAAGACAGTAGAACTAATTAGTATTTTGTGGCCAAACAATTAATTAGAATCTAAGAACCAATGCACCTACTGAACTAACTAACCACCAACTGATTAGCAGCATGGGATTAGCAGCATAAAGGTAGTAGAATTATTTTTTATTAGTAGGTAAAGCACACATAGAACAATCCCACATCTAATAGTACCTAAAACACATGTAACTCAGCCCCACATTCATACATACCCAAAGTACACATAGCTCAATCCTGCATCTATCAATACCTAAAAGCACACATTCCTCAAGCACACTTGTATTAATGTGTAAAACACACATTCCTCGTATCAAATCTATCAGTGCCATTAATGAATGAAACAAACACCTGTCCCACATATCTTGAACTTACCCACAAGAAAACAAATCAGAGATGAAGCGACGGCAGCAATATTCAGACAGTAATCTTCAGACAGAAATCCCGAACGTGCGAGGACCTGTAAAAAACAACAACAACAACAAACATGTTAGGTGAAAATAGTGAGATCAGGAAGATCCTAACTAAACCATATGAACCTAAAGGCAAATCAAATCAAAGAACAGACACGGAAAGAGTTAAGATAAACCAGAAAGAAAGCCAACAGAAGCAAGGAGAGAAAGATCGAATTTAGAAAAGCCCTAGAGCAAACAGAGCACCATAAAATCAAGAACGAACAAAATGGAAAGGTGAATAACAGAACGAAGAACGAAGAACAAATAAACAAAGCCAACAGAGAAAAGAAAAAGCTTCAAGCTCAGAAAAGGTAGAACGCAAAGAGAGCTTCAAAATCGAACAGCAGAAGAACCTACAGAACCAAGAAGAACATCGAAATCCAGGACGGAAACGAAAGCGAAAAAAACCAAAGCACATGAGACAACCAAAAGCAACCACAAAAAGAATCTAGAAGAGAAAGAAGAAGACCAAATCACAGATAAAAACAAAGACGAAAGAACAAACAAAAGTAGAAGACAAAACCTACGGCCAAGAAGAAAACAAAGAAAACAGAATGAGATGGAACCCCCACGAGTGAAGCAGGGCCTCACCTCAACCGAAACCACCACTCAAGGCTTGCATAGCGTCAGATTCGACCAGAGATCACCGGACGGCGGCGGATCTGAAGGTGGATCTGAAGCACCGTCGGACGAACAGTAGGTGGGAGGAGGAGAAAGCGAGGAGGCGAGCGAGAGACGAAAGAGAAAAGCGAGGCGTGCGAACTGCTCTTCCGGAGCGAGGCCGGGGATAAGGGCGCCATGACTGTTTCAGCTGTACCCGACGGCCATGGAGATCTCGACAGCGAGGAGGACGGCGACACCGTCGGTCCACTTGAGACGCGAGAACCCGATTCTGCCCCCGCGAAAGAGCACGTCTCCGTCGACGCGGGACCGCACGGTCCGAAGAGACACCCAGGACTCGACGCGCTCTTCGTCTGTGGAGCGGGACCGGCGCTGCCTTGGACCCACCGTCAGCGAAACATGCGGGCAGTAAAAAAAGTCAGCCAGAGAACGGACGGTGGAGATGACGCCGTAACTGCTGGATCCGACGGCCGACGTTCGCTAATCGCTGAGAGAGCCCCTGGGGGCACCCCATTTACCTCCTTCGATAGGTCTGCCTTGCACTATCCATGGAGATGCCATCATCACAAGTAGGCACACTTGAACAATAAGGAAAACCATGGCTACACAAAGGCTATTGGTCGACATCACTTCAGTTTTGGAAGAGAGCTAGAATATCTCTGTAGTTCTACCGCGAGTATACGAAGTTCTTCCAGGGCCGGTCCACACATATTGGAGGCCCCGGGGCGAGACAACAAAATTGGGCCCTTGCTACCAAAAAAGGTTTAGAATGTATTGTACTTTATAAAATCCAGTACAGAACATACATCGATGGAATATCAAGTATAAAACTCATACCACAAATTAATGGTCCCATCTCAGCACGAAGACGTGGGAGAAGATCACTCGCTCAATCCACGGCCCCATCTCTTCTCCTTATATCACGTGAAGAACAGACCTAAAGAAGCGCAAGCATAGCAGATTTGAAGATGTCAAGCAATCAGAGCCGGGGAGCCACGCTAGTTAGCAGCGAATCAAGATTAGGAATTGGATTAGGTGAAGGAGGCAGGAGGGAGACGTACCATCATCTCTGAGGCCTCGTGCCTCAAACGTCTAATTTGATGAGGATTGAGAGAACGTTGGGATGGAAAGAGAGATGATTTCGGAACGGAATGGCGCCGTTGGTCTCCATTAATAGCTGCGGCGACCTCGGAATTGGAAAGGCACGGGACCAGTGGCGATGTTTTCTCTGGGTTTGAAAATTTGGGGGAGAAGAGGAGCCGACGACTACCAGAACATAGGAGACGATGGGCGTTGGGTCCAGCAGGAACCAGCGTAACTAACGATTGATATTTTGGTCCGTGATCGTGAGTGCTAGATACGTGGTGGCCTGGTGGGCTTCGGCCATTTTATTTTTCCTCCTTTTTTCCTGCCCAAATGCAGAAATATCCTTGTATTAATACACTAAGCTACTACCTAGGCCAGGGCCCCTTCCTCCCAGGGGCCCGGGGCGGGCGCCCCGTCGCCCCTGCCTATGGGCCGGCCCTGATGGTACTCTCTCTATTCACAAAAAGATGTCTCAACTTTGTCCAAACATGCATGTATCTAGACTTGAAACATGTCTAGAAACATGCACATTTGGACAAACTTGAGACATCCTTTTGTGAACGGAGGGAGTAGTAATTAATTTACTTCCATCAAAAGCATAGTCAACTAGACAAGCCGTAAGAATCGTATGGCACTACGTAATAACAATTAATGATCTCCAAAGAATAACCTACGGGACAACCCGTAAGAAACGTCTCCACCACTAGTTGTCCTGGTCCAAATTTTTTTTTGAACAGGATCCGAAACTTATATTAGAGAGCTCAGTACAAATACAACTAGGTCCAGAGGAACCCAAAAATTACAAACAGACCCAGAAAACTTGCACAGAACACCCCGACAAACAAGAGAAGCACAGACGGATCCATCCCCTCCCCAAAACCTAGCCTCCGGCGAAGACGCCGTACCGCCATTCCCAGGAGCACAAGCACCTCCAACATTGTAGATGGCTGCAGAACCGGCCGCCGCACCGCGACGGACACCCAGGACGATGAACGAAACCAGCCGTAGCGCTTGCCTCCAAGAACCACCGAGCTTCCCGCCATCTTCGCCTCAGCCAGGCCAGCCGCCCAGCACACCCGCACTCCGGACGAACACTCCCCTCGCCGCCACGGCCGGCCGGAGTAAAAGCGCCGCAGAGAGCCACCACCACCACCACGGTAACCAAAACCAGAGCAAGCACCTCCACCACCAACTCCCTATGCCACCACGGCCAGCCAGAGCGAGAGGCAGAGAAACTCACCCAGAGGAAACACCTCACCCTCCCAGCGCCGTCGCAGAAGGAGACGGACGCCCGACGACGAAGGAGAGAAGGAAACAAAATCCCACAAAGAGCGAACGCCGGCGCCGCCACGCCATCCGCTCGGGGGAAGCAAGACCTCCACGGATCCGAAGCTCCGGGAGTACCAAAGCCTCCGCGCGTCATGCCGGAGCACCGAAGGACGCCGGCATGGAGGGGACGACGCGCAAGCACACTTATACTCACCGACGCCGCCTCCACCCCCGCAGCGCCGCCGGCAGACCTACTACCCCTACTATTCACACGCCTAACCGGACGATCCGCAGTTCCCCCACCCTCCCGCCGCCGGAGCGACGAACGGAGGGAGGGGGAACCACCGGCGCCGGCGGCGGAGAACGGGGGAAAGAAAATCGCCTCCCTGTCGCCTGTGTGTACTGTAGAGATAAGGGGAGGGGAGGGGAATCGGAGTTGTCCTGGTCCAAAAGGAGTGAAATATGGACGAAATATCCATAGCATTACCGGGTAATACATCCATTGAGTTTGGAGTAATACGCATACAAGAACAACTCATAATTAAGAGGTAAGGTAAAAAAGGGTTACCGAATCACAATAATTACATATGGACGAGATACAAAAAAAAACTTCACACATTTCTATAGAATTACCCAGTAGTAAAGTTTGGAGTAATACATATACATGGACAATCCATACTCAACTCAACTAAAAGACTAAACGAGTAAGGGAAACACACCAACAACATGATGCCATCATGAGACACATACGAGGATGTCAGAGTGCTGAAATGCATCTAAATCTATCGAGGTAAAAACAACATAGAAAATTAAATAGGAGACCGGTATTTGTTGACGAGGATCATCATCCCTATATTTGCGAAGCACGTGACTCCCATAATCGTGTGAGCCTATACGTCAGAGAGTTTCCTACATAGATCTGACTGCCCGCCTACCTCGCCTGTCCCGCCTTGCGAACCAAATCAACACCACGTGACACCCCTTTATAGGGAGTATGAGGCATATGCTAGATTGAAAACAGCTCAGAACCCTAGCTAGGACTCCATGGTCGTCCCAATACAAAAAATTCCATGTACTCTATAAAAATACCTTGAGTAGAAGTCCGAAGTTTGTGTGCTTGGTCAGATTTAGATGTTATGGATATTAAGACGGAATGAGGCAGTTTTTGTCTTCGTTTCGAAAACTAATGTGTTTGTCCAAGACTGGTGTCTTGAAACTAGGTGAGTATTCAGCTTCAAATCTGTAGCTTTTGTGCAAAATTATGATCATTGTTAGACAGAAGCCAAAGACAAACAAAACATTGCATTCTATGTTCATGATCAAAACATCGCCAATGTCCAGACCATCTTAGGACTGAATTAGGCAAACCATTGCTGAGTTCACGTCTTCTATCAGTCCAATTTCTCAGAGAACTGTTCGTCACATTCAAAGTGTCGTGCTAGCGACCTGCATAATGAGACTCAAGACTGGTTTGATTAGGATCTATGACTAAGCACGCACAAAGCTGACAAGCAACAATTTTGTTAGAGCCGTTCTGGACCAGTCCTTCCAAAAAGATGATGAAATTCAGCTGGCAAAAGTTATATAACAAAGATACCAGATCCGTTCTTCAGGCAGTCACCTGGCATCCCGCATCATCAAGCCTACATTACCTAGAGGTATAAAAGACTGAAATAATATGGGGATACATGCTAAACAAGTGAGAGTGACGGCATTGGTGACTGAAACAGTACGGTGATACACTGTAAACAAGTTAGAGAGACAATAGGGATGAATGGATGATGACTAGTAAACAGAAAAATAGCAGACCAACAGCGGACGCCCATCTTTGGCGCTCTGAAACTCGAGAAGCCGGGGAATTGTAACAATGTATGCACGGTCAGTACAATCCAGTGCACCACAACATGTGGAGCATGAGTAGTAAATTCTTGGACTATCACAACAGAACTGTACAATATCTCTCTATTAATAATCTACCTACCTATAGTCTACTGATATTTTAGAACTGGAGGAAAAGGTTCCTAATCATTTCATTTTTCTAATTTGTAATTATATTAGTGTAGTTTGTAGCATAAGAAGGAACAGACATACATGATTTGAATTTAAGTTAGAAACGCCATCTTTTTTAAACTGAAATTAGCTCCGAATTTTCAATAGGTGATTGTAATAAAACCCTACCCAAGAAGAATTTGATAAATGACACCCTTTACGTAGAGTATTTTGATAATTTTCCTCAGATGAACAAGTCGCCTTGCTTAGTGTTAATTTCTCAACAATATTATGGCTAGTGTATATGAATCCAGATTCTAGTGGGTGGATGTGACGCTCAATGGGGTTGCCTCTGTTTACTGACTAGTGTGTAAGGTCTCGTGCATCTGCTCCTGACTAAAAAAAAGGACATTTGAAATGTCAAAAAAAATTCCAAAGAAATCATGCATACACATGTCCATTTTTTATGTGCCCATGTAATTTTTGTATGGAAAAATAACATTTGCCAACATCAAGCATTTTACATGGAACTTGACTTGAATTCATGGTACACAATGCTAGTCCTAGAACAGCAAAGAGTTGGTACAACAAAACGAGCAGCGCCCTAATCCTTGCTAGCTCTATCTCGTCGTCCTGCATGTTCTTTGATTCAGCCAACTTAAATGTTAGCCGTTGGGAGGAGAGTAGTTGAATCTTGTTCAGAGCATATAATACGGCAGTAAATGAGGTCCTCTAACTAAATTAAGTAGGTTGTTTGCAATTGGAAATAAGCAGTCGGTTCAGATGTTACTGAGACTAGCTCCCGTGTGCAGTGTGCTCCTCAGCATTACCAACCAACAGCAGCAGTATTCAGGTGACTACAGTATGATGACTAATAAAGGCAGAAATGATCAAACATAGTCACACAAGCAACATCCAGTCACACACGAATCCTTCAGAGCAAAGCAGATAACGCTTCCTCGTAGACATACATTGTAGAATGCGGTTTATTCAAATAGAGATTGTGGGTGACACGGAGGAAATGCATGCTCATGCGTACAACAAATCCAACTATCAAACGGTACCCATGTTGTTATCTGCTAAAGAAAATCCATTTCGAGAAAAACCACCTGAGATATATATCTCACAATCTTGTAAACCGTAAAATCCAGAGAAGATAGCATAACGGGCATATACACGACTACACGACACCCCCGTGGCCCGCGCCATCGTGATTGAGAATCAAGTTTACAAACCACTCTCTAATGTACACACTTTATGGAATTGGAGTTTGAAGTTCTCATACAGTCAGTAAGTTAAATCATCCTATTAAAAATAAAACGATGTGAAGAACAAGGGAACACAAGCACCAATTATTGGGTTCTTCAAATCCAATAGCAAACTGGCAATTAAACATGATAATAACTTTCCAATACCCTATTATATAATTGCATAAGCCATGCTAACTCATACCTAAAAAGATGTTATTTCCCTTATCCTTTCTCCCATTGCCATTCCATTGAACCATAGGGTAGTGAAAATGACAAGAAAGCCCTATAAAGCTTGTAAAATTCTAAATCATGTAACCAAGTATATTTAAGCAACGAAAGGTATGACATCAAAGCCTTTTCAAATTCAGATTTCTTCAGGAATTTCAACAGAACAAAACAATCCTAGCAATAACAAATATCAATCCAACTAAGTTAGCGCCAGAGTGGCAACATTGCATATTTTACTAGGGGCAGTAACAATAGAGCCTACTTCTCATTTCAACAAGCTTTGCTCCAGGCAAGTGATAAACAACACAGTACAATCAGGATGACTTTGCAAGATATATAACCACTTAAAACAAAAAGAACACTGATAAAGAATTAAGAGAAATCGTGTAAAGTTTTGATAGAACAGAAATTAATTGTTTTTAACACTCCTTCAGACACTTAATCCAACAACATAAGTATAGAGACTGGAGGTATTGCTTTCGTACTGGTCTCACTCTACATTCTTCCTCAAATTTTACTGCATTTGTGTCCTCTTCTGTAATAATCAAACTGATCGTGTTGTCCATGCATAATCATTAGATAACTCCTGCCTAAATTCTACAACATCCTAATAGCGACCAATCATTTTTAACATAAACATTACAATGCAATTTACCTCCTAATCCCACAACGAAAACCTGATCATCGCCAACCCTTGTTAAGCAAATTGCTTCTGAACTGTCAGACAATCTAAATCTACAACTGCGCATAGTAGTTTGAAGAACAAGCTTACACAAAATCATCATCAGTTTTACCCAATTGCTTTTCCAAGTGTTGCTAAACCCTGATGATATGAGATGTTAGGCAGAGCAAGAATAGAAGCAGCAATGATCATGAACTCCTTCTCACACTAGTAAAGAGCAGAACGATCATGCAATGCTAATCTCCACTCTTACCACTAAATCACTAATCATGGGCCTAGGATCATAACATGAAACACAGAATGAGTAGGTAAAGCAGAACAAGATTTTGCAAAAGAAAGATAACTTTCTTTATTATGTTTCATACCACCGATCAGCCATACGGCGCATTATTAGTTATAGATACAACAGACGATTACAATAAACTAGAAACAAAGAGAAGTGAATAAATCCTAATAACACTATAGTACTCTTCTTTAGAGCAAGTTCCAACAAGACAACTGCTAGTAAGGAGCGAGCAAGTGGGCAGCTTACCCTCCTCCCCCAAATTGGTAATGGGCCAATCTCACAGGTTCTCCATCTGGATATTGCTCTTGAGCGGCACATACTCGCCGAGGTAGCCACCGAGGTGCTCGTAGAGTTGGGTCCTGTCGATCTGCTGGTTGTGGAAGGCCTTGCAGGCGTAGTAGAAGACGCTCTGCACGAGCAGCCCCAGCAGATTCACAATGACGAGAACAGAGACCATTACAGCGCCGACGAGTATCTTGCCAGGCAAGCTGAGGCCGAGGCTCCCCTCCTCGCCCCGGCCCTTGACGACGGCGGAGTGGAAGAATCCGGCGGTAACGCCGCACGCGGCAAAGTAGGAGACAACGAGCACGGCGGCCGTGCGGGTGCGGCCTTGAAGAAGCTGCCTGCTTTTTGACATGGCGGCGAGGCCGCAGATGGGCTCGAGGACGGAGATGACGCTAGCGAGGTGCCAGAGCGCGGAGATGTAGACGTGGATCGCGAGGAAGACGAAGACGACGAGGAGGAGGATGAGGAGGAAGGAGAGGGATGGCGGGGTGGAGGAGGACGGGGAGGGGGGGACGAAGACGACGATGAGGAGGATAAGGGTGATGACGAAGAGGGTGTTGTAGGCGAACATGAGGAGCGAGACCCAGAGGAAGGTCCTGAGGAGGCGGGGAAGGATCGTAGGGAGGGCGGAGAGGGAGGACGCGATGGAGGCCGGCTTGGCGGCGTAGAGGGAGGCGACGGTGAAGACGGCGGCGGCGGTGGAGAGGAGGGAGAAGGTGAAGAGGAAGATGACGTATAGGAACTGGTAGCCGAAGAGGGCGATCCACTGGGCGGCGCCGGCGGTGTAGTCAGAGGTCCGGAGGCGGCGGAGGATGGGGTGGGTGAAGAGGGAGTGGGCGAGCACGGCGAAGGAGAGCGGGAAGACGAGGGTGGCGGTGAGCAGCGCGAAGGTGCTCGGCGCGCCGCGCGGGATCGTGGCGGAGACGCGGATGAGGTCGGCGGCGCCCAGCGCCGCCAGGTCGTGGTTCGCCAGCTCCATCGGGGATTCGGGAGTGGGGACTCGCCGTCGGGTGTGAGGTGAGGATGGCACGCACGGTCGGTCGATGGGCTCGCTCAGATCGGGAAAGCTGTGTCCGCGTGTTCCGCCTGTCCTCTATGCGCCACGCGACGAGGTCAGCCGCAGGCGGTTGAACTCCGTCGCCACGCTATTGCCATTGCCTCTCCGGTAAAAAAAGGATAAATTTGGTCCAAATTTGGAAATTCAGCGAAAAATGAAACTTATTTGAAATATTTCACAAGCTGATCCACTAAGAAGCGAGATCTACTAAGAAGCGTAGGTAACCGTTTCATACCCCGTCAAAACATCGTAGATCATCGACGCTGACTCCCACACCTAGGTTATAAAGGGACGGAGCCAGCTCTCAGCCTTGGGGTAGAATCTTGTTGGATGGGGCAGAAATGGCTTAGAATTACTAATTATGACATGAGTATTAATAAGCTTGTGAACAAAATCTGATTGTTGGGGGTGGCTTAGCCCCTGCTCGTCCCCCCTTCCTCCGTCCCTGAGGTTATACTTCTCAGTCACGACCGCTCGCCCGATCTAACGTCTAAGAAGACGACACCTCCGAGGTGTCTACGTGTCGTGCAAACAAATAGATGGAGCAGCGGAAAATTAGTATGGTAGAGAAGATCTAGATCCTATCCAGATTTGGCTAGAGAAGGCGCCGCCACGGGTTTCAGCTGACACGGGAGGGGCGCGGCTAGGATACGACTTTAATTGCCCTTCCTTATTGGGAGGGGGCAATCCTTAGGTCGTTCTGGTACCTTCCGCAAACTTTTATAACCTTTTGGAACACTTCCGGATATCACCGGGACCTGAGGACTTCCAGAAATAGTTTTGAGATCAAAATAATTTTGGAACCCTTCGTTGTCATTCTCCATTCCGATCTTACATTCCTACACATTGCTAAACTGTTATGCGAGCATATGTGGACATGACTGGAACACTTCAAATCAATTATTAATAGCGGAATCTAGACACCCATAACGCTCCCCGCATATCACCCAGATCAGTATTGAGCAAATCCTTGTATTTCCGTATTACAATTCATTTTTCTTCGGGATAGAATACTTCATTATATCCATGGGTAGGAATTGCCTCTCTTTATCTTTGTTGCTGCAATTTGACGGTAGCGCATCACTTCAATTGCGGGTTGAGAATTGGAGTATGTGGGAGGAGATGATGTTACTCTCCGCAAGAGATGTGGAGTGGCAGATATTTATCGACATTTGAGACCGCACCACAACATTTTAGATAAATATATGTTGCACTGGTTGATGCATGCAGAAGGTTTGTTTGATGGCTTAGGTCATCTTGCCAGCCATGAGGCAAGCATGGTAATGTTTGAGCATATACTCGTTGACGGTAATCTGGACACTTGTGTTGAAAAACCAAGGAGAATAACTGGTTGAGCTAGATCAGACGATGGTTAACAGATTTCTTGAGGATGAGAATACAAGGTGGAGATACTGGCATCCCATTTACTGAACCGGGTTTTGATAATGAGGTGCATGTTATTGGCAGCAGTGATGGCACCCTCGATGACAAAATTCTAGAAAATCAGAGGTATTTCAGCAAAAAGCTGGTGAACCATTAGATCAAATTGACTAGTCGTTTTGCGAAACTTTCTTTTGTTTTCAAGTTCAACTATTGGGTTCAAAATCCAAGTTTCATAGAGTTTTCAAAAAAATGTAAATCTCACATTTTAACTAATATGGTTAAATTTCAGCTCAAATTGTTGTACCATTGGACAGATATCGTGCAGCTATAGTTTGATACATGGGCGGAGGCAGGAATTATGCTTAAGGGGGGCCAATCATGGTAATCATAGAGGGGCCAAGGCCCCTACTGGTCCCCCTAGCTCCGCCACTGGTTTGATATGACTCTAGAGAGAGAAAGAAAAGATTGATGTGACAAATCTTAAAAAGGGTTGGTGCTTCCAAAATTACAATTTTGAGACCTGATTTTTTTGTTTATTTGCCTACAGAATACCATGGCCTCGTTTAGTAGCCTGTAGCCCCGAGGCCAAGCTCGCATGGGCACTGAAAATAAGGGAATATTTCACCTTTTTACAGTTAGCGCGTTGTTTGGTTAGAAATCTTTCACCTTTTTGCAGCTAGAGCATTGTTTGGTTACATACGAAGCCGCGTGTTATGGTCAGCACGTTTTGTAAAGTAGCGTTGAGCCATGTTCGACAGGCAAGCTCGATCCGAGCGTTGTCGTCGGGCAGGCTACACAGGCTACCGTGAGCATGCAAAGATTCTATGGCGATCCGAGCGTTGTCGTCGGGCAGGCTACACAGGCTACCGTGAGCATGTAAAGATTCTATGGCCCTTGCATGCTTCACAAGACGCTACACGCTGCACCTACCTCCATGCAAATCATTACTTTTGGGTTGTTTGGTAGCTACCTGTGGGAGGGTCTGGCTGTGTGCCTGCTAGCAGCTGGAGACCTGTCTCAACAACAACGCAGAAACCATGCAAGTAGCTGCAGGCTATCAAACACGCCCCATATGTTTTTCCTTTATAGAGGTTTCGAGACCCATGAGCGACACAAACACACTGCGCGTGTCATAAAAAATTACAAACAAAAATGAATGTTAAACATTTTTTGTGCTTTTACTATAACCGAATCAATAAAAAACTATGTATATACAGTTTAGAAGGGCACACAGAGACATTGTCGTCGGTAAATGACAACAGAGGAGATGAAACACGGGCCGACTTATCTTTACAGCGTTCCTGGTGAATTCCGTTTCCTCCGCCTTTTTCAGGCTCACCATTGCATATCCAACTCTCTGGCATGCATGTTGCATCTATGTCCTCGCTTGTGGAAGAAAGCCAAGACCGCCACATCAAGACCAGTGGCTGTCTTATCTTCTCTGTGTCCTCACGGGAGTAGCCGAAATGTATTCACTCAGTAAACTCTTGTATTGTGCCTCTGCCTGCTGGATTTCGAGCCTTAATCTTTCTTCCTGGACAAGTCAAGTTTGGAAGTTCCGTCAGTAAAGTGAATAGACCACAAATGTATTTTTGAACTGATGATCATCGGTCATGCGGCCAAAATTACCTTGAGTAAAAGCTCCTTCTCGGCCATCTCCAGCTCCAAGCACCTACAGGTAAGAACAAAGTTAGATTTCTTTGAATATAGGCAAAAAATACTAGCGTTCGCTAAAATGGAGGCAGGTTGTTGTCGGGACATACTCTTCGCGGAGCTGCGTATTCTCTAGCTTCAAGAAGGAAAATTCGTTTAGATCTCGTTCTGTCATATGTTGAGTTACCTGTGGCATTGAAACGCAGCAACACTCAAAAGTCAAAACAAAGCTCAGATTATGAGACACCCACACGCTAAGTTAACGAAGTGTTATTGTAGTTGTAGGTGGAGAAGATCTCTGCCAAGATGGATCGTCCAGGGGCAGAGGGTGCACTAAGGCAGTAACAATGCAGCATAGACTAACCTGATTATTGCCCTCAAAATTGTGTTCAGGCCTCTTGCATGAATCCATCTGCATGTCAGCCTCGTTTTTCCTTTTTCTTGTCTCTGCTAAATCAGTGCCAGGTTCCATAGGATGTGAACTTGTCACGCCGGCTTGTACGATGTGTGCACCTGGCATGCAGTAGGCTGTGGCAGCTCCGGTTCCGGCAGGTACCGAGAGATGAGGAGGAGCAAAAGCAATCGGAATGGCACTCGCGGGTTATTGCTGGTTCCGGGCCTCCCGGGCGCCACCGAGAGAACAGAAGAAGCCGCATTGCTCCCGGATGGTTCCGCGATGGTGTGTTGTTCTGGAAGCACTGCAAGAGTGGTGCGGGGAACAGAAGATGCGCGGGGCATTTTCTTGTATCCAACCAGGTGACTGTGCAAATCCCTGAAAAGCAAGTGGAACATTACATACTGACTACAGAACAGAAGCAAACGAGGTATACTCAATAGTAGAGTCGGATGAAATAGAAAGGGAAACAGGATTTACCAGTACTCAGTCGTCATGTCTTTCAGGCGGGTGGTCAGCTTCTGATAGAGCTGTGACCTTTCGAAGTCCTGCTTGTCATGAGTAGGTTTGACAAAATTCGCCTCTAGCACCCCGACGATGCCTCTACCTTTACTACTCGCGGAACTCAAAACTCGATGAAAAGGCTGAAAGGCGTACATTACAAAGAAAAAGATCAGATAATATAAAGATAAGAAGGATGTGATTTGTTAAGCTTGTTCTGATATTTATGCCTATAGACTATCCTCAAAGAAAGTAAACACGGAGAGAATGAGAGACTCACCAATATAAGGCGATTCCTATGGTAGATATTAAATCCATGCACACTGACTGTTGGGGCGCCGTTTATGAATCCGATACTTGTAAGAACCTCACCCTGGATTGAACAAAGTTGATGCAGAAGGCAGGAGTGTAAGCATGCGGATGCAAAACGGAGTATTGAATAAGTTTAGCAATTCCATGTTGACATGATTATAGCAAGTGGACAAGTTATGTGGGTGAAACTTGGCAAAATAATGTTGTGTTAAACACAAACCTCCTTTGTTCGTGAGAGTTCTTGGGGTGTATAACTAATGCACTGGCGATATAGGAGGTCAGATGCAATGCTGTGGCGCTTAACTTCTTGTCCCCGAAGCATGATCTTGAAGTACTCCGGCAGCTGCAAATATAAGACAGAAGCGTACACCTGCAAAACGCTAATTCAGCAACCTTTATGAGTAAAGAAGATAAATAGTTAGCCATGAGATACTCACCCTAAGGGAATAGCGCAGTTGATTTGACATATGGTTTTCGTTCATTCTCTTGGCAGCATTACTTGTTTCTGCCGGCTTTGGTGCACCACTAATCATGATATCCTGGTTAAAGGGAAATAAAATTTCATTATTATGACTGCTATTTCAACAACAGAAACAATTGCACAAAGTAATTGAAGAAATAATATAAGCATCTGATGCTTACTTCCTCTTTAGAGTCAAAATCGAGCTCCAGAACACCATTGTCATTAGACCACAAATTGAACACTATAATCTTTGTGCCATGTGGACCAATGTCGCTGAACTGTTCCTCAACCATAAAATTAAAAAATCATTAGTACACTGAATTAGCTACAACCTACTAGTAACTACCAATAGGAGCACATCTAACTTACATTGTGCATAAGTTCTTCTTCTGTTGAAAAAGGGGACCATTTTAACAACACTGAAAGATTTGATCGGAACTGATGTGCACCATGTCGCTCATATGGTATAGCTTCCCCTTTCAATAAATTATACTTGTAGTCCACCTAACGAAGGCAAAACATGTCAACGGAAATCATCAAAGTATAACACAATTTGCATCAGTGATGTGTCAAAGGAACTGGTTCACATAGCATACCACAGGAACTACGACATCCTTTTGACCCGTTTCCGCCAAGAAAGTGTAAGAGAGAAGACCAATGGATTGTGTCGGTCCGCTGGAAACCAGAAATAGTTTTGTATTAATTATACACAAAGTAAGGCGTGCAGATGACACGTTGTTACGCTGAAGCAAATGGAGATGTGGGTGTATACCTGCTCTTCATGCAGCGACTGAAGACAATGGCGTCTGCCCCTAGCCGCATTGTGCTAGTCTTGAAACCGTTGCCATCTGCCAAATAGCCAAATGCCAATACATTATAAAGAATGCAGTTTTAGGAACAGGAAAAGAATGTGTGGAACTAAGTTGGTGACACATACATTGTCCAATTGAAGAACCTGACTGCTTCTCAGAAAACCCAAAGCTCATGCAACACCTTATGGAGTCAGGATCCATGCCTCCGCCGTCATCTTTATGACAGGTAGCAAATGCAGTTTTATAAAAATATGTCATTTGTCTTTCTGAAGAAAAAAGCAGTAACAAGGGTTATGGGCTAATATCAATCTGTACGTACCTTGAACAAGTAGAGCTGGCGACCCATTTCGCTTGTCAATGATTTTGTCCACCACGATTCTAGTAGCACCAGTTTTTATCTGTATTCACCGATCAAAAAAGTTTCAGCCAGATCTGCGATTCTAAAGCCCAAAATTGCGCTGCAATAGAATTATAGAAGTGCTACTGTTGGGTTACCTCGTCGACCGCATTATCCAGCAACTCTGCCACGGCTGCAAGTAGGCAAAAAGAAAAGGTGTAAAGACGCGAACGCTTGATAAAAATTTCTTCTCGAGGCTGAAAAATCACGGCAAACGCTTACCTCCGAACGGCCATTTATGCGAGGTTGCGTTTGAGTGGAGGAATTTGGGGTGCACGCACATGCGATTCCCCACATCTGCCAAAGAGAAAAAATCAAGAATGCAAGAACGAGGGTAAGAATCATGCATATAACCAGCAGAAATTCGCAGGCAAAGATTCTTATATAAGGCAATTCTGCGTACTTCGTGGCGGTTGCGCGGGCTTCCCGCCGTCGGTTTCGTAATCTCCGGCGCTCCAGAACTTCCTGCTAATCCGCGCGGCGGAGACGGGAGCCGGACGACAGCTCGCGGCGGCCTCGCCGCCGCAACTCCGGCGTCTTCCGACACGTCGGAGGCCGCCCGGTTCAGCACGCAGTCGGCCTGCTGCGGGGCCGCGACGCGCGCGCCGCGGCCCAACGGCGTCGGCGCCGCCTGGCAGGTGCTGAAACCGTGGGGGACGCCTCGTTGGCTGGTGATCGAGGGGAGGAAGGGCTTGATGTCTCGCCGCGTGTCCATGGCGTCGTCGTCTCTGGCTGGTGTGGCGGTTCCTGTACACATGAGTGACACGACGGATCGGTTAGCGGCGGGATCGTGGGTTTCGCGCGGGAGCACGTCCCCTGATTAGCCCGAGAATACCAAGAGATTAGAGATGGGCCGTAACGGAATCTTCTAGAGGACAACAAGAAAAAAAGAAGAGATGTGTTTAATGGTAGAATCTGAAAGGATTTGGCCAAGCAAAGTTCTAACCCTAGTTTTCAATACCTTAGGTTAGAAGGACCAGGGATGCAGGGAGTCAAACAAAAGTGTATCTCCCCCTCTTGGGTGTCCTTAAATAGGAGTGGGGAGGGGCAATCCGATTTGTGTTGGACTTTGTTTTTGAATCCTAGAAGGAACCGATCTATCTTGTAGTTACCTATTTCTTTGGGTTGTGTATCCCTATTTTTGGGAGACAATTGTTTAGGTTAGTTTGGATCTGTTTTTGGTAGTTATCCTTTCACTTTTTCTACAAGAAAGAAAAAGAAAAAATACTAGGAAAACTTCTTCAAGATGATAGGATCTGTACCAACAAACATGCTATCCTAACAAACTTCATCCTTATCTTAATAACTTACTTTTTTCTAGGAAATGTTGTTCCTATTCTTATGTTTATTTATACAAAGTTAATTATATTTTTCTAATCTTATCCCAACTCTCAATTGAACATATGCAACATTGATCTAGTCTAACGGTCATAGCTCCCCATACGGCCTCCACACATCAAGAGCACCCATGCATGTTTATTCTACCTTTTTACCGTAAAAGTTTCCTCTAACAAATAATACACCTACCAAAATATAAGGCGTACTTAAATTTGATGGTCAGTGACGTACAACATTGATTATAAAACATGATACTCCCTCCCTCCAAAATATAAGGCGCCCTTCAAGTTTGTTGGTCAATAACGTACAAATTTAACCATGATTTTTACTCATAATATGTCCACAAAATTAGTATAATAATATATGAAATAAAATAAAATAAAGCACTTTGACGGTAAAAGAGGCGAAAAAAGCAATCCATAGAAGGATTTTGCAACACGAATACAATGGTACAATTTGTATTGGAAATGATTGACACAGATTTGTACATATGGATGTATCTAGTCATATTTTGACTACATGTGTAGATAATCCATATTTTGAAATATCCGCGTCAAATATTTCTGATCGGAGGGAGTATATATTAGTGATTAAAATCGAGCATCACATACCAGTACAAATATAGCACGTCTTTTATTTTTTGGACGGAGGGAGTACAACCACTCCCTCTGTTACTAAATATAAAATGTTTTAGCCTTTTCTGACCCGCACGTATCTAGATGCGTTTTAGTGTGTAGATTCATGTGCACTTACAATAAAACATTTCTAGATACGTGTGGGTCAGAAAAAATTAAAACATGTTATATTTAGAAACAGTGGGAGTAGATATATATACCATCTTCTTCCAGAAGGATACCATAAGATGCTTATCTAGAATTATTTTTATTTTATAGCCCATGTATACAAAAAGGAGGGCTGTATGCATTCTTGTTGATGTAAATTTTAGTTTTCTATTACTATCACGAGTACACAAAAAGAAGAGCCCTCATGCATGCTAATTGATGTCAATTTATTTTTTTATAAATATCTGGTCATAATGTGAAATAATTTAGACTAGTAACATGCATATTGTTATTACCTTATATAGTGGGTACTCCTGAATTGTCTCTCTAATTTATTACTATAGACTAATAAGAATCGCAAGTAATAAATGAATTTCTCTATGTTGTAACACATATGACATTACCGAAAACCTAAAATGAGCCCGGGCTACATGGAGCCCTTTTTTTTTGAAAATTCAAAATCGACATTTTTAAGTTTCCAAAAATCGCCCAGAACAACAGGAGATTGGTTTCATCCTACCCGAAAGTTAGGCAACAGCCAAGTGAAAAAATTCCCCGATGTAGATATTATCGAGATCTACAATCGTGCAAATTTCAATTCCAAATTCGTTGTATTTTGGGCTGCACAAAAAATAAATGGGTGGATCTGGTGGTGAAGAATACACAGTTTCAAAATTTGAAATTTCCCCGGATTTGTATTTTTGTACAACCCAAAATATAACGAATTTGGGTTAAAAAAATTTCAAGATTGTAGATCTCAACAATATCTACATCCAGGAATTTTTTCGCGATTTTTGAAAACTTAAAAATATCGATTTCGAATTTTCAAAAAAGGGCTCCATGTAGCCCGGGTTCCAAAAATCCACTCTCATGACATTACTTCATAGTAATGTAAATTATGTGTCAGGATGGATGGACGTGAGGAAGAGAATGATAAAGGGTGGAGCGAAACACATCTAAAACAGAACGCTACGTTCCTTTTAGATAGTACAGATAGAGATGTTTTATTAGTTTCTTGCCACATCACGGAGAAAAACAAGTGTTTTTACAGGATTAAACATAAAAATCTGTGTGTAAGTTATGATCCTCTAATATTGTATTAAAATACTTATAAATCACACAAAGTCCTATTCTGTCTAGATTAAAAAAGTGTTTCTCTTGAGAAAAAGGTGATGTACACACAACAAAAACTGGGAAAACAATTCAAGAAGAAAAACCTTTGGATTGGGCAGATTCACGTAAGAAACACATGGAGAAAGAGAAAACACAATGAGGAGAGATTTGGTGCTCCCGGGCTCCAGTGATCTCACCATTTTCAAAAAATTCAAAAATCACATTTAAAAGTTCAAACAAATCTGGAAAAAAAAATCACGCACGTTCTTAATGAAATATACTATAACCGTGCAAAATTTCAATGCAAAATATTTTGTAGTATGTGCTACACAAAAATAACAAATGTACATATCTGAGTATAGCATACAATGTATAGTTTCAAATTTCAAACTTTGTCATTTTTGGGAAGCCCATACTACAAAAGATTTTGCATTGAGATTTTACACGCATATAGCATATTTAATTAAGAATATGCGGATTTTTTTCAGATTTTTTTTGAACTCATAAATATGATTTTCGAATTTTTCAAACTGGCAGGAGCATTGGTACTCGGGAGCCAAAAGCACTTTCCGAAACACGAGGAGAGATTTGGTGCTCCCGGGCTCCAGTGATCTCACCATTTTCAAAAAATTCAAAAATCACATTTAAAAGTTCAAACAAATCTGAAGAAAAAAAATCACGCATGTTCTTAATGAAATATACTATAACCGTGCAAAATTTCAATGCAAAATATTTTGTAGTATGTGTTACACAAAAATAACAAATGTACAGATCTGAGTATAGCATACAATGTATAGTTTCAAATTTCAACTTTTGTCATTTTTGTGAAGCCCATACTACAAAAGATTTTGCATTGAGATTTTACACGCATATAGCATATTTAATTAAGAACATGCGGGATTTTTTCAGAATTTTTTTGAACTCATAAATATGATTTTCGAATTTTTCAAACTCGCAGGAGCATTGGTGCTCGGGAGCCAAAAGCACTTTCCGAAACACAATGTACTATAGAAGCTGATGCTACTTACGTGTGCCTCTAGATCACAAGTCGAATTGTTTTTCTCTTGTCGCCTATCAACTGTTGGGCTGGCCTTCTTGGTTCAGATCAAGCGACTTCCAGGATCGGTGCTTTTGACAATCGAAGAGTCACTTAATGTATGTACCTTCTGCTGGAAGTTCCTTCTGATGATAGTGCCCAAACCCTAGTACTTGGAGGTTGTAGATCTGCAATCCTGAAGTAGTAGTACAAGCAAACCTTAAATCATATACTCCCTCCGTTCGGAAAAGGATGTCTTGGATATATCTAGATTTGGATGTATGTGTACACTAAAACATGTCCACATCTATACCTAATAATCTCTACTATATAATATGCCTTCAGGTGATGGTTGGTACGTTTTTTAAATTTCCGATTTTGCCCCTGAGGTTTAGGAGATATTACGGTGCTGCCACCGCCAAGTGATGAATACCGGTTCGGTGATATAAAAAAGAATCCCCAATCCCGACTGTCCCGACCGACCTCTCCATTGCCTGACCTTTCTTGTCTCTCGTTCCCCTGTCTCATGAACCGGTTGGCCCGAACATAACTCGATTTGCTTCTTCCCCACCTGGTCACCACCCCTGGATCTCCGGCGACCGGCACGGCCTTTCTCCTCCGGCGGGTGGAACAGAACCAGCCGTCTCTGATCCCTCGCCTCCGAGTTCCGGGACCTTCCGTGGACGAGCTACCGTCCCGGACACCTTCCTATATTCCCGCCGCCGACCTCTGGATGTCGCCTTACCCACGATCTCCGACCGTCGACGCCGCCTGCAGCTCCACACCCAAGCCCCTCCTGCCCCGAACTTCTTTGCCGGTCTGCGCCGTACCAAAAAAAGCTGCCCGAACACCTGCTCTCTTCCCTCGAGCCGTCCGCTGCAGGCTGCAGCTGCCCCCAAACAACCACGACTTGGCCCACGCAAATCTGCCGGGCTGCATCGATGAAGGTAAGAAGTGTTGCCCTCTGTCCTTTTTGTCCGGCTTGTCCTGTGAGGGAGTTCTGTCTCAAATCCTGTGAATAAATTACATGAAGCTTCAGATACATAGTGATGATTTTTGTAAGGCTTTTTCTTGCTATCTTGTACTGGCTAGGCTTCATTTTGTTTCAAAAACAGGGCGCTCAATCACCTTCTCAATTTTCTTGAAGAGTGGAGTAGGATTAAATTCCTTGAATCGGTGTATACAGGGATGAGAAATCGGGGTATAACAACCCAGGAGCCAGTGCCAGCTAGATTCCTCGCTTTGTTCCAACAAAGTTTTGGCTTCGTCGAGCCTGCTTAACAGGTTTAGAAAGCGTAGGCATGCAACCAGCTAGCAGAATAAGGGCGTTGCCGCGTTGGGGACAAATTTGGGCATGAATTAGATATGGCATACATGCATCTAAACTCACAGAATAACACGGAAATAGCACCTCACAAGGAAGCGTACAACTAAACATGTCTCTTTCATTCGTTTTCAGCTGAATGAACAAATATGACAACACAAGCAAGAAAAATATATGAAACAGTTGTATACTCATAAGTTCCCTTTCTCTCCATCTTTTTTATTTCAACAAAATGTGGTTCTGACTCAATCCATATAAGCATTCTTGTAATATGTGAACCAGTACATGTACATGTCCTGTGTTGGAGGAGATAATGGAAAAAGATAGAGTTAACATTACACGGGTCTATCGAATTTTGGACAAACATTGGGCCGCGCCATTTTTTATCCAATGTTTTTCTCTCCCGTTGCAACGCACGGGCACGCTTGCTATAAAAGCATTAAGGTTTCTTGTGGTACGTCATTTTTTTTGCCAATTTTACCCTCCCACCAAATCACATATTTACCCACCACTGCCACCCATAAGTTAAAAAACGGTTCGTTTTTTTCCGTGTCGTTATTTTTCCCGTGCGCTGCTGGACCGGCCCAGCCCATCAACATTGATGAACAAAGCCCACCTCCAGAACCGAGAACCGACCGTTCAGCCCACCTCCACCTCTGGCAGTCAACCGACCATCAAGCACTCCAACTCGATCCCCTCCATGTCTCTCGATCCCCTCGACGTCTCTCCGATACGAACTCGACCATCATCCAATGGATGTCTCCGCTCTGCTACGAACCCAATTCGAGCACGCCCCATGAGATCTCCGATAGCGAACGATTAGCCTCGTCACTGCCATGGAATCCAACGTAGCAGCGCCTGCAGAGGGCGGCCCAGACAATGGAGGCGCTGGAGGCCTCCTCCACGATCTCCCGGACGAATCCACTGGTTCTGTGCATCTCTGGTCTGCATCTCTGGTCGATGGCGCCGTCATACCCCTGTTGTAGGGTTGCCATGGTGGGGTGGCCGCTCTGGTCGTCACTCTCCGGCGAACATGTGCTGCCGGGATAATCCTTTTGAGGCAGAAAATCAATTATTGATGGTATCTACGTGCGCCGGCCATGGCCAAGCATGTGGATTTTGTTGGCCCTGCGGTGCTTCTCGCCGCCGGCAGCTCTTTGCGCTAGCTGGATTCGGATTTGAGCCCGGTCATGTCCTCGCGCTCGATGCAGTGACTGGGAGCAGGTCGTTGTTGTGCGGGGCCAAGCGCTGTCCCCGCGGCAGACTCTTCCTGGAATACCGATGCGTTCTGTTATGTTTCCCCATTACTAAGTATATCAAAGCTGGCCAGAATCGCGGCCTATCCGCGCTCCGAGCACTGTAGCAGCTACAGTGTGCTACATTGTTGAACAGTACCGTGGTATTTTTGCAAAAAAGCCCCTGCACCTTTCGGAAATTACAGAGAGGTCCTTCGTACATATAGACTGAGCTCTAACCCTAGATCTCGGGCTGCCCTCATTTCCCCACCCGAGCAGCTCCCATCCCACGCCACCGCCGCCCCATCCCCATCGCCGCCGGCTCCTGCCAGCACGACCTCCGGCCGGCGCGGGCGCGGGTGACCTCTAGCAGACACGGGGCGAGGTCCGGCGGCGCGGTGCGGGCGTAGGCCAGCCAGGGCCCATCCCACGCCGCCCCGCCCCATCCCCATCGCCGCCGGCTCCTGCCAGCACGACCTCCGGCCGGCGCGGGCGCGGGCGACCTCTGGCCGGCACGGGGCGAGGTCCGGCGGCGCGGTGCGGGCGCAGGCCAGCCAGGGCAAGCTCCTGCAAGCGCGGGTGGGCGAGCTCCGGCCGGCGTCTGACTGCCGTCGCCGCCACTCACCTCCGCCCCTCCCGCCTCTTCTCTTCCACGGCGACGTGCTCGCGTCGCTGCTGCGCGTGGCCTCTCCATCCTCCTCCAGCGTTTCCAGCAGGCGGCCACCACGCGGGCGTGCTTCCTGTCCTGCTCCTCCCTGTGGTGCTCTTCAAGATGACGTCCATGGTGTTCCTGCGTTTTCCGTTCAAGGTATCACTGCCTGGTCACATGACGTTTATATTTGATGATATGGATGGATGTATAGATATTTCTGATGTTGCTCCTGTTAATTTTGCTGCTATTGATGGATTGGATGGTCGTGGTGTTGGTCCATCAGCGTTCAATGCGGCTCCATATTTGGCTTGGCAAGTGTCCCATGGGTATTTCCTTGCACTTTTTCCTCTTATGCTTTTACTGCATTGTTAGTGGATATTAGTATGACTTAAATATGGGTTATAGGCTATGTAGTGTATGTTTGTCTTGGATTCTATTGTTACTATAAATGGCCAATTCTCATGTTGTTTTTCCTTTCTGAGTCTGTACTTTTTTCTTCAGAGTTAATAGGTTCACAATAATGATGCTCAGAAAAATCAGAATTTATGTTCTTCCTTTTTTCGCCAGGTAAGCTCATGCAATTAAATTCTTTTATCTTCCAAAATTTTATTGCTTACTAATTTATATACAATACAGACTGATGTCAAGTTGTACCGATACAGAGGTACGTATGACACAGGAGCGAGCTATAAGGCGTACTCATGGAAGTCCATCGGAATTATTGCTGGCTGTTCTAGGTCCTGGCGCATATTCTTCTATTTTATTAGATTTCAAGCACCAGTAATTGAATCATGATTGGTTATACCTCCTCCTCCACCTTTAATGTTCTAGGTCCTGGCGCATGTTCTTCTATTTTATTAGATTTCAAGCACCAGTAATTGAATCATGATTGGTTATACCTCCTCCTCCACTTTTAAGATCTAAATTTCAAAATAGCCTGGACCTTAGATTATATGGCATTAGTTTCTTTTTAGTTTGAAATGCATCATTGTTGTACGGTTACTAAGAAAGTTGCATTTTTCAGATGTTATGCTAAATGATAGAACGGAATCAAGGTTCAAAGTTAGTTTCTGCAAGCATTTCTAAACTGGATTGAAATTGTTATTCTTTGTATTTGGTTCAGTTTGAATGCAAATAATGATGTTTACTTCAAAAATCATCACCACTTCTTGGTCCTATGCTTATAAATTTTTATGATGATGCTGATCGGACAGCCATGTGTACACCCCTGATTTTCAGATTGAATGTGTGCGTACTTATAAATGGGCATCTCACAACTTATTGCTTTTATTGCTTACTGCAATTAGCTAGCTATTTCAAACAAAATTGCTCCTGCAAGGCTGCAACTATATGCTCCCATGTTCTGTTTTCATGCATTGTGAATTCAGCGTGTACTATAAATATCATATGATGTGATGCGAATCATGCTGTAGTTATCTTTTACACAGGAAATGGACAAAATGCACCTCAAATAACTAGCATATGAAAGCCTAATGTATAGTTCATTTTATCTTTTATTGAAAAACAAAGTTTGGCGACTTATCATTGAGTGACGTGAAATTGTTTTCATACAATCTTTACCAGCAATGTTGGTTCATGCATGTGTTCTGAGTTGCTATTGCATCTTCCAGATTCTCTCGCTTATGCAGTTTTAAATTTCAATGATTAGTTATTCCTTGAATGAATACCCTTTTCTGTAGTTGAGCTACGGTTTACCAACACCATCGAAGGTTTGTTAGTAGACCTAAGAAGTAAAATGTTTAATTCATTTGTCGTCCTGACTCTGTTTATTCTCTCAATAATTAGAAGCATTTTTTAGTACGACCTGGAGGTGAAGTGCAATGTGTTCACGGCCTGCAGGTCCTCTGTCCACGATAACTTTAAGTGGCTCAAGGCCAAGCTCCATATAACATGCATATCTTATCTATGAAATCACCCATATGGGACCATTCTCCATAGAAAGCGTCAGCATATTTGTTTTCAGGACTGCATTGGTAAGAAAATGGAGTGGTCTGAGAAACATTATCTTTAAAGAAGTTATTGGCCGTTTGAAAGTCATGCATCAGTATGATTTTGTTGTCTCTTTGTGGCTGTTTGTGCAGTTTAGTTGCCCTGTTGGCTGTTCCATCTAATCTGCCATGTTCCTTCGTTTATGCAGCTAGGGCAGCTTTAAGGTTTTCCATCATTACTACCGGTTCATTGACGATCTGAAACTACCAGAACAAATCTGAATTATTGACCTATGCGATCTACCCTCATTATTATCTCATCTGATGATGAGAGTAACAGCCGCTTCCCCTGGTAGTTTTATAGGCAGCCAAGGATCCTGGGATCCAAACCGATAGAGAAAGTAAGTCGGCATGCATAATTTGGACAAGCATTAGGTGAGTTTTTGATTTAGAAGAAATTTCAGAGGACCATAACAAAAAAATTTAGGCAGCTATTGGTTTTGCGAGGTCATTAATTCTTAGAAAAAAGTTCTAATTAAGTAACCAGTCATACTATCTTTCGGAGTGTTCTTGGGGAATATTTTCATTCACACCCAGTCATTTTTTAGAATTTGTTTGTTTATCTGTGTTGTATCTAACATGTTAAAGTGTAAACGGTGATCTTCCAGCCGCCCTTAAAATATAAAATCAAATTAATCATGTTGTTTTCATTGGTTCCTGCCACTGCTGAAGTTTGTGCATCTATCTAACTGTGGAAAGCAATGTAAGCCACCGGGAGTTATTCTCCAAAATTATTATCTGTCCCTGCATATTATGTTTATTTGGATGCTTATTCTTTTCCTTCAGTTACCCTTTTTTTGCTGCCATAAGAGAGTACTCAGTTTCTTCTACTGTCTTATTACCATAAACTGAATGCACTTTATTCCAAAATTATTGCCATGATCTCTAAGTGAGTGTGTTAATGGTGAATGCACATCTTCAGTTTGTTGCAGGTACATGCTGGATTTATATTTCCTGAGCAGTTAGAAGAAGCAACTAACCACTCCATTGCCTAACTGGAAGAAGCAACTAACCTCTCCATTGCCTGACAATTGGCTGCGTCTATTTATTTTGTGCCGAAGCACAAAGGTGACATCTCAGCTCTAATATTTGCAACTACTGCGATGTTATACGGAACTGCAATATTTGTTTTTTTGTGTGGAATGTCCTTTGTCATGTTTCTTTTGTTTCCTATATTCAGCAATACATATTATATTTTACAATTGTATATATGTGCTTCTAAATGATTAAAAAATTATTAGGTGTTTGGTCAAGAGGTTTAAATTGTATAAATATCATTTCTGTTATTTAGAAACGTTAGGTGTGTTACGGTTTGTAGTTCACTTGATGGTGCACAAAATCCCATTTGCATCTATTTAAAATGTACAAAATTATTTGCTTTCTTTTCATCAACAAGACTCTTAAAATAGTATCTAGGTGTAGTTTGTTATTCTTGAACTGGGATCTAATAGTTAAATATAATATATTTACGATGCTTCCGAAATGACGACCGCTCCTTTCTTGCAGCCATGATCTATCATCTCATTAGTGACACAATGTTGCTAATTTCTAAGTCGGATATATTCTTTATTCATATTGTACATTCGTTTTACCTTCTTTTTTGTTCTGATGCTAGACTGAGCAAGAAGATGACCTTCTGTACAAGATTGGACCCAAATCTTTCTTTTCAAGCAGGTAACTGTTCCTTTCCAGAAGCTGAACCATGGTGCTTTGTAGAATCTGAACGATTGTGCAAGTTGGGCTCTTTCTATCTGTTTAAAGAAAATTACTCTCACAACTATACCCTCCCATGGTTTATTTTCCATGCATTGCAGATTCAACATGTATTAGAAATAGCATCTGATTTGATGCAAAGCATGATGTAGTTATCTTTTGCAGGAATGGGCATTCTGCATCTGACAGAATTAGCATCTGATGGATCTTCGTGAAGGTCTTCAAATGGAATTCATCTATGACAGAATTAGCATTGCTGAGTTCAAATCCTCCAACAATTTTTCATAATATATAGTTTCAAGCTAAAAAAAAACTACATCAAATTTGTCACCAAGGGCGCGGCGTGTCGCCGCGCCGATTACAACTAGTATTATGGTATGGTGGTGTGCGTCAAGTGCAGTTCTAGCCGGCCAGTCTCTTTCCGCTCACCAAGATTTGGACTACATCTGGATCAGGCCATGGCATGCTATTGATTTTCTCACAAGTCACAAGCAGTCACTCAGCACTAGGCTTGAAACAACTGGTAGCATCTCCTTTTTTCTGCATGACAGGTACCTCGTTGCAAGGATAGCGAAGCATGGCAGCATCTTGGATCGTTTTTTCTTAATAGTTGGTGAGGATGAATTGCAACATTACTGCTCACACTTCTCCGAGGCCAGTGGGATGTGATGTTTTAAGCTCATGTTCAAGGAAATCTAGGGAGAGTGACAAGTTGAATCTTGCTGAGTATATACAATGCTGCTACTTCATATTCATTGATTCATATATGTGCTGAAGCTTAGTGTAATGCTATATATACTGTGATTATTTTACTAATGTTACAGGACTACGTTTTCTTCTCCTTTCTCCCATCTTAAGAGTGATCTAAAGGCAGGTACGTACGTATAGATTTTTAGCACTTCAGCTTCTGATATAACATGGTTCAGCTCAATTGAATGTATGTGCATAGGGAGAGTTGTAGATTTGATTTGTCCCGTTGCAACGCACGGGCACGTTTCCTAGTACATCCAAATTTTGATATATCTAAGACATCCTTTTCCGAACGGAGGGAGTATTTATATGCCAGGAGACCCTATCCTTAAAACCTGAACCTTTAGGCTTTGGGCGAAAACAGAGTCCAGTACATATTGTGAAGGAAGGAAATTATGTCCAAATACAATGGGTCAGTTAGAGTCCAACTTCAAATCATCATGATTTAATATGTTATACAGTAGAATCTTGACTAGCAGAATTCTTGTAGGATCAGGATTTCTTGTTTCCGATTTCTCCTTTGAGTTGGGAAAGTTGGGCCAGCATAACCCACCAGAGATTAGAACTAAAAAAACAGAGCAATAGGAAACCTCATACGATGGCTTCCAAAAAGAAACCTCATAGGAGAAGGACTCCTAGCGGTTCTCTCGTAGCGATCTTTTGTAGATCCTCTCGAAACGATCTGGAAGGTAGAATCAGACTCGTATACGGAGGACAGAGTATACCAAATTCCAGATCGGACGTGATCAACAAGGCTTGAAAATCAGGAACAAAATGTTCAGGTAATATTATTTCTGTATCGACTCAAGCTACGTCGTGAAATCGACATTCTGTTTTTTTTTAAATCACAACACTTTATTAATCAACGCGCATCATTACAAATAGTCTGCCGGATGAACTCCGGGAAAGAATTTCTAAAAAGAGCAGAAGGAACCACCTCGGCAACGGTTAGTCACCAATGGCGGGCTTCACAGTGCCATTAGCAACTGTCACTGGGCATGCACAATGGTTTAGACTCCAACTGTCTATAATGCTCTGCATCTTCCCAAAACATAGGCAAAAAGAATATCTATGATGGAAATTGTACGAATTGAAAGATCGCATATCTGCTGAATCTAACAAGAAATCGCGGCCAACGAAATAGCAGAAAGGGATAATTAGTTCCTACATTCTGAATGTTTATACAGACAACCAAAAAAATCACCCCATTGTAGGAGGTGTATGCAGGGGCGGAGCCAGGATCGAACAATGAAGGGGGCCAAACATGGCAAATCACCATTAGAGGGGGCCAACCCAGCTAATTTGTCTAAAAAATTGTATCTAATTAGCCTTAATTTTGGAGTTGGAGACTAACAGGGTACCTACTGACTGATATTTGTAATGGTTGAGCGTACGTGGAGATTCTATGGGTTAGTACACCAGAGAGACAAGGTTTATACAGTTTCGGGCCCCGGTAAATATCATCCGGTAAATATCCTATTCCTATTTGAGATTAGATCTATTCCGAATAATCATGATGATGTTTGTGCTGAAATATTGTTGAAATATTAGCATCTAACATTTCTAGATAAATCCCTAAAGGCCCATGTTGTCACGCCTCGCCTCGTCAAGACGCACTCGCGTGCCGCGGGTTGCGGGAATCTCGCGCGCTGCGAGTTGAAGCAGATGAACGGTCAACTGAAACGTTTGCCTTAATGGAAAATGAATATGTACTGAAATGTTTGTCTTAAGTGTTCTTAAGTACGGCAGTTTTCAGAATTCATTCAAGCTGAAACGTCCGTCTTAAGTGCTCTTAAGTACGGGAGTTTTCAGAATTCATTGCGCTTAATGGAGAATAAATTTGAGCTGAAACGTTTTGTCTTAAGTGCTATTAAGTACGGCCGTTACCAGTCTCTTAATTCTCCTCTTAATTGCGTGCGTTTCCGTTGGCCTTCCGCCTGCGTGTGTGCCTATATAAGAGAGGTCGCTCCTCTCCAGCAGACACACCAGAAAGATAGCATCTGCTTGCGCCGCCACCATAGTTCCACCTACTGTTGCTGTCATCGCTGATCCCATCCCGTCCACCGCGTACACGGCTGACGGGAGAGCAGGCCTCCGAAACTCCGCCTCTCTAGATCCTGTACGGGAGAGGGGCGATTAGGTTTTTGGGGAGCGTCTCCTACGCGACTGCTCGCTCCCATTCGTCTGCTTCATCTGCATCAACTACGTCGCGTCGTCTTCTTCATCACCATGGCCACCGATGCCGACAAGGAGAAGGCTGCTGCTGACAAGAGGATCGCCGACGAAGCCACCGCCTCTGCTGCTGCTGCGGCCAACTGGCCTACTGGAGGGTATAACATGTTTATCCCTCTTCTGATTATTTCATGTCTGTAGTACTAGTCATATGCGTAGATGTTTCTACTATCTGTCTAGTACATGGTTTTATCATCAAGTTTCAGTATGTCATTAGCACTTCACGTCATGTTCATGATTTATTCTTGGATTAATTTAATCGAACAATTGCCTATATTCTCAACAATCCAAAAACCTAATATGTGTAGGCAATTTTCGATCCAAGGTTTTGCTGCTGCACTGAAACCAGCCCCGTTTACGGGGACATATTTTAAGCGTTGGCAAACCAAAACCACCTTATGGCTCACTGCGATGAACGTGTTCTGGGTCGCCGGTGTTACTCCCACTGGAACGATTGCTCCTGAACAGGAGAAGGCGTTCAGGGAAGCCACCGTCGTCTTTGTTGGAGCCGTTCTGAGCGTGATCGGAGATAAGTTGGTTGATGCATATTTACATGTGCGGGTTGCCAAGGACTTGTGGGAGGCGCTCGAATCTAAATTCGGCGCAACCGATGCTGGAAGCGAGATGTACACTATAGAGCAGTTCCACGATTACAAGATGGTTGAAAACCGTTCTGTATTGGAACAAGCTCATGAGATACAGTGCATCGCTAAGGAGCTTGAGCTTCTCAAGTGTGTGCTACCGGGCAAATTTGTCGCGGGATGCATAATCGCTAAGCTGCCTAATTCCTGGAGGAACTTTGCTACTACTCTGAAACACCAGAGGCGTGAATTCTCAGTTGAGGATGTCATCGGCCATCTGAGTGTTGAGCAGAATTCGAGAGCAAAGGACTCGCACGGAAAAGGGAAGGGACTTCTGTCGCCAATTTTGTACAGAAGAACTCCGGCTTCCAGAAGCCCAAGGGGAAAACTGTGTCCAACAGAATACCGACTTCAAGAAGAAGGGTAAGAAGCCCTTCAACAAGGATAAGAAGAAAGGCCTGCTTCACATGTGGTTCAGAGGAACATTGGGCTCCCAAGTGCCCAAAGAAGTTCAAGCAGGACAGGACTCCAAGTCTGTCAACATGATTGTGAGCAACAATGAGAATGGGCATCTGGGTACGGTAATTTGTTTACTGTATTTTCAGTTTGTCAGTCTAACGATTGGTGGATTGACACGGGTGCAAATATTCATGTATGTGCTGACATTCATTGTTTTCTTCTTATCAGGTCACAGGGAACGGATCCGTACTGATGGGGAATGGCGCAAGTGCTTCTGTTCTTGGTGTTGGCACGGTCGATCTGAAGTTTACTTCGGGAAGGATCGTGCAGCTCAAGAACGTGCAGCATGTCCCCGCCATCAAGAAGAATCTCGTTAGTGGCTCCCTTCTATGTAGAGAAGGGTTTAAGTTGGTATTTGAGTCTAATAAAGTAGTTGTTACGAAATATGGACTATTTGTTGGAAAAGGTTATGAATGCGGAGGCTTGTTCCGCTTTTCCCTCGCTGATTTTTGTAATAAAGTCGTGAACAATATTCATTCGAATGTTAATGAAACAGAAGTTTGGCATTCACGTCTTTGTCACATTGGTTTCGGTTGTATGACGCGGCTAGTAAAATCGAATTTAATCCCGAGTTTCACTTTAGCCAAAGGTTCTAAGTGCCATTCGTGTGTGCAAGCAAAGCAACCTCGCAAGCCCCATAAGGCTGCGGAGGAAGACACTTGGCACCGTTAGAACTTGTACATTCTGATCTTTGTGAGATGAATGGTGTGTTGACTAAAGGTGGAAAAGATATTTCATGACACTGATAGATGATTCCACTAGATATTGCTATGTATATTTGTTAAGCACCAAAGATGAGGCTCTACACTACTTTAAAATCTATAAGGCAGAAGTTGAGAATCAACTTGAAAAGAAAATTAAGCGTCCGGTCAGATCGTGGTGGAGAGTACTTCTCTAATGAGTTTGATTCTTTCTGTGCGGAACATGGTATTATTCATGAGAGGACGCCTCCCTATTCGCCCCAGTCAAATGGGGTTGCCGAACGGAAAAACCGTACTCTAACAGATTTGGTTAACGCCATGTTAGATACATCGGGTTTATCCAAGGCATGGTGGGGGGAGGCTATATTGACATCATGTCATGTCCTGAATAAAGTTCCGACAAAAGACAATGAGATTACTCCCTATGAGCAATGGGAGAAGAACGACACTCTCATACTTACGTACTTGGGGCTGTTTGGCGAAAGTCAACGTGCCGATCCCCAAAAAGCGTAAGCTTGGACCAAAGACCGTGGACTGTTAATTTGGGCTATGCTAAGAATAGCGTCGGCTATAGATTTCTAGTAGTGAAATCTGAGGTACCTGACGTGAAGGTCGGTACAATTCTGGAGTCTAAAGATGCTACATTCTTTGAGGATATTTTTCCTATGAGAGATATGCCAAGCACTTCTAGACAGGAATCTGATGAGACTCCTGAACCTGCCATTCCTATGGAATATTATGAACAAACACATGATGAAAATCCTGAGAAGGATGACGAGGAAACCCTTGGTAGGGGCAAGAGACAGAGGACTGCAAAGTCCTTTGGTGATGATTTCCTTGTGTACCTTGTGGATGACACTCCCACTTCTATTTCAGAGGCTTATGCGTCTCCGGATGCTGATTACTGGAAAGAAGCGGTCCGTAGCGAGATGGACTCCATCATGGCTAACGGAACATGGGAAATTACTGAACGTCCCTATGGCTGTAAACCATTGGGATGTAAGTGGGTGTTCAAAAAGAAGCTTAGGCCCGATGGTACGATTGAAAAGTACAAGGCTAGGCTTGTGGCCAAGGGTTATTCCCAAAAGAAGAGGAAGATTTCTTCGATACTTATTCACCTGGCCAGACTGACCACCATACGAGTATTACTCTCTTGGCGGCCTCGCATGGTCTTCTCGTCCACCAGATGGATGTTAAGACGGCTTTCCTGAACGGAGAGCTAGACGAGGAAATCTACATGCAACAGCCAGATGGCTTTGTATTAGATGGTCAGGAAGGAAAGTGTGTAAGTTACTGAAATCTTTATATGGCCTGAAACAAGCACCTAAGCAATGGCATGAGAAGTTCAATACAACTTTAACCTCTGCTGGTTTTGTTGTTAATGAAGCTGACAAATGCGTATACTATCGCCATGGTGGGGGCGAAGGAGTTATACTGTGCTTGTATGTTGATGACATACTGATATTTGGGACCAACCTCAAAGTGATTGAGGAGGTTAAGTCATTTTTATCTCAGAACTTTGAGATGAAAGACCTTGGTGTGGCTGATGTTATTTTGAACATCAAGCTACTGAGAGATAATGAAGGTGGGATTACACTGTTGCAATCCCACTATGTTGAGAAGATTTTGAGTCGCTTTGGATATTCAGACTGCAAAATTTCTCCAACACCATATGATCCTAGTGTGCAGATTCGAAAGTTCACAGGCACAGCTAAGGATCAGCTGAGATACTCTCAAGTAATTGGTTCACTCATGTACCTAGCGAGCGCTACAAGGCCTGACATCATGTTTGCTGTGTGCAAACTGAGCCGGTTTGTTTCCAATCCGGGTGATGTACATTGGCGTGCTGTTGAAAGAATTATGCGCTATCTGAAAGGTACTGAGAACTATGGACTTCACTATACCGGAAGCCCATCAGTGCTTGAAGGTTATTGTGATGCGAATTGGATCTCTGATGCTGATGAGATGAAAGCCACAACGGGTTATGTGTTTACCCTTGGAGGTGGTGCTGTTTCCTGGAAGTCTTGCAAGCAAACGATCCTGACGAGATCGACAATGGAAGCAGAATTAACAGCATTGGACACATCTGGTGTCGAAGCAGGATGGCTTCGAGATCTGTTGATGGACTTGCCTGTGGTTGAAAAGCCAGTACCGGCTATCCTTATGAACTGTGACAATCAGACAGTGATTACCAAGGTCAAAGTTCAAAGGACAACATGCAGTCCAACAAACATATAAGAATGAGATTAAAAGCTGTCAGACATTTGAGAAACTCCGGAGTGATAGCGCTGGATTATATCCAGTCGGCTAAGAATCTGGCAGATCCCTTTACTAAAGGGCTATCACGTGTTGTGATAGAAAATGCATCGAGGGAGATGGGATGAAACCCACATGAGTTGCCATGGTAGTAACCCAACCTATGTGATCGGAGATCCCGTGAAGTAGGACCTGGGAAAACAAGCTAGTGGTTAACTGAGGAGAGTACTTTTACTAACCCACTCCGTTGGAGATGCAATACTCTCGGTAACTGTATGGCAGGTTGACATTTGTCTTAATGTGTTCCAAGGCTTTGCATAAGCAAGATGCTATCCTACAGAGCGATCTTTGAGGAACACACCTATATGAGCCTGACTGCTGGTCACAGTCTATGAGATTGGGTTGATCTCTAGTAAGTTCATGAATAGGTCAGGAGTGTGACTAATATGCTCCACCCGAGGGGTCAGCCTTCGGCAGCCTAGTACTGGTAAGACGTTTGGTGAAACTACTTTACGCCAAATTGACAATTCAAGGCATAGTCCATTGTCAGTTGTGAAGGAGTGTAGCTATTCGTTCTAGGTGGAGCTCAACCTTAACAGGTCTCCACTGAAAATACTGGTATATCAAAACAGTGTTTGGAACAGAGAACAACATCATGGGTCTTTGGGATCTGGGGGGGATTGCTGAAATATTGTTGAAATATTAGCATCTAACATTTCCAGATAAATCCCTAAATGTCCAAAAATAAATCCCTAAAGGCCCATGTTGTCACGCCTCGCCTCGTCACGACGCGCTCGTGCCGCGGGTTGCGGGAATCTCGCGCGCTGCGAGTTGAAGCAGATGAACGGTCAACTGAAACGTTTGCCTTAATGGAAAATGAATATGTACTGAAACGTTTGTCTTAAGTGTTCTTAAGTACAGCGGTTTTCAGAATTCATTTCAAGCTGAAACGTCCGTCTTAAGTGCTCTTAAGTACGGGAGTTTTCAGAATTCATTGCGCTTAATGGAGAATAAATTTGAGCTGAAACGTTTTGTCTTAAGTGCTATTAAGTACGGCCGTTACCAGTCTCTTAATTCTCCTCTTAATTGCGTGCGTTTCCGTTGGCCTTCCGCCTGCGTGTGTGCCTATATAAGAGAGGTCGCTCCTCTCCAGCAGACACACCAGAAAGATAGCATCTGCTTGCGCCGCCACCATAGTTCCACCTACTGTTGTTGTCATCGCTGATCCCATCCCGTCCACCGCGTACACGGCTGACGGGAGAGCAGGCCTCCGAAACTCCGCCTCTCTAGATCCTGTACGGGAGAGGGGCGATTAGGTTTTTGGGGAGCGTCTCCTACGCGACTGCTCGCTCCCATTCGTCTGCTTCATCTGCATCAACTACGTCCGCGTCGTCTTCTTCATCACCATGGCCACCGACGCTGACAAGGAGAAGGCTGCTGCCGACAAGAGGATCGCCGACGAAGCCACCGCCTCTGCTGCTGCGGCGGCCAACTGGCCTACTGGAGGGTATAACATCTTTATCCCTCTTCTGATTATTTCCATGTCTGTAGTACTAGTCATATGCGTAGATGTTTCTACTATCTGTCTAGTACATGGTTTTATCATCAAGTTTCAGTATGTCATTAGCACTGTTCACGTCATGTTCATGATTTATTCTTGGATTAATTTAATCGAACAATTGCCTATATTCTCAGCAGTTTGGCCGTATGAGACCGAGTGGAGGGGATTATGTAGATGTGTGTGGGGTAGGGGGGAGGGGGGCATAGGGTTAGATGTAGAGTTCTATTTAAATACAAACTATTACATTTTCTGACTTGTACTCCTCAAATCAATGAACATCATATGTACTACCTCCCATCCCTTTTAAGTGTCGGACAAAATGAACATAGTACGTTTAATTTGATAGTACAACTAGCGACACTACTTTTTTGGATCGGAGGGAGTACTAGATCTGCTAAAACATCATAGAATATTATCTTTGCATATGGGTTGCAAGTTTTAATCCAACATATTTAGATCTATTATCATGAGTCTGTGCTTAGGATTTGTGGTTGGTAATAAAGGATAATCGGTGGAAGGATATTAGGGAGGCGAGTTCACGAATGACTAGTGGGTAGGTGTCGGGGCAGGAAGAAATCTGGGAATTGGTCAAACTTGGAAGTATCGGTGCAATGGTTGGAAAGACATGCCTTCACTTGACTAGAACAAACATAGCAACTATGTACAGGAGGAGGACGAACGAGGGAGAGTGCCGCCGAAGGTGAAATATATACTATAGGAGGAGAATGTGTGTGTGTTAATTTTGAACAAAGCGACGATGACAACATTTCATGGAAAATCAACTACAAGATCATACCTTTGCATTTGGGCCGCAGTTCTTGATCTTACTCTCACACAACACAACGACGGAATTCGCCAGATTTAGATCTGGTTTCAGTGGGACCCCTGCCCTAAGATGTGGGGTGGACAACAATGGACTAGCGGTGGGTGAATTAAGGAGGCGGCATCACACATGACTAGTGGGTTAGGTGTATCTTCTCATATAAATGATTCGATGGAAACAAGAAAAGATATCGAAGTGCGGGAAGGAACGCTGGCTGCACAATGAGAAAGAAAGAGAAAAACCTAGAGGACAAGATAATTTTTGGCTGCTTTCTCTTCTTCTTTTATCCTGGGAAAAAGTCAGAGCGTTTCTTTCCTTCATATTTGTTGGGGGTGTTTCCTTCCCCATAAGTGTAATACCCCAGCATTTAGGAGTTATCGGAGGGCAGAAATAGAAATTTGTGTATCTGCATGCATGCATTTGAAAATCCTGAATAAATTTTTCGCAAATTAAAACCCTGGAGTGATCGAAGTTTGATCATTATTATGATTTAAGCTTTAGATCATCTTAGGTAAATTTGATAATTTTTTACATGACCTTTAGGAATTAGCTTGTAGAAAGAATTTGAATTCAAATTAAATATTCAAATAATTGAATTTGTAAAGTAAATTCAAATTCAAACATTTAAGAAACTAAAACAATAATTATGTAAATGAATTGATGGAGATTTGAATAATTCAAATCTTTGCAATAAGTAATACAACTTATGAATTCTTGTATAGACAAACAAATCATTTTATTGATTGAATACAACAATACAATGTCTTTACAAATTTTGTTACAACATAATGAAATACAAAAAGGAAAATTACAATTATTTCCTAAACTAAATGTCTTGTATTTCTTCTTCTTGATCTTCATTCCATAGTTGTTCCTGCAAAACAAAAGAAAAGCAAAAACAAAGGAAAACAAATACAAAGAGGGGGTTAGGATTAGTTTAACTCTCAGTCTAGCAAAGAAATGCTTTGCTATTAACATCATTGAGTATAATTAAGGGACTAAGTATAGTATCTGTTCTTAATCCACAAACTTTAGCCTCAGTACAACATCATTGGCTGGGCATACAAACAAATCCACTTGGCAAGTGAAAAAGAATGCACAACCTAGGGATAATACGAACCAGCCGAAGCTCCACGTTAACAGAACCTGGGAGACACACAAGCAAGAAGCACAATCACCTGGTGCTACTGTGCTGTCATCAGCACATCCATTTCACTCCCAGGGTAGGGATAAGAGCAAAGCCAGCCGTAGCAAACCGGAAACACACCACTGCTTTCACTCACAGCACTCACAGCTCGAGTTCATCACTGCACAGCACACAGTTCATTACCAAATCCCAAATCCATGGAATTTTCACCACACAATGCTTGCCAAAAAGTAAGAGCAAGATGGAGTTGAAGCACAAGGCCAAGCAGGAGCAAGGAGGAGGCCAGGAGCTAGAAGGTAGCCATCTGGAGCTGGAGGAACAGGCCAGCAAGGTGAACAAGGAGGATATCCACAAGAACTGTAGATCAAGCAACCAGGAAGAGCCACAAGCAACACAACAACACCACCATCACACCTGATCACAGGTTGCCCCTCTATTTTCTCTAGCGAGTTGATCTGCTAGATACACATAAGTGGGGTGTAGTGTATTTCCCTCAGCTAGGCATAGAGATGCTACGCTATAACATCACAGGGAATTAAAATCACAAGCAAGCATCTGTTCTTATTAAATCATGGCCTCAGCCTGTGCATCATAGGCAAGGGGCAAATAACCCACAATTTTGAGCAAAGGCATAAGCAAATATTGCTTTTCACAGCTATGTGTGAAGCACAGATCCAGTATTTGATGCTGGGCACAAAACCCACAAAGGGGAGAGGCACCACAAGCACACATATGCACTAAAAGCAGCACTGAGCAGTATAATCAAAATTGCCTTAGCTAAATACATCAAGATGCTTCTGTGTAACACAATTGAGGCATCACAGCAAGCAAAGTTAAAGAATTTAGCTCAAACAAACGAATTACACTACCACAGGGCACATTTAGAGCATAATAACAAAGGGGCAAATCATCAGAGGCATTTTCTGAACCCAAGGTTCAGAACAGCATCACTTGCACATCACAGTTAACAGCTTGCAATTCCAGCACACAGCAACGCCAACAATACACCTGTGAATATCACAGAAGCAGTAGGGCAGCTCAACACCTAAAATCAGAAAATCTTGAATCACCACTGGATATCTAGCATCACAGAGCAGGCACGTAGGCCAGGGGAGAGATGGGCAGAAGGGAGTAGGGGAAAAGAAGCTTACTCATCGCCCAGGAGCAACCATGGCGGCATGGTGGGGCAGTGCCCACGCGACCACCATGGCGCAAACCCGGGGAAGACTTCCCCGTGCACCGAGCAACCACCAGGCACGAGGAGCACCAGTGGCGCTGCCACTCGTGCCCAGCACGAGCACGGCGGAGCCGCGCGGTCACCGGAACCCTAGCCCAAGGTTGGGTCGCGCACGGCCGCACCAAGCAAAGGAGGATAGATCGAAGTGGAGGAGGTGGTAGAGCATCGACCGACGTGTCGATTGGATCCATGGCGGCGGCGGAGGTTGCCGGACTTGGCCGGAATCGAGGGAAGACGGCGGCGGCGATTCCGAATCGCGCCGGGCACGGGAGCTAGGAGGATGTGAGAGAGAGAGGTGAGGAACGAGTGGCTCGGGTCGGACACCAACCGAGCGAGGTTTGGGTTTGGTTTGATTCAACCAAGTTTGACCAAGGGCATTTTGGTCATTTCATAAATGCATAAATAAAAAATATTATAAGAAAAATTCTAAAGAAAATAATAATAATAATAATTAATCAATATAAATAGAAATGTAATACTGGAAATAAATTTGGTAATTAATAAAATCCTGACAGGTGGGACCAACTCCAATTTAGTTATTCCAGAAATAATTTAAATTGCATAAACTTTTGAAATTCCTAACTATTTCATATTAAATCATTAAAATACAAATAATATATCAAAATGATCAGAATAAAATAAAATACATCTATTTATATTATTTGAATGAGTGTTCAATTACAATTGAATCACTCTAAAATTTAAACAACAATTTACTTATCATTTTAAATATGGAGTTAATTTGAAATGCTATTTTGGATGCATTTCAACTCCATTTAAAATGCTTCACATGTTTGAACTTCAAAGATGAAAATATGTTTTAATCATTGTGTGGACATAAGTTGTTAGAAGCTCAAAGTGGATAAGAAAAATAATAATCTTCATAAGGAAAATAAATATTAAAGAATAATGGAATAATCTAAAAACTTACAAAATGGTTATGCTATTAATATATAATCTTTAACGAATAATCAGGTACTTCTTATGCTAGAAATTGAATTCTCTACTTAATAAAATATAACCACCATTGTCAACAACTTTTAGTAATTGGATTAATTTTGTGTTACAAATTATTTGAGTTATCAATCCAAATTAATCATTCAATCTCAATCTATTGTTATTTTGTTGTTTTCCAAGAGTTATTAATATTCACATAATTGTACGTAATTATTTAAATAAAATAAACACATAAGTAATTACTCCTAATATTTAATAATACTTTTCAACTTAATAAAAGTAAACAACAATTAAGTTTGGAAGTTATAACAATTCAAAATAATGTAACAAGAGAATATATTATGATTTTAAGTAATCCTTATAACCTTTAGAGATTGCTTGACTTAGTACAAGAAATATTTGTTTCAAAAGTTATTCTTTTTGCCACTTCAGACAAAAAACTTATATTATTTAAGTCTTAACAACTCAAAAATGAATTTCATTAGAATTGAAATAAATCAACATCAAGCATCTATTATTACTATGCTTTACTAATATGTCTTGTGAGTTCACTTTTAGCATCTTAGAATATACTCTTGGTTGTGAATTAAACCTAAAAGATAATCAAATCTAAGAAATCACCCAAACTTAACTCACACACAACATCGGGGACTACTTCGGGGTTTTACAAAATGCATCTCATATTTATGCATTAAGCATATTGCTTCTTTAAACATTAGTCCTTACCGGACCAATGATGCTGATTTCAGATTTTGGAGTTATATATTGTATCGAAGACCTTGGCTGCATAATCTTGCAGTAAAAAAGGCAAGTTCACTCTTGCTCATGTCCTACTTGATTATGTTTATCAAAGTAAATGCAAAAATACTATGGTTTATCATTGCATGAAAAAGAAAAAAGCTATTTTCGAATGATGTGAATTGCTATATATATATTGTTGGCTGGCAGATGGAACCATGGTATGATGTGGTTGGTGGAGGTTCCATTTGCACGGGAAAGTATTATCTAGGATTTAATAACCAATGCCGTCAGTGTTCTTGCGCCGTAAATGAAGCGTTAACCATGAGACTTGGAATGGGACGGGAAAGTCATCTGTGATCTTTTCCCTTTCGCATGTCAACGGACTGCCAGTTCCGTAGGCTGTAGATCTTGCGGGACTACATGCACATGGGTGGGATCCCTTAATTCCCACGGTTTCTGGGGTCTATGATGGATTGTAGGGGTTGTCTGGAACGGTCTATCTGTATGGTATAGGGGAGGACTTTGGGTCCGGATCGGTCTACCATCAGATATAGGGGAGGACAGACCTACAAAAGGGTAGGCATGCGGGGTTGTCGGAGAAGCACGGCGAATGGCTTGGATCATCGACTGGGCCCCATACCAAAGAGAGTGTGGACGGGAAAGATCGCCCGGTTGTGCAACAAGGCGTTGATCTCTCATGGGTAAAGTAGCGCACCTCTGCAGAGTGTAAAAATGTGACATGTTACTTCCCGTTCCAGGAAGGAACGACGAACGCTGCAGGAAAGGAGGCTCCTCAAGGCCCCAGCACCTGTGAATGGATGACGGGCATAGTTTTCTGAAGATAAAATAACTCTTTTCCTAAAAATGTTTTACAAAGATATGCATGTTCATCCATGACCTTTTGGTATGGATGGTAGCTAGTGCATAAAACACCTTATTCCTGTTATATGAATTTGCTGAGTAACGCTCGTGTTGCTCACCCTTTCCTCCGTTGACCCCTGCTTAGATTATTGGAGACAGCAGAGGAAGGACAGGAATCCATAGCGATGTTGGTGAGATCTTCGACAAAGAGTCAAATCAACCTGGTGGGCTTGAAGGAGTCAACCTCTAAATGCCAACGGATGAGTGGCGACAACAGTGCAACGGTGTACCCGTCGACAACAATTCCTATGGACAAGACGACTATAATTGGATGGAGGAAAACAACTCTAGGCAAGGAGATTCCAGATGGATATATTAGGGCTGTGACCACAGCAATAGTGGATTAGGAGTTAGAAGTAGAGCTGGTATCCAGCTTAGTGCTACGACTTGAGTCTTTTGGGAGTTTCATTTGCACGAGAGCTACTTCTGTTTGTAAAGGAGGTTCTCGAGATTTTGTATTGAATAGTGTTGTAATCCTATAGTGTTACCTTGGACCGACTATGTTTCTGTTGTACTACTCTGAAGGATGTAATATTTACGGAATGGTCCTTTCGTGAGTATTATGTCAACGACTTGTACACTACAACATGCAGTGGTGTGCTAGGTCACTACAGGTGGTATCAGAGCGAACGACCTTAGGATTAAAACCCTGTTAGGAGACTTGTAGGTTGGTAAGACTATAGGGAGTTATTATATTTAACTAAACTCTATATTTATACAACGATGATGGTTATTCATCTGAGAATAATACTGTCATACTTGTATAGACATTTCCTTATCCAACTGGAGTAGATATTCTTATTTACTATTCTATAGGTATAATATTCATCTACCTTAATTATTTTCAACTTGCTAGAACCAGTTAAGACTGTTTTGTACCAGTTGATACACTCAAATAGATACAACTGAGTCAGTGTTACCTACATGGTATCATTGATAACCCTATCATATGAAGTAGAACCCTATCATAAGTTCGTGATGGAGGAAGTCAGGAGATGCTTGATGATAGTGAAGAATCATCGACATTCAACTAGGAAAAGTATGCTAATACCCTTATGATGCAGTTCAAAAGGGATTCACCTAAGTATAGTACAAGGTGTTAAGGAAATTAGGAGATGCGTAATCAATGACGGGAGCTACACTACTACTTCTGATGTACCATGAGAAACTACATGAAGGATCCGAAGATGTGAGAAGATGTTTGTTCTAGTCAAAAGGAGGATTCAATCTACATGGAGGTTAGTTCCATACGACACCAAGCCAAACCACAACTACTCTTGGAGTACTTTGTCCTAGGATTACTCCGTTGCAAATGGGCAACTGGGTTGAATACTGAGGCAAAGAGTTGTCTTAGCATAAGAACTATAAGGTAATATATACCTATCTCGTAGTGTATAGCATCTAAGCCTGGGTACTTGAGATGTTTTTACTCAATGTACTACTTATTTTACAGGCTTATGTTGCATGATTGATATATAACTGCATTTGCGATTTATTGGATCTTATTGGATTTTTGATTGGCTAGGTTGGTACATGAAGTTAGAATTTGATGTACAATGGCATGATTGTTACATCGAGTTCTTTTCTTGATGTTACTGATCTAGAGATAGATAGGATTCGTGTAAGGGAGAGACGTGCTCTCAGAAGTTTCAAACAACAATGAAAGCTCATGAAGAGAAGAAAGTCGGGATGATCGAAGTAAATGAAGCTACACGTGGGAATGGACCACAACTCATATCAGATTTGGATTCGGAGGTCTACGTCATCAGTCATGGAAGGATGGAGAAACTACATAAGTTCCAAGAGGTGTATCATCATGAGTTGAAGGAAGGTTTACTAACGACGATGACAAGAAAACTACAGGAGAAACTCTACTAAAGTAGGATAATTATGAAGTTGGAAGATCTAAATAACAGGTCCTGTCATGACAAATCTATGATTTGGACAGCCAAATTTAAAGACTTATACAAGGATGACGAATATTGAGTGAAGAACATGGAGCGGGAAATTGAAAGATGCCGGATTAAGAAGCCACAATAAGTAGTTACATATCGTTGGTAGTTGTCACAACTTGGCGGAAGAAGTTGGTGTTGGAAAATCATAAGGCACAACTGATATTTGGAGAAAGTTCAAGAAGTTATATAGAACTTGTATGTCTAAAAGAGCCATGAAGTTGAGGGTAGAGGAGTATGAAGCAACAACCCAATATTTAGCAGACAACAACAAAGTCTGATATTTCAAGCAAGGCAAGTTAGTAGTATCATCGAGATCAAGGAGATATGATTTTAAAGTTCAATACTCCAAGGACACACATCAGAACCATGGGAGATGAGTTCATGGATTGCGATAGTACAAGAAGTTAGTAATTAGGAATGTGGCCAACAGAGACATGTGATGTCGAGATATAGTGAAGTCACCATCTATACGGGTAGCTGTAGAGAAGGATGGATTGTCGTAGGATTGACATCCAAGATCCAAGGACTCAGATGGAGGTTAAACCAATATAAGATTGAAGAGTCACGTCGTCTGATCATCCAAAAGAAAGGAACCAGTCCCAGCAACAGACAGATGAAAGAGTTGTATATCAGACGAATTTGGACTAGATGACCAACAACCCGTTCTAAATTAGAGATAAGTTATCACCAATTGCAACTAGTTTTGCAATAGTCTTTTCTCAAGACCCTAGGTGAGACAACTGGAATGCTAGTCCGAGTGCATATTCAATGTACCGGGAGATCTTATTGGTTGTTCACAGTGGTGGACTTACCAATTGTTCTTCGGGAAGCTATTGAATGTAAGAATGATATCTCTGAACCGGAGAATGTCTCGGGAATCACAACCTAGTGATGGTACCCAGTGTTCTTCGAGAGACCATAGGTATACAGGGTGGAAGTTTGAGCACAAAGGGCATAGAGAGAGCAGCTCTATTCAGCAGAAAAGATCTAGTTGTTACTTAAGACTGAATGGATACAACTAGATGAAGATCGACTAACAAAAGGTCAGACGAAAGGAAGCGCCCTAGCAACTTCTAAGGGGAATAGTATGTTATACCCGTAGTTCAGAGAGTAGAATGGGGCTAAATTAGATTTGTGCATTGGCATAGCATGCATCTGAAAATATGGGAAAATTTAAAACTTTTTCAACGAAGTCATAGTGTTCAACCACCACTCGAAAGGCTAGTTGAGAATGTCGTTAGTTTGACGAGTAACTAAAAACTTGAAATTCAACTTGTGAAACTTACATCGAGGTTTCGCTGATGTTGGTGGATTAGACTTAGTCATCAACATGAGTGCTACAAACTTCAAAATCTTGTCCTATCTAAATTCTCAAACATTTGGTTACAAGCGAATAATACAAGAAACTATAAACCAAATGATGAGTATGACTTACATCATTAATCGAATAAGTACATATCTTAAAGAAAAGAAAAGAAAGAATATTTGGAAGGAGGATAAAAGACTAAACTAAATCTTAATCTAGATCTACTTATCCTACCAAGATTATCTTATCTTCTTATCTCCCAATCTTCTCAAAATCATTCTACAAGAGAAGGCAACATAAGAAAGGAGGAAGATCAACAAGAAGATTATATAGAAGGATTTCATAGATATGCATAGAAGCACTATGCTAGTCCATCACTAAGTATTTTGAAACTCCAATATCAAAATATATTCTTATTAACTTCTCTAGTAACAGTGTGATATTCCATTGCAGGTGTTATATAGAAGTAGTTTGGTAACAAGACTAGCTACCTTGTTAACAAATTACTCTTATATGCATAAGGCAATTGGATGTCATAAAATACACATACATTCTTCTATAACCAACTTAATTAAAGCTTTGCTAGGATTTAACTGGATGGCTTCACCAAGTGATGTTGGATACTAGATACAGAATTTTAATAACTTATCATTTGGATCACCTAAATTCAAGTAGGAAAATATGATAAGATACAACCTTGATCCATACAAGAGAAAGAATAGCGAGGAGGAAATAATAAACCACATTACAACTTAGGCAACATATTCAAGTTTCTAAGTAAGCATGCTACATGGAGATTTATGGTGTTTCTCCAAGGATATGAGTTCCAAGGAGGTAGTAAAGCTAATTCATAAAGCCCACATAATAATCACCTTATCTAGGTATCACCTGAGTAACTCTCACATTCAGGTACACACGCCATAACTTCGGGACGAAGTTCTTGTTAAGGGGGAAAGACTGTAATACCCCAGCATTTAGGAGTTATCGGAGGGCAGAAATAGAAATTTGTGTATCTGCATGCATGCATTTGAAAATCCTGAATAAATTTTTCGCAAATTAAAACCCTGGAGTGATCGAAGTTTGATCATTATTATGATTTAAGCTTTAGATCATCTTAGGTAAATTTGATAATTTTTTACATGACCTTTAGGAATTAGCTTGTAGAAAGAATTTGAATTCAAATTAAATATTCAAATAATTGAATTTGTAAAGTAAATTCAAATTCAAACATTTAAGAAACTAAAACAATATTATGTAAATGAATTGATGGAGATTTGAATAATTCAAATCTTTGCAATAAGTAATACAACTTATGAATTCTTGTATAGACAAACAAATCATTTTATTGATTGAATACAACAATACAATGTCTTTACAAATTTTGGTACAACATAATGAAATACAAAAAGGAAAATTACAATTATTTCCTAAACTAAATGTCTTGTATTTCTTCTTCTTGATCTTCATTCCATAGTTGTTCCTGCAAAACAAAACAAAAGCAAAAACAAAGGAAAACAAATACAAAGAGGGGGTTAGGATTAGTTTAACTCTCAGTCTAGCAAAGAAATGCTTTGCTATTAACATCATTGAGTATAATTAAGGGACTAAGTATAGTATCTGTTCTTAATCCACAAACTTTAGCCTCAGTACAACATCATTGGCTGGGCATACAAACAAATCCACTTGGCAAGTGAAAAAGAATGCACAACCTAGGGATAATACCAACCAGCCGAAGCTCCACGTTAACAGAACCTGGGAGACACACAAGCAAGCAGCACAATCACCTGGTGCTACTGTGCTGTCATCAGCACATCCATTTCACTCCCAGGGTAGGGATAAGAGCAAAGCCAGCCGTAGCAAACAGGAAACACACCAATGTTTTCACTCACAGCACTCACAGCTCGAGTTCATCACTGCACAGCACACAGTTCATTACCAAATCCCAAATCCATGGAATTTTCACCACACAATCCTTGCCAAAAAGTAAGAGCAAGATGGAGTTGAAGCACAAGGCCAAGCAGGAGCAAGGAGGAGGCCAGGAGCTAGAAGGTAGCCATCTGGAGCTGGAGGAACAGGCCAGCAAGGTGAACAAGGAGGATATCCACAAGAACTGTAGATCAAGCAACCAGGAAGAGCCACAAGCAACACAACAACACCACCATCACACCTGATCACAGGTTGCCCCTCTATTTTCTCTAGCGAGTTGATCTGCTAGATACACATAAGTGGGGTGTAGTGTATTTCCCTCAGCTAGGCATAGAGATGCTACGCTATAACATCACAGGGAATTAAAATCACAAGCAAGCATCTGTTCTTATTAAATCATGGCCTCAGCCTGTGCATCATAGGCAAGGGGCAAATAACCCACAATTTTGAGCAAAGGCATAAGCAAATATTGCTTTTCACAGCTATGTGTGAAGCACAGATCCAGTATTTGATGCTGGGCACAAAACCCACAAAGGGGAGAGGCACCACAAGCACACATATGCACTAAAAGCACCACTGAGCAGTATAATCAAAATTGCCTTAGCTAATACATCAAGATGCTTCTGTGTAACTAAATTGAGGCATCACAGCAAGCAAAGTTAAAGAATTTAGCTCAAACAAACGAATTACACTACCACAGGGCACATTTAGAGCATAATAACAAAGGGGCAAATCATCAGAAGCATTTTCTGAACCCAAGGTTCAGAACAGCATCACTTGCACATCACAGTTAACAGCTTGTGCAATTCCAGTACACAGCAACGCCAACAAGAATACACCTGTGAATATCACAGAAGCAGTAGGGCAGCTCAACACCTAAAATCAGAAAATCTTGAATCGCCACTAGATATCTAGCATCACAGAGCAGGCACGTAGGCCAGGGGAGAGATGGGCAGAAGGGAGTAGGGGAAAAGAAGCATACTCATCGCCCAGGAGCAACCATGGCGGCATGGTGGGGCAGTGCCCACGCGACCACCATGGCGCAAACCCGGGGAAGACTTCCCCGTGCACCGAGCAACCACCAGGCACGAGGAGCACCAGTGGCGCTACCACTCGTGCCCAGCACGAGCACGGCGGAGCCGCGCGGTCACCGGAACCCTAGCCCAAGGTTGGGTCGCGCACGGCCGCACCAAGCAAAGGAGGATAGATCGAAGTGGAGGAGGTGGTAGAGCATCGACCGACGCGTCGATTGGATCCATGGCGGCGGCGGAGGTTGCCGGACTTGGCCGGAATCGAGGGACGACGGCGGCGGCGATTCCGAATCGCGCCGGGCACGGGAGCTAGGAGGATGTGAGAGAGAGAGGTGAGGAACGAGTGGCTCGGGTCGGACACCGACCGAGCGAGGTTTGGGTTTGGTTTGATTCAACCAAGTTTGACCAAGGGCATTTTGGTCATTTCATAAATGCATAAATAAAAAATATTATAAGAAAAATTCTAAAGAAAATAATAATAATAATAATTAATCAATATAAATAGAAATGTAATACTGGAAATAAATTTGGTAATTAATAAAATCCTGACAGGTGGGACCAACTCCAATTTAGTTATTCCAGAAATAATTTAAATTGCATAAACTTTTGAAATTCCTAAATATTTCATATTAAATTATTAAAATACAAATAATATATCAAAATGATCAGAATAAAATAAAATACATCTATTTATATTATTTGAATGAGTGTTCAATTACAATTGAATCACTCTAAAATTTAAACAACAATTTACTTATCATTTTAAATATGGAGTTAATTTGAAATGCTATTTTGGATGCATTTCAACTCCATTTAAAATGCTTCACATGTTTGAACTTCAAAGATGAAAATATGTTTTAATCATTGTGTGGACATAAGTTGTTAGAAGCTCAAAGTGGATAAGAAAAATAATAATCTTCATAAGGAAAATAAATATTAAAGAATAATGGAATAATCTAAAAACTTACAAAATGGTTATGCTATTAATATATAATCTTTAACGAATAATCAGGTACTTCTTATGCTAGAAATTGAATTCTCTACTTAATAAAATATAACCACCATTGTCAACAACTTTTAGTAATTGGATTAATTTTGTGTTACAAATTATTTGAGTTATCAATCCAAATTAATCATTCAATCTCAATCTATTGTTATTTTGTTGTTTTCCAAGAGTTATTAATATTCACATAATTGTACGTAATTATTTAAATAAAATAAACACATAAGTAATTACTCCTAATATTTAATAATACTTTTCAACTTAATAAAAGTAAACAACAATTAAGTTTGGAAGTTATAACAATTCAAAATAATGTAACAAGAGAATATATTATGATTTTAAGTAATCCTTATAACCTTTAGAGATTGCTTGACTTAGTACAAGAAATATTTGTTTCAAAAGTTATTCTTTTTTCCACTTCAGACAAAAACCTTATATTATTTAAGTCTTAACAACTCAAAAATGAATTTCATTAGAATTGAAATAAATCAACATCAAGCATCTATTATTACTATGCTTTACTAATATGTCTTGTGAGTTCACTTTTAGCATCTTAGAATATACTCTTGGTTGTGAATTAAACCTAAAAGATAATCAAATCTAAGAAATCACCCAAACTTAACTCACACACAACATCGGGGACTACTTCGGGGTTTTACAAAATGCATCTCATATTTATGCATTAAGCATATTGCTTCTTTAAACATTAGTCCTTACCGGACCAATGATGCTGATTTCAGATTTTGGAGTTATATATTGTATCGAAGACCTTGGCTGCATAATCTTGCAGTAAAAAAGGCAAGTTCACTCTTGCTCATGTCCTACTTGATTATGTTTATCAAAGTAAATGCAAAAATACTATGGTTTATCATTGCATGAAAAAGAAAAAAGCTATTTTCGAATGATGTGAATTGCTATATATATATTGTTGGCTGGCAGATGGAACCATGGTATGATGTGGTTGGTGGAGGTTCCATTTGCACGGGAAAGTATTATCTAGGATTTAATAACCAATGCCGTCAGTGTTCTTGCGCCGTAAATGAAGCGTTAACCATGAGACTTGGAATGGGACGGGAAAGTCATCTGTGATCTTTTCCCTTTCGCATGTCAACGGACTGCCAGTTCCGTAGGCTGTAGATCTTGCGGGACTACATGCACATGGGTGGGATCCCTTAATTCCCACGGTTTCTGGGGTCTATGATGGATTGTAGGGGTTGTCTGGAACGGTCTATCTGTATGGTATAGGGGAGGACTTTGGGTCCGGATCGGTCTACCATCAGATATAGGGGAGGACAGACCTACAAAAGGGTGGGCATGCGGGGTTGTCGGAGAAGCACGACGAATTTCTTGGATCATCGACTGGGCCCCATACCAAAGAGAGTGTGGACGGGAAAGATCGCCCGGTTGTGCAACAAGGCGTTGATCTCTCATGGGTAAAGTAGCGCACCTCTGCAGAGTGTAAAAATGTGACATGTTACTTCCCGTTCCAGGAAGGAACGACGAACGCTGCAGGAAAGGAGGCTCCTCAAGGCCCTAGCACCTGTGAATGGATGACGGACATAGTTTTCTGAAGATAAAATAAATCTTTTCCTAAAAATGTTTTACAAAGATATGCATGTTCATCCATGACCTTTTGGTATGGATGGTAGCTAGTGCATAAAACACCTTATTCCTGTTATATGAATTTGCTGAGTAACGCTCGTGTTGCTCACCCTTTCCTCCGTTGACCCCTGCTTAGATTATTGGAGACAGCAGAGGAAGGACAGGAATCCATAGCGATGTTGGTGAGATCTTCGACAAAGAGTCAAATCAACCTGGTGGGCTTGAAGGAGTCAACCTCTACAATGCCAACAGATGAGTGGCGACAACAGTGCAACGGTGTACCGTCGACAACAATTCCTATGGACAAGACGACTATAATTGGATGGAGGAAAACAACTCTAGGCAAGGAGATTCCAGATGGATATATTAGGGCTGTGACCACAGCAATAGTGGATTAGGAGTTAGAAGTAGAGCTGGTATCCAGCTTAGTGCTACGACTTGAGTCTTTCGGGAGTTTCATTTGCACGAGAGCTACTTCGGTTTGTAAAGGAGGCTCTCGAGATTTTGTATTGAATAGTGTTGTAATCCTATAGTGTTACCTTGGACCGACTATGTTTCTGTTGTACTACTCTGAAGGATGTAATATTTACGGAATGGTCCTTTCGTGAGTATTATGTCAACGACTTGTACACTACAACATGCAGTGGTGTGCTAGGTCACTACATAAGGATGGCAAATTTACCCATGGGTACGGGTACCCGCGGGTACCGTACCCGCATGGGTAGGGTATGGAAATTATTTTATACCCATGGGTAGTACCCATACCCTACCTGTAACATCCCAAAATTGTAACCCAGCTTTATTAGTCAAAATTTGTGGGTCAACAAAAACTTTGTTATTTTATGTGTGTTATTTGTGTTTGCTTGCTTGAGTTGTTGTTTGCTCTAAATAAAAACTTGAAGAAAAGAAAAGAAACAAAGCAAGTGCTAAAACAATAAAAATAATGTGACAAGTGTCACACTAAATCTCCAAGTGTTGATTCAAAAATTTCTCCAAACAAAAATCCAGTGGAGGGAAGTGATCCCTCCCATTTCATCTTTAATACTTTTCTCCCTCCTTATTTTAAAAAACGTTATTCAAAATTCTATTTTCAAATTTCCAAATGTTTCTTTAACTTTGGAAAACCCTCAAAATCACCAAGCTACACTTCCAAATTAAATCAACCAATGGTCCCACAAACCTTGGAAAAATATTTGGAAGCAAACTATGAAAAGAAATTTCAAAAAAATCAAATTTGAACTTGGTTCGGGTATTTGGTCGCACATGGTGATCACCACCATGTTCAACTCTGAACCGAATTCAATCCAAAAATTCGAGCTCAATTCAGTGCAATCGATCACTCCCGTAGCTCCCACTCCTTCCTCTCACCTCACACACGTGAATGATTGCGAAGGAAACGAGTTCGTTGACCCGGAGGTGGAGTGTGGCGTGCGCCACGCCGATGCCGCCCGTGGCGCACTGCCGCACGGGTCGTCCCCGTGGTGAGCAAGGACGCGACGCAGAGGCGACGCCGCGCCGTGCTCGACACCCCTCCCTCTTCCCTCTGCCTCTGGTCGACGTGACTCAAGCGCTGCAGAGCTCGCTGGCGTGCTCACCGTCCGCGACGCGACGCCACGCGCTGCCGTCCGGGATCGCTCTGTGGAGGAAGCAGAGGAGGCAGCGACGCGACGCCACGCTCTGCTCGACACACCACCTCTCCCCTCTGCACCTGCTCGAGGTGACCCAAGCACCGCAGCACACCCCACCCCTTGCGTGCACCCTCGCCACGCCACGGCCAGAGCGCGCCGCGCGACGCCACCCCTGCCAGGGTCAGCGAGGAACACCACCGCACCCTCTCCCCGTTTGCCACCGCACCACGCCGTACTCGCGCAGAACCACCACCAATGCCGCGCTCTCCCACTCCCCAGCCCCATCCCTGCACTGCGTCCACGACGAGCCCGAGCTCGCCCATAAAAGGCCACCCGCGCCTCGCCATCTCTCCACACCACCTCACGGCCACCATTCCACTCCACTCACCCCAGTGCACCGCCAGGAGGGCGGATTCGCAGCCGCGGAAGCGCTGCTGCCCTTGCCCGTGCTCTGCACCTCGCCGGAGCAGAAGGTGGGCGACAGTCACGGCCGAGCCGTGCCGCTCTCTCTCCCTCTCTTCCTTGCACCCTATCCGCGTCTCCATTGAACCCTCACTCACCCGCCAAGTTTTCCCCGTGTTTCGTGCACCACAGCGCAGCAGGGGACTCGCCGGAGTTGGAGCACGGCCGCGGAGGAGGAGCTGATCACGCCGCCGTCGATTGAAGCCGTCCCAGCACGCGCTACTCACCCCAGAGCTTCCCCACTCCCTCCGCCGTCGATCCCCGTCATCTCCGCCACCACCCGAGGCCCTTAGGTGAGCTATCCATGCTCGCCACCGTCGCCGGCGCGGCGGCGTCGCCCGTTTATGGTCGTCGCCGTTCGCGGCCTCTGTGAGCCGTTGGATCTAGATCCAACGGCAGCTTACCCTTTCGTTTAGATTAGACACTGACTGGTGGACCCCACCCGTCAGCGTTTTAAACTTAAACCGCGCGCGAACCGTTTTCCGCTGAGTCGCTGACGAGTGGACCCCACCCGTCAGGGATCTCTTCTTTATCCAGTATTTTCGAATTTGAATCCTCTCTGAATTCAGTACTGGACCTAGTTTTGAAATTCAATATCTCGAGTTCTAGGAATCCAAATAAATCAAACTCAACTGTTCTGGAAAGCTTATGAAATTCTTTAACTCACCAAAGTGGTCTCATCTCATTTAAATAAATAATAAAATGCATTAATAAAAATGCTCCAGAAGGTTTAAAACACTAAACCATTTGTTTCTGGAGTTATATAAATCCAAATAACTCGAAACCAATTTTGGTAGCTTTGTATTAGGATCCTTTAGCTCCCCAAATTTTGGTAGAATTAATTGAGTAGTGTAAACTCCTTAGCCTTTGGTTGAACTTCAGTGCACCCTTCTGCACTAAACCAATTAGTGTGATTTAATAGTAGGTCCAATTAAACTAAAACCAATTTTGTTAGGTCACATTCAACCAAGGTTAGTTACCCCTAAAAGGATTTAAATTTTGGAGCAACTTAATTTGTTTGGTAGCTAAAACTTGATTAAAGTCCTTCTGAACTAAAACAAATGTGTAGGGAGTTTGGTAACTCCAAATGACCCCAATCCAATTGGGTGATCTTCTACACATCAGTAGCTATCCATAGAATTTTAGTTTGAATTTTTGTGACAAACATAGATTAAATGGTGAATTAATTGGTGTACAACTAGTTTCTGCCTTAGTTTGAAAATAATTGAATAAAGATTAATTCAATTAAATTAAAACCACCTTGTGTTGCTTGATGTGTGCAGTAGCTTTGTAATGTTGTGATGATGCTTGAGTTGGTGTAGTGATTGTTTGTGTTGCTTGTTTGACGTTTAGACGAGAACGTTGCCGGAGTCTACGAGGAAGGGGAATACTTTGAACAGCAGGAACAGACTCCGAGAACTTTGTGGAGCAAGGCAAGCTACTTCACTGAGCTTGCATTTATATACCTCTATTTTAATCACATGAGTTCTTCACAAGTGTCAAAGATTTTGAAACCCTTTTTACAAAGATATGAAAACTATTTTGACGATAGTACAACTATAGGGTGGGAAAAACATTGTTTATTCAAAACTCCTTTGAAAGTACTTGGATGAAGTTGAAGTACCGAAAGGTCGGTATGAAGGTAGAGGAACAGAGAATGGTGTTGCTTTTGGAAGGAAAAATGCACATTGTGTCCTTGTACTTACATCCCCAGCCAAAAATCTGTGCGACCACATTTACCCACATATGGGCAAGGGCGTAGTCATATATTTGCTCGTGTTAGTACTGGATGCCTCAATAACGAGGATAACCTCGTTCCATGAGGGGATGGTCTGAGGACCTACCCCCTGACCTGGGTCCTCTTAATGAAGTCTACCGGAAGCCGGTATGAACATGTCGGAGAAAGAGGATTGAAGGGCTCCCTTGGGTCCGCCGGGCAGAACTACGAGTCCTCACACTTAGTTTCTGAGGATTTAAGTGTCGATGGAAAGTGTCGTAGAGGCAGGGTCCTATACTAGCATGCGCAAAGGACAGGCTATGGCCGGGAACTCAACTTCGCATACCTCTGGTATGGCGGGACGTGGCTGACACGATGAGTGACCGGATGGGTGTGGGAAAAGCGTACTACCTCTGCAGAGGGTAAAACTATTCGAATAGCCGAGTCCTCGGATATGGACAGTTGGGAAGAACTACTAAGGCCATGTGCAAAGTTTTGCAAGTTCGGGAATGTGTCGAGGAAATTGAAATGGAAAGGATGTTTCTTACCTGTACCAATGAGTTGGTACGAGGTTGTGATGTGTTTGGGACCATGATTGAGTATGGTGGAAAAGGAGGGTTTATAGAAACAGCTAAAATGATGTTTTCTTAAAGGATAGTTATAAACTTCTTCTCACCCCTTTTCAGTAAAGATTTTGAGAGTTTTCAAATAAAAGTTTAAGAAATAAAACTAGAACTAGTGCTACTCAAGTTGGGGTAGTTTGCGAGTACAATCAAATGTACTCATATTGGTTTCGTCCCTGGCTATTGTCTTAGCCAGATTTCGAGGAGCCCTACGTTGAAGAGGAGTTCGGCGACGTCTATGCGAACTAGGATCTTCATAAGTCAGCTGCCTGTCGGGTGCTGTTAGGTGGATTAGCCCTACTACCGTAGCTTCCGCTGAATAAAGATGATTGGCCCTTGAAGGCACCTATGTATAATTAGGCCTGTATGGCCAGGTTTGTAAGACTTTAAACTCGGTATTGTATGGATGTAAACTTTGATATTCAGTTCGGATTATGTGCAACGACAGACTGATCACGGGATCGTTGTGTTAAGCATAATCGGGTATTTCGGACGGCCAGTCCGGGGTCCCCACACTACCCGTTAAGTCGTGGGTAGGGTACGGGTATAACCTCGTACCCGTGGGTATACCCATACCTTGCCCGTTTATATAGATTTCCCGTGGAGTTCCAATATTCATTCTCGTGAGTTTGTGAACCTATGTTAAATTTATTATCAATTGTCCATTTGAGTTGAGATAATTGTCATGTACTCAAATATATGTTATTGAGTTGAGATAATTGTTTTTTATCAATTGTGTTATCGATGAATGTAAAATTATGTATAACTTGTGTACTATTTAATCTACCCATTGGGTACCCAACGGGTATGGGTACCCGTCGGGTATGGGTACGGGTAAAATTTCATACCCATAAGTACGGGTATGGGTAGAGTTTTATACCCATTGACTATTCGGGTACGGGTATGGTATTGCTCTACCCACCCCATACCCTAGCCATTGCCATCCTTACTTCCCCATTTTCCGTTTCTTGTAGATCCACATTTTCCGGTTAAGCAGTTACTACTTGTTCTGACTCCTTTTTTTTTAGACTCACACAAACTTTATTCATATCGAAATAACGTTTACATGCAAATTTAAACCAGCTGGAGGTTCTAAGAACCAGACATGTCGCCCTCTTGGCAAAGACGAAGCAAACTTTGCCAGGCGATGAGCTTCTCCATTCTTCGCCCTTCCTTCATGGCTGAAGAAGGTCCGACCTCGATGCGTGCTCCTCTCCTTGATCTCGAAGAGTATACTGCCATTGGTACCTCGGTGAACACCATGCAACCCCTTCACCACCTCGAGGTAGTCCGATACAACATGTACACCGTCTAGCAAGAGATCCTTAGCTGCATCTAGCGCCTCACGGCAAGCTAGAGCCTCTAGACATCCTGGGTCAGGGATGCCCTCATAAACCGTTGCCGACGCACCGAAGAAGGTGCCGTCAGCAGCCCGGCAGACCGCCGCCGCAGCGCCTCTAGCTGTCGACTTTGCAACCGCGGCATCGACATTGATCTTTGATTGTCCAGCTGGAGGCGCAATCCACCTCGTCCGCGGCGTTGCTGCTGGTCGTCCTTCACCATGGCCACTGCCATGTACATGGACCGCGCCCAGATCCTCCAAAAACCTGTCCACAAAACCGATCGTGGCCATGGGGCTCTGGTAGATGTCCTCATGCACTGCTTTCCGCTACGCGTGCCAGATCGCCCACAATGTCACCAGCATGCGGACTAAATCATCCTTCTTCATCGTTGCCATCATCGAGAACAGCCATTGCTTGGCCGTGGGTTCCGTGGATAGCGATATATGTTCCGTGATGTCCTCCTTGGTCAGCGCCCAAACGCACCGTGCAAGATAGCACTCGATGAGAGAGTGGCGCCAAGAGTCCTCCTGCCCGCAGATCGAGCATGCCGCCGTCGGCGCCATGTTCCGATGGTGGCGCAGGTCTCCTGTAGGTAGCGATTGCTTGGCCAGCCGCCATAGAAAAATTCGGATTTTCGAGGGCACCGAAATCTTCCAGAGCTTAGTCCATGCTTTCCCTTCTTCCTCCTTGGCCGAGGAGGCCGAACTCCCCTCCAACCAATCTTCCCGTGTCCTTTTCGTCATTGCACGAGCACGGTAACATGATCTCACCGAAAACATCCCGTTGCGTTCAAAATGCCACGCCCAAAAGTCCCTCTGGACCCGGGTCACAAGAGGAATATTCCGAATTATATCCGCATCCATTGGAAGAAAGAATTCATCCAGTTTCTCTTCATTCCATGCCGCCATGTGGTGATCAATATAATCACTCACCTTCACAGGGGCATTCGCCTTCCGGGTGCCACCGGACGTAGCCTTTCATCACGCGGGAGCCAGTTGTGCACCCACGCATCCGTAGTACGACCATCCCCAATTCTTTTTATTAAACCGATCTTCATAGCATCTCTCCCTTCCAAAACCGACCTCCAGACTTGGGACGGATGAGAGCCCAGCTCGGCTGATAAGATATCTCCCGAAGGATAGTAAACTGCCTTCTGGATACGAGCACTCAAAGAGTCCGGTTCCTGAAGTAGGCGCCCTGCCTGTCGAGCCAGCAAGGCTAGGTTAAAAAGTTCCATATCTCTGAAACCTAACCCCCCCCCCCCCCCCCGCAAATTTTGGTTGTGTCATTGCCTCCCATGAGACCCACGTTGTCCTCCGCTGTCCAGCTTTACTCCCCCACCAGAAACTGCGGATCATTGCCGTGATATGCTTACATAAACCCCGCGGAGCTTGAAACACAACATGGAGTAGGTGGGAATAGCTTGGGCTACCGATTTGATCAGAATTTCCTTCCCACCCACCGAAAGAAGTTGTTCCATCCAGCCAAGAATCTTCTTCCAGACCCTATCACACAGGTATTTGAAGGCCCCACTCTTAGATTTGCCCACATCGGACGGCATTCCAAGATATTTCTCACTAAGCGTCTCCCTCAACACTTGTAGTTCGTCCTTTATTTCATTCCTCACCACCTCTGGACAGTCTTTACTAAGAAGATGGAAGACTTGTCCATATTGATGCGCTGGCCTGATGCCATACAGTACATATTCAACACACTTTGTATCTCCATTGCCCCCTCTCGACTTGCTTGGAAAAACAGCAGGCTGTCATCAGCGAAAAGCAAGTGGTTCACCGCCGGAGCCGTGGGAGCCACTTTCAATCCATGAAGTGCCGATGACTGATCTCTAGCTTTGAGGAGGCACGAAAGGCCCTCTGCTGCCAACAAAAACAAGTACGGAGATATAGGGTCACCCTGACGGATTCCCCTGGTAGGTCGGAATTCCTCCTGCGGTACACCATTAAACAGAACCGAGAAGGACAACCGTCGAGACCAACCGCATGATCAGAGCAACCCAGGAGGCACTAAAGCCCAACTTCCTCATGATTGCCTCTAGGTAGCTCCATTCAACACGATCGTAAGCTTTCCTCATATCCAGCTTGAGAGCACAAGACCGATGCTTCTTAGCCTTGTTGCGCTTCATGAAGTGCAGGCACTCGTAAGCTGTAATTATATTGTCTGTTATCAATCTTCCTGGGACAAAGGCAGATTGCACCGCAGAAATAATATCCGGTAGAACCTTTTTTAGTCTATTTGCTGCCACTTTGGAAGCTATTTTGTAAATGACGTTGCACAGACTAATTGGCCGAAATTGACCTAATTCTCTTGGGCTTGCTACCTTTGGTATCATCACCACAAAAGTTTTGTTGACCACAGCTGGGCTATCTTCTCCAGAGAGCACCCGTAGTACGGCCTCCGTGACCTCTTCGCCGCACAAGTCCCAGTGCCGCTGAAAGAAGTGCGCCGGGAACCCGTCCGGCCCCGGGGCTTTCGTCGGATACATCTCAAAGAGAGCCGACTTAACCTCCCTTGTGTCAAACGGGGCGTCTAGCATACTGTTCATCTCTACATCCACTCTGACAGGTACCTTATCTAACACTGCTTCCATACCCTGCACCCCTTCAGAAGTGTACAACTGCTGATAGAACTCGCTGGCCAATGACCCCAACGCATCATCTCTTGTCTCGAGAGTCCCATCTGGTTTCAGCAGCTCTGTAACTTTATTCTTCTTCCTGCGTTGGCTTGCCCGCAAGTGAAAGAATTTTGTGTTCTTGTCCCCCGCCGCCAGCCATTGTATCAGAGATCTCTGCCGCCACATCACCTCCTCCTGGTGCAGCAGCTCCTCAAGTCTCATAATCACCTCCACTTCACGAGGGTCGGACCTACACGCTGTGGTGCACTGCGGAGGTCCGAGAGCTCCCTCTGAAACATCCGAATCTGGAGCTGAATATTTCCAAAGGACCTTCTGCCCCATCGAGCTAGATCACCCGACACACTCGTGAGCTTGTCCTGCAACTCCGCTAGTGTCCCGCCCTCTCCCGCCGAGCCCCAGTTCTGCTTCAGCGTATCTGCGAAATCTTTATGACTTTCCCAAGCCACCTCGTACCTGAATAATTTCCCTCCTCGCCTACCTGGCCGCTCCGGACTAGGAGAGCGCCGAAGCAGGATCGGGAGGTGATCGGATGTGGCAACCGTGGTAAGATGTTGCACTTCCGCCAGAGGATAACGAGCACACCACGCCGGGGAGGCAAGTGCTCGATCAAGGCGTGTTCGGCTGAACGAGCCACCAACGACTTTCTTCTCAAAGGTCCATGGTACACCTTTAAATCCCAAGTCACACAGCCCACACACATCCACTGTTTCTCTGAAACCAGCCATCTGGCTGTAGCTCCGTTCGTTAACCCCTTCATGTTCTGATCGATGAAGAACTTCATTGAAGTCACCAATGCATAACCATGGCAAGTCATTGTTGGGCTGCATCATGAATTGCTCTTCTTGCATCAAAGGCGGCCATGGATGGTCGTTTCGAAAGAGCCCATCAAAGAACTTAGCAGGCCTTCAGCAGTGCAGCCTGTTTACTGCGTTACCCAATCGATGCAGCCCAACCTGCTCGACCGAGAGGAGAGCCAACGCCCCAGTTCCAAATCGAAGCGGCCGCGCCTGCGTGGCAGCGCTGACATCCCGGCGTGCGCCGCACCCGTACTCCCCATGCCCCTTCCTCAACACCTCGCCGCCGGCGAACTCCTCACCGCCTTCCTCGGCACCGGCGAGCTCCTCACCGCCCTCCGCGGCGCCACCTGCCCCTCCTCGGCCCTCCGCCTCTACTCCTCCTCCGCATCCGCATCCGCCCCTCAGATCCTTCCCACACCGCCGGGCGCGCCGCCGTCCTCGCCCTCAAGCCCCTCTCCGCCGCCGCCTCCCTCCCTCTCCTCTCCCATTTCCACGCGCACCTCCTTAGGTCCAACCTCCTCGCGTACCCGCACGTCGCCTCCTCCCTCCTTCGTTCATATTCGCTCGTCTCCCCTGCCGTCGCCCACCACCTGTTCGATGAAATCCCCCCTGCCACCTGCAACATGTTCGTCGTCAACGTCATGCTCGCGTCCCTCTTCCGCTCCTCCGACCTTGCCTCCGCGCGTCTATTCTTCGACGGCATCCCTGACAAGGACGTCGTCTCTTGGTCGACTATGCTGGCTTGTTACATCTCCCAGGGCAGCCTAGCCGACGGCCTTGCCTTCCTCCGCGCGATGACGTTCACCAACCATCTTACCGCAGACTCTGTAATGCTCGTCACTGTCCTCACGGGTTGTGCGTCGGCCGGCTTGCTGCCCCCATTCTGCAGGTCCATTCATGGGTATGCTGTGCGGCGCCGCATCCCAGCCGGTATGCACCTCGGAACGTCGCTCATTGATTGCTATGCAAAGGCGAACCACCTCGATTATGCTTTGCGTGTGTTTGAACATGTGCCTCCGAGGAATGTAATGCACTGGACTGCGATGATCTGTGGGGTGGCTATGCATCTGCACAATAACAAGGCTATCCAGCTGTTTGAGGAGATGTGTCGGCGAGGAGTGCGGCCAAACGAGATGACATTCACGGCCGTGCTGAATGCATGTGGGCATGCTGGGCTGGTGGAGCAAGGGAGGGAGATCTTTAAACTTATGGTTGAGAAATTTGACATTGAGCCAAGTATACATCACTATGGGTGCATGGTTGATATCTTTGCAAAGGCAGGGCAGTTGGAGGATGCTTATGATGTTATCAAGACCATGAGAGTGGAGCCAAATGTCATCATCTGGACCACATTGCTAGCTGCATGCAAGACGTTTAAGAATTTTGACATTGCAGTGGAGGGAATAGAGAAAGTCCTGGCAATGGAGATATCTGATGAAAATAGTGGATTATATGCGCTCATGTCTGACCTGTATGCCATGGGTGGGCGATGGGAAAATGTGGTAAAGGTTAGGAGATTGATGGAGGAACATAGTGTGCGGAAGCAGAGAAGGTTGAGTTCCATCAAGGCAGGCGAACCCCGGGCCTTGAATGTTCCTGCAGTCAGTTGATCTTTCACAAGGTTCAGCATCTACAATTTTTTTGATATGATAGTTGAATGATACTCTTTTGATTAGACTTGCCATAGATTTATTAAGCGGATATGTCCACATGTTGCATGATGCAATCCAGTTGAGGCCTTGTGAGAATCAGCGGAATGAATACAAATTTCTGCTCCGAGCTCTTGCAATATTGTATGGAGGTAAATCATCGCTATTTGGGGTTATGAGCTGAGATATTGGAGCAACGATTTGGTTGAGACACGTGATTACACACATATGAATATGTGATCAAGTGTTTTGAGCAAGCCAAATTCATCACTGGATATCCTTGTGACCCGTAATGATATGTTTCATTCTTCATTGTTCTCATAGGACTGGAGATAACAGATAAGGATTAGTTTGAATACGTTGCTGCTTACGGTTTCATGAACTCCTTTGTTGCATTTTGGAATTTTAGAGAGAATGCGGACTAAGGGTTTCAGGTCAGGATACAAAAAAATCATTTAACTCTGTACTATATATTGAGGCGGTTTTGCCGCTAACAGTGTGCAGCTCCAGTGTCTCAAATAAATTCTGCAACTTTCAACGTTGTTGATAATCTGTTCATTTGCTGAATGGCTTGGTAGTAGAAATCTTTGCTGTGCTATATTCATAGGCATTCCTGGTGTGCCTGTTGAAATTCTTTAAAAATCTGTTGTATTTGTGTGGCAACCTGTGCCATAATGTAGACGAACCTTGTATGCAAAAGATGTTGCTCGGATCATGGAAGTAATTTCTGTATCTTTGGCTTGGTACAGTATTTATTTCGCGCGAAAAGAAGTAAAAATTTCCCAAAAGCCCATCGCCCATGTTCGTAATTTTGCTTCCATAGGTGTTGTGCAGTGAAAATAAGTAAAAACTTTGTAGCATTTCTATTTTCTGCGGTTTGCATTGTTTCGTAAAATGGAGAAATTTTGAGCAGCATCTTCTGTATTTATTCAGTGGAGAAAACACATGCGAGGCAGCAGAACAGATAAGCACATTGTTCTTTAACTGTGGGAGTAGTACATTTTAATTCAGGCGTTTCCTGCATTGCTATGACGCCATTTATACTGAAGCTAAATGTCATACATGTTGCCTTTTTTTCGCTGACCTGTGCAAACTGAACCTGATCATACACAATATTCTTTTGGGTTACTTTTTTCAGGGATGAACATTGCGCAATAGCCGATGATCATCTGGCCCAAGTTGGTGATACTCTTTATCCCTTCCTCCTCCCTTTTCTACTCCGCTTTCTAAATCTGGTAAGAACAGAGCCTCCACTTGACCCTCTCATCTCTGTTGCCTACTTGTTATCTCCATGTAGCTTGTTCTTCTGGAAATCTAGTAAACATGCTTCTTCTGGACAATCTACTCTCCCAGCTACCTTGTTCAGTGGTGATCCATTGGTGGTGTATGTAGTGTTCTTGCTGTTCTTGAGGTGATGAACGGTGGTGGTGCTTCTGGTGATCTTATTAGTGCGGATGCCTTGTTACTTTGTATTCACATTTCTGATTGTGGGTGACTTGACATCTCACACGGTGACCCCCAGCTGAATCTTATCATGCACGGATTTCTTCTTTTCACTGAAGAAACAGTGCAAACTGAACCCAGACATACAACAAAAATGCTGCACTTAATCTAGATTCACACTGCTATATGTCGCATTCTCTGAATGTTGGACTCACTTCTTACAGTCTAATCATCATTCATGCAGATTAAAACAAATTAAGCTAATCAGCTCCTTCTGGCACATTTCTCACAAGTCCCTTATACATATGCACCAAATTCGACCGCATCGACCGACAGGCGCCGCGCACAATCCCCGTTTTGGTAAACATAAATTAATCAAAGAAAGGTGCATTTGCCTGTGAAGTTGATGGCCTTTTGTATCCAACTACTGGTTGGTCCTGAATCATCTTTGCTTGGAACGTACTACTGTTTTGCCGTCCTGGAAAAGCAAGAGAGGAACGGCGTTTTTTCTGCGTTGCTTGGAACATACGTGCCGCTGTCTGCCCGTTTGCATCAAGTTCTCCGGGTATTCACCTAACCTTTATAGCAAATACTGAAATCGTGCAAAAGTCTTATTTTCAGCACAAACATTGCTAACAGTAACATGCTACCTTTGACAAACGACTCTTATACGGAATAGTATATTTCATCAGATTGAATTATTTCTCTTCAAATAAAAGAAGACACTCACATGCGATCTCGCTGAAAAGAAATGAGAAAAAGTTGGCAGGTAGAGCATTCGTGTTCATGTCTCGTTGTCAAAAGGATCGGGACAGCTCTCAGCCTCAAAGTCGGTGTGAAATCCAAGTCCACCTGCGTGTGTGTGAATTAGGTGCAACTAAACGGAAAGGCTATCGTTGCCACGTCACACTCGCGAATGGAGTTTTGGGGTTTGGTGGGCTGGGCCTAACTAAACAAACAAAATTAATGCGCAGCTTCGTCACTCGTCTCCTTTCTCGTTAGGGCACCTCTAACGGCACTCCGCATATGGACAGCCAAAGCGGACCGTCCGCGGACCATTTTTGGGCCTCTGTCCCTTTTGCGGAGGAAGTGCCCCCAACGGCCCGGCGCATAATAAAAGAGTACACGAATAAAACTTAATATTACATAGGGCCCAGCGGCCAATAGTTCGATAGGGCCCAGTGGCCAGTGACAGAAGGACAACAACAAAAAAACGAGCCTATGCTAGGGCTCTAGGTCAGGATAGGGCGGCGCCGGCGTCGTCGGAGGGGCAAAATGGGCGGCGGCGGCGCCAGCCTGTTGGCGTTGCTGGCGTCCTACTCATCCTCGTCGTCGGAGGGGTCGAGGACGATGTACGGAGGCGCGGCGTACAGCCACGCCGGTGACGCCGCGGGTGGAGGCGTGGCCGGCGCCACGGGTGCCTGTTGCCATGCCGGTGGGGCACGTACGCCTGGCCCTCGCCGTGCTGTGGCCACGGTGCCCAGGGCACCTGCCAGCGGGCCTGCTCCATGCGAGCCTGCTCCATGCGGGCCTGCTCCGCCGCAGCCTCGGCGGACGCACGGAGCGCATGCGCCAGATCGGGCCAACGCCCGAGCTCCTGCAGCTCGGAGGCCTCGATGGCCTGCTTGAGCAGCTCGTCCTCGTCCTCCTCGACCTCCATCTTCACGGGAGGGACGACAAGAGGCTCGACCTCCTCCTCGGACTCCCAGTCCAAGTCGGAGTCCTCCGGAGGCTCCACCTCCTCCTCCGGGAGGTTGTAGTCCTCCGGCGTGGCCGCCTGGAACGCGGACCGGCGACGGTGGTCGTGCTCGAGCTCGAACCACCTGTCCCACAGCTCGCTGTTCAAGGCGTAGGCTGGGTCGTGGACGGGAGGCACGGGGACGCGCCGGCGGTTGAGATGCCACCCCTCGGGGAGGTGGACGTCTCCCCAGGGCAGCGGCTGCCGCGTCTCCCAGTAGATCTCGGCCACCGCCAGCGACACGGGCATAGCGCGCCGTGCGGCGGGCCACGAGAGCTCGAGGCCTCGTGGTTGTTCCGGCCGCCCTTCCACGAGGCCCAGAAGGGCTTCTTCATCGCCGGCGAGTGGGAGTGGCGGTGGCGCTGGCTAGGGTTTGCGTCGGCCGGCGAGTGGGAGTGGGCAGTGGGAATGGATAGCGATGGGCGGCCACCCACCCACGACCCACCCCATTTAATATGACCAGGCGAAGCGGCCGCTCTCCATGGCGCGTGGGCCAGGGCGGACAAAGGGAGGACACGCGCTGTGTCTCGCCTCCCCAAACTTGGACCAAACTTGGGCCAGGTTTGGTCCAGTTTGGCTGTCCGCGCGGACAAGTGTCCATATGCACCGGCCCATTGGAGGGTCTGTTTTGTCCGTTCGGATAGATTCGGACAGGCCAGGCAGGGATGCGGAGCACCGTTGGGGACTTGGGGTGCCCTTCCTTCTACCACGGAGACACGGAGTCCACCGCTGCCCCACTCTCTCGGCTCCCTCCTCCTTTGACCCCTCGTTCGCTCCCTCTCTCTCGGTGGGCGGTCTGAGATGTCGTCGACGGCGTACTCGCGGCCGTCGAAGCTCCCGGGCGGACCTGGCGAGAGGAGGCTGCCGCCGCGGCTCATGAGGAGCCTCACTGGCAAGATCGAGCCCAAGAAGCTCGGCCTCGGCCTCCTGGCCGGCGGATGCCTCGCGCTCCTCACCTACGTCTCCCTCGCCAAGCTCTTCGCAATCTACTCTCCCGTATTCGGTATGCCAATCCGATCCAATCAAGTTACGCTGCATTCCCCAAGCTTTTCTTTCCGATCTATAGTTTAATTTGAGCTCGTTCGTCCTCAGCGACCACGGCCAGCACGTCGGGCCTGCTGCAGAACTCGCCGCCGGCGTCATCCGTGCCGGCGAAGGAGGCCATCCCGCCGGAAGACACGACATTTGTTGGCCGCAAGAACGACGACGCCACCGGGGATCGCGTCGATTTCCCGGAGGAGGGGCCGTCGGTTGCGGGGTCCGAAGAGCCCGGCTTGCCGGAGGCGCTCTCGAGAAAGGAGAAGGAGGCGGCGCTGGCCACGGAGCCTAATCCGTGTAAGGAATCTTGCCTCTTTCTCCGCTCCTTTTTCTTGTGAATCTACTTACTCCTTCATCAAAGGAAGGAAAGCGGCTCCCCCAAAACTAAACTACCTCGACAACCTACTTTTATTATCTCTTGGGAATTTAAGGCTATGTACTCTGATCTCGGCAAATGTTGTCGCGTCCCCACTTCTTGATTTGGGTAGTAGGATTATTAGCTAAAATGTACTACGAGATCTGCCACCCGTAGTGATTGATTGGGATCTTATGCAATGTTGCAGCTGAGAAAGATCAGGACAAGAGCATTGGGGAGGCCAAGATGGCGTGCGACGAGAACGGCATTGACGAGGGGTTCCCGTATGCGCGGCCGGCAGTGTGCGAGCTATCCGGCGACATCCGCGTCAGCCCCAAGGAGAAGACCATGTATCTCGTGAACCCGTCGGGGGCCGCCGTCGGCTTCGACGAAAAGGGTGAGAAGAAGCTCCGTCCGTACGCCCGCAACGACGACTTCCTCCTCCCGGCCGTCGTGGAGGTCACCGTGAAGTCCGTTCCTTCTGCGGAGGCCGCGCCGCAGTGCACGAAACAGCACCGCGTCCCCGCCGTGGTGTTCTCAGTGGCCGGCTACACGGACAACTTCTTCCACGACAACACGGACGTGATGATCCCGCTGTTCCTCACGGCGGGGCACCTCAAGGGCGAGGTGCAGCTGCTCATCACCAACTACAAGCCGTGGTGGGTGCAGAAGTACACGCCGCTCCTGAGCAAGCTCTCCAACTACCCCATCATCAACTTCGACGAGGATGCCGGCGTGCACTGCTTCCGGGAGGGGTTCCTCGGCATGTACCGCGACCGTGACCTCATCCTCTCCCCGCACCCGACCCGCAACCCGCGGAATATCACCATGCTCGACTACAACCGCTTCGTCCGCTCCGTGTACGGGCTGCGCCGCGACCAGCCCTCCGTTCTCGGGGAGGAGCCCGGGATGTGGCCCCAGATGCTCATCATCTCCCGTAGCGGCACCCGCAAGCTGCTCAACATGGACGAGGTGGTCACGGCTGCGACGGCCCTCGGGTTCAATGTGACGGTGGCCGAGGCTGGCGCGGACGTGCCGGCGTTCGCCGCACTCGTGAACTCAGCGGACGTACTACTGGCGGTCCACGGCGCCGGCCTCACCAACCAGATCTTCCTGCCCACCAACGCTGTCGTGCTGCAGATCGTGCCTTGGGGGAACATGAACTGGCAGGCCACCAACTTCTACGGCCAGCCGGCGCGGGACATGCAGCTCCGGTATCTGGAGTTCTTCGTGGGCGAGGATGAGACCAGCCTCAAGGACAAGTACCCCAAGGACCACATGGTGTTCAAGGACCCCAAGGCGCTCCACACGCAGGGCTGGCAGGTGCTCGCCGAGACCATCATGAAGCAGGATGTCCAGGTCAACCTCACCAGGTTCCGGCCATTCCTGCTGCAGGCCATCGACAAGCTGCAGGAGTAACAGCACCCCGCAAAGATGTTGTCCTAACACAAGGCGGGCTTAAAACATTGACATTCTTTTTGTACACCTATGAGTTTCTTTCTTCTCTCATGAATGCCTTGGGATGGCACTCCGGATAGTTAGCACCACTGTACTGCTCAAATGTCACAGATCATGTATTACTGTTTATACAAAAAATTATCCGCATATCTGAAATTCCAAGAGCATCTTGTTGCCTACGAAGTTTGTTTGCATATCTGAGATCCCTAGCCTTGTATACATGTACATGAATTCCCTCCTTTGGTGTATTCAACATTTGAACAATGGTTTGAAATGTTCAAGGTGCCTTCCTTTCTTCAGTATTGAGAGTCCTGTGTTGTCTTCTGTATTGACAAAAACTTTCTAAAGTGTTGTTGCCTTTGTTATTCAGGGAGCTAAATCCTGAGGAGAAACGTTGCACCAAAGAACGGCATTATAACATTGTCGCTATGATTTATGAAGCTTTCTCGGCCCAAAGTTCTTCGGCTGAATCTGGTGAAACTGTCTGAAAGACATTCAGAAGACACTCGCCTGGTACAGAGCCGAAATCTAATTCAGTTGGTGAAACTGAATGTACAAGAACAGCGGGTTCTGATTTGAGGCCCTGCAGTGCCGTGACACCAAGCAGCAGACCAGAGACAGAAACACCATTTTGTACTGTCAGTATCGACGTTGGAACATCTTCTTTGTCAAGCTCACACCCTGGCACTTCCCCGTTTTGTGGTGATTCATAAACAAACAGCTCTCTGCAGAAAGAGGCAACTGGGGATAATTTCAAGCAGTCAGGTGTCAATGTTTTTTTATCCCGATAGTGAAATTTCAACTCCAAAGGCAGCGTCATCCCTTCAGCCATAGATGGCTCATTTCTTACAGGGATCAGCATCGTCCAGATCAGCAGGAAACCGTCCTAGAAGAACTTTCAGTAGAAGCACCACTGTAGTGCTCAAATGTCACAGATCATGTATTATTGTTTGTACAAAAAATTGTCCGCATGTCTGAAATTCCAAGAGCATCTTGTTGCCTACAAAGTTTATTTGCATATCTGAAATCCCTAGACTTGTACACTTGTCCAGGAATTCCCTTGTTCAGTTTATTGAACATCTGAACAGTGGCCTGAAATGTTCAAAGTGCCTTCCTCTTCTACTTACTAGGAAGTTCAGGGGCTTCCCACACTTGCTGGGGATTGCGCTTCTGTATTTCTTTGTCATTAGCTACTGTTGTTCCATTAACTTCTGCTGCTTCTGTGTACTCCGTACTAGATAAATGTGAAGATTAAGGTTGTCTATGGATCTCCTTCCGGTGTGGTTGGGGCCTCTGAATCGAAGCGCGCTGCATTGGTGTTAGACAAGTAATGTGACACAATACTTCAGTTTCTTCAGTATTGACAGTGTTGTCGTCAGCATTGAAAAAACTTTCTAATGTACTGCATAGCCATTTAACTGGTAGTATTGTTGTCTTTGTTACTCAGGGAGCTAAATCCTGAGGAGAGTCGTTGCATCGAAAGAACTCTCTCGGCACAAAGTACTTGCGGCTCAATCTGATGAAATCTTGTGAAACTGACTGTACAAGAGCAGCTGGTTCTGATTCGAGGCCCTGCAGGGCCGTGACACCAAGCAGCAGTCCAGAGTCAGATTCAGAAACACCATTTTGTACTGTCAGTATGGACGTTGAACCAACCAGATTGCCACAGTGGATAAATAAGGAATACAGAAATAAAAACCGTGATTGGACCAGAGAATGAGATTGCATTATAAGGCCGCAATTGAACAGACCGAGCAAGTTCATAAGCAAAAAGCTCTCTAAAGAAACAGCCCAGCGTCATCGCCTCAGCCATAGATGGCTGACTTTTACAGGGCTTACCATCATGCAGAATAGCAGGAAACCATCAAGAAGAATTCTTCAATAGATGATTCGGCATTTTACAGGGATCTCTTCACTGGAATCAGTGCAGCCAGAAGCAGGTCTCCAACTGAACTTCAGAGGAGACCTAAAGACTGTAGGGTTGGTTGCATTATCCATCGCGCTATGAGACCAGACACAATCATTGTGACACATGATTCCGGGCCACCAGTCAATCGAATTAGATCACTGCATGTTTGTTGCATTGAAATATAACTTTGTATTTCAGCATAAGTGAGACTGCTATTAAATCTTACCAAATACCTGAATTATGTTGTATGCATTGTGCTATTTGATGAATACATACTAGCAAGTTTCTCCCCAAAGCACTTGAGCTGAATCTGGTGAGATCTCCTGAAAAATATTCTGGAAGCAACTCTTCTTTTACAGCTTGTGGAGCCGAGTACTACTTAATTTAGTTGGTCAAACTGCAAGTAGTGTAACATTAAAGGGAGAGTTCGAAACACCATTTTTTACTGGCAAGTTGCGAACATCGTCGTCAGACTCAAGACCCTGGGACTTGTTCATTTTGTGCATCGTAAGCAGACAGCTCAGCTTGTGCAGAAAGGGACAACCAAGGAGGATAGTTTCCAGCAGTCAGATGTGAATGTATTCAGAGTATAGCTCTTCTGCGGCCATCCTCCTCACCTTGCCGCCGCCTGGCCGCCTCCTTGCTCGTCCTCGGAGCCCACCACGTCATGTTCGCCAGCGCCACCTCCTCGGAAGGGATGGACGCCGCCGCCATCTGCGTCCATTTTGTCTCAGCAGGTACTAATCTTCCGTTCAGAGTTGCAGGACAAAACAAAGGCTTGTGCAAGATCGTCGGCAGACTTTTTAGATTGCAACGCACATTTTGGTTCTTCGTCATTCTCTGCCGACATAGCATTCAATTTAGCAGCAGCTTGCGCGTCGAATGTGCGGTCTCAGAATTGCGGATGTAGATACTATCAGCGCAAATCCACACTCACCAACGTGGCAGGTCTGATCTAGATATGCCGTCTCATCGTCCACACAAGAAGAGAAGACCATGGATCCTTTCCGCGGCAACATAGGAGTCCTCCTCGCCGTTCTTTTCTTCGCGGCAGCAGCGGCGAGGGCCAGTGGCGCCCCCTGCGACAAGTCTGACAAGGCGGCGCTCCTGGCAGTCAAATCGGGGCTGGGCGACCCACCGGCGCTCTCCGGCTGGAACTCCACGGCGGACTGCTGCACCTGGGAGGGCCTCTCCTGCAACGCCACGAGTGGCCGCGTCACCGGCCTCTCCCTCTTCGGCACCAACTTCTCGAGGCCGATTCCGACCGCCATCGCCAACCTGACGGCGCTGCAGAGCCTCAACTTTGCCTACAGTCAACTCTACGGCCCGATCCCGGAGTTCCTCGGCCCTCACTTCCTGCCGGACCTCACCCTCCTACGCCTCTCCGGCAACCGCCTCTCCGGCACCATCCCGCCTACGGTGACCGTGTCCAGCCTTGAGCTCGTCGACAACCAGGTCACCGGCCCGCTCCCGGCCACCTTCGCGGACGCCGACTTCGACAACCTGGACTTCAGCGGCAACCAGCTCACCGGCGACGCAACGATGCTTTTCGGCTCCAAGAAGAGGCTGTCTAGCGCCGCGCTATCTCGCAACGAGTTCTCGTTCGACCTCGGGCTCGTGGAGCTGCCGGAGGCGCTGCACGCTCTGTTGATCGACCACAACATGGTGTACGGGAGCATTCCGACGGCAGCGGCGGCGAGGACGTGGTGGGTGTTCGACGTGAGCTACAACCAGCTGTGCGGGCCCATACCGCAGGCGCGGTACACGCACCGGTTCGGGGTAAGGCATTTCGCCGGGAACAAGTGCCTCTGTGACCGCCCGCTGACCCGCTCCCGCCATGCAGCTATGCTGCCAGTCAGCCAGTCACTGATCAGTGATCGTTGGAGCTACATTATACAGTACGTGCGCATGTTTGTTCAAGAAAAGCAACAGGCTAGTCAATTTGCTTGCAGTTTTTGTTAGTGTAATGTAGCTTGTGATCGGTACAACTATTGGCAGCCGGTGAACTGGTCGAATTTGGTAATACAGCCATATATGCAACGTCAAGAGTCCAGTCACTATCAGCCGTAGCATGAAGCTTCATGAAGCCCGACAAGGGACCAGGCCGACTGGCGGTTACGATCCCGGTCACTTGAATGGTATAATTTGTTCTAAATGGTCATTTGCCAAACTTTCAGCCACGATCTATTAGAAAATTCAACCAGATTTGACCCCTGTCAAAAAACGTCATTTATAATAGTTTAGAGGAATGTGCGCATGCATGCACGTAACCAAGATCACTATCGAGATGCATGTAACGGTAAACATAACCTTGACGACCAAAATGTTGTTTTTGTTTTTCAGATTCATGAGTTGCATTTGGGTCTGAAACATTTTTTTTTGAAACGAGACAAAAGTTTTGCCTTTTATATTGATATAGGAGAAGCAAACATGATACGGCCGAAGCCAAAAGAAAAAACCATACATGTCAGGGCCTACTAAACAAGCGAAAAGTATCCCCGCGGTCTGAAACTTGAAGAGAACGAATAGTCATGTTGATTTTAAAACTAAAACTTGAAACATTAGAAACTTATCCTCTAATTTGTAAGCTCTCCTATTATTTTGCTATTTACTGTCCTCTAAATCTTTTGGATGTTGCCCCCTTTGATATGTTGAACAATTGGTACTTGTATATGTTGAAGAATTTAAAGTTATAATATGTTCGTTATGCTCAAACAATGTTTTATCTTCTATAAATTATACAGTTAGAATTGTTTTTTTTTGGATAAGGAGTTAGAATTGTATGATACTCCATTGCTCCTCTAATCAAATATGCATGTCAAAGCCTAGGTTTTAGTCTATACGCTTAATTGTTTTGAGTACACACTCCTGAAATCCTGGGCCTGTCAGTGGTAGGATGTTTGTTCCGGATTTTGACCGGTTTTCCACGAATTAACCAGTCAATTCTATTCCTCACTAGTAGAGAAAAGCCTTTTAGTGGCGCACCCTTTTGAAATTCTGTGGCGCACCCGCAACTTTGCTTGGTGCGCCACAGAAGTCTCGTCACTAAATTTTTATTCTGTGGCGCACTGAGCCTGTGCGCCACAGAAAGACCAACTTTCTGTGGCGCACCCGGCCCGTGCGCCACAGAAATAGCTCGGCAGTACACAGCAGAGGAATTCTGTGGCGCACCCACGCCTGGTGCGCCACAAAAAAAAAATGCGCCACTAAATTATAAACCAGAAATACAGGTATATTTACATTTTGCTGTACAAATACAGGTGTATACAATATTTATACAGATTTATACATACAGGTATATTTGACAGGTATATGAACAGACAAACACATTAATCACTATGTCATCACACATATTACTTAGTGCCCGAGATACATACACATAGTCACAAAAGTGCCGAATGTTTACACAATTAGTCATGATACAAACAAAAGTTCATCATTTCACACTACATATTACAAATGAAGTGTTCACTGCCTAACTAGGGTCAAATGTAGTACATCGGCGATGATGGTGAGCAAGAGCGCGCGGGAGCATGATCATGGAGTCCTCTTCTTGAGCGGCGCCGGGAACGGTAGATAGCCTTCTTTCGTCCTCCACTCCTTGGTGTCATTCTGCGCCTCTAGTCGTTCTTCGATATCCCTCTGACACAACCCTGAAGATGGATTGGGATATATATTGGTTAGTGATATAAATAGAGTATAATTTATTCATCTAAGTAGAGAGGCAAGACAATCAATCAATTGTCATGGTTGGAAATCATATGGCTATCCTATTTGGGTTTCAAAGCATAGCATATATATAATATATAACCCTACACATGCACTTCTACAAAAAAATACACTAGTAATGCTTAGCAAGGCTTTCTTTTATAATACATCCTACCTCTGGGTAGTGGTAGGACCCTGCTTTGTTCATGACATCTTCGAGGATGATCGTCGATAACTGCAGAATGATGCGATGGAAGTCTTGTCTATAATCAGCATCGGTGAGAGCATCCTCGGTTTTGGTCCATTCTGCAAGACTAGATGGAATCCTCGTTTTCTCGGCATCCCGGACAAGCCCTTTAAGGTGATGGAGGGCGTAGAAGGCCTCCTTCATGCTGCCAGGCAGTTGCTTGATGCAATGGAATCCGTTCCCATGCATGAACTTGTGTTTGTTGTCCTGCGTGAAAGATTCCCCCTTCTTTTGGAAGGGGCCTCCCTTTTGGGCATAGCCCTCGAGAGCCTCATCGAGAAGACCCTTTATTCTGTTGTAGTTCCTCGGCTTGCATTTATTCCTCGAGTCGAAATAAGTGGCAATGGACCACCTCGGGCTTAGGACGATGAGTGCGCAGTACTTGTCCCTGCTCAACACAATTGAAACGGAATGTTGGACAAAGGATCAGCAATGGAAGAAATCTACAAGAAGGCATAAGATACGACGACGGCGAGCGGATGTGTACTTACTCGTAAAAGAAAGGCAGAAGAAGGTTGTTCTTCCTCTTGTTGGTCAGCATGAGCCTCTGGAGGTACTCCGTGGCCATGGTCCGTGTCCTTGATCCTTCCACCAGCTGGCTGTCACGCATGTAGTAGGGATCCACTATCGCGACATACGGTATCATCTCTCCTGATCTTCATCGCCGCATCGAGCGCATATAGGCGGACCAAGTTATAGTCCAGCCGTCTGGAGTGAAACAGGTTGAAGATGTCCTCGTACGCTATGAAGAACACATCCGCGGGGGCTTCCTGGACGAAGTCCACCTCCTTTGGCACCTTGACCGCGAACACCGGGTAACTCGGCTGCTTGTCTTTAAGAAGGAGGCTCTCTAGATGCAAGATAGATTCTTGAAAGAAATCATGGGTCCTTTGCAAGGCGGAGCAAGTCCTCAGACAGTATAGGTTTACCAGCTTCATGAACTCGGGTCAAGCCATCCCCACGGGGTGGTATCGTGTCTTCACGACCCCGCATAATCTTAGGAGTTGGCTGGCTCGCAGAGGCGTTTGCTCCTTTTCTCTTCCTGTGCTTCTTCGCCTTGTTCTTCATCTCTGGGGATGGTTGGGGTGCAGTGAACCCCGCGTGAACCGTCTGGTGCAGTGTGCCAGGGCTGAAAATGTTACCCGGTTTGACTTGAGCTTGATGATCGCCGGCCTCCGGAGGCGTGTCTTGAGATAAACCCTCGAAGACCAGGCGCTGTGTGCATGTAGTGGGACGAGGAGGTTGACCGTGTTGATCGCGGAAGGGTTCTTCATCCACAGGAGGCATGTACAAATCATCCCTGCAGGCGCCAGTGTTGAGGAAGTCATCGACGTTGACATTATCGTCATCATCGCCGTCGTTGGCACCAAGTTGAGGGGCAACGGCTTTGTCCTAAACATAAACAATAGCACATCCGTTATTAGATATAAAGGCTTGGCATCGTAAAGTCGTGAAGTCGGAAAGTCGGAAGTCGGAAAGTCGGGAAGTCAGGAAAGTCGGAAAGTCGGGAAGTCGGGAAAGTCGGAAAGTCGGAAAGTCATGAAGTCGGAAAGTCGGGAAGTCGGAAAGTCGGGAAGTCAGGAAGTCGGAAAGTCGGGAAGTCGGGAAGTCGGAAAGTCGGGAAGTCGGAAAGTCGGGAAGTCGGGAAGTCGGAAAGTCGTGAAGTCGGGAAGTCGGGACTAACCTTGGACTGTTGCGGTACAGACGTTCCCAACAATTGTTTGTGGCGGCTGGTGGCGGCGACAACCGGCGGTAGCTTCCGGCCGGTGGTGGCGGCGACCGGCGGTTCCTTCCGGGTGGTGGCGACGGCTGCCTGTGGCGCCGGTTCATCCGCAACAGCTTTTTCTGGCCGCCTCGACGAGGGCCGAACGACCGGGGGCCGGTGCCTCGAGGTGGCGCCGCCGGTGCGCCTGACCCCATGAAGACCATCCCAAGACGAATCTGGGTCTTCGGCCATTCCATCATCCACTTGGAGCATTCTCCAAGGACCATGTGTTTCTCGGCTCCCGGAGGTTGCATGGGGGGTCGATGTCACGGAACTCAGGCACTACCTCGGTCACCGTGACTTTCATCACGACCTCGCCCATTCTAGTGTTGTGCATATCGCGGGTCGAAGGTTGTACGATAATGGCCGTTGCGACTTCCTTCAACTCGCCGCCGGCCCCCACCCTATGCAGGAGTATGCAAGGCATGTCCTGGGAGTCAACACATGTTGGGCATCATGAGATATGACAGTCATCAAAAGCATAGTTATAGAAGATGCCGCGAACTAACTAATTAGTTACCTTGGTGATGGCGTTGAGCTCGGCTAATGTCGTGACAAGGGCGCCGGTGCCGGCGACCGGCCTATCATTCTCCGGCCGCTCGTGTGCATTATCATTATTCTCCGGCCTATTAGTATGTTGATCCACGGTAGGGGGCACCGGTGGGGTCACCAGGACCGGCGACACGTTATTGCTGGAGTTGCTGCCGGTGTAGCTGGGCACGTGTATCGGCCCCTTTTGACCTCCCGCATGCCAAGCAGTTATCCCCTCCAGCAATGCAGGGGGTAAGAACCTCCGGAGCTTCTCGTCCACCTTCTCGTCCACTAACTTGTCCACCGTGCTGGAGTCCACCTTTTCGTGCTCTAGTGTCTCCAGCTTCTTCCTTAGCTCGACAACCTCGGCTTTATCCCTAGCCGGCTTCCTCCTCTCCTTTCTCGTCTCGGTGTCCGTGCTGTAGTACTGGAGGAACTTCACGCTCGTACCAAAGCCGGTCACACGGCTAGCTGACGTCGGCGGCTTTGACTTGTCCCTCCCCTTGTAAACGTTCATCGCCCTGTTGAAAGTCATGTCCCACGGCTCCGTCGACCCCTCCTGGGACGACGGGCCGGTCTGAGCCTCAGCCTCCAACTCCTTCTCCTGCAGACAAAGGAAATTAAGGTGAACCCACGTAGAAATCAACGCAATGGACTTTGAGATATCCGCGGTAATTAAGTTCCTTGCCAGCACTTTCTCGAAAGCCAGCACATCGTTATCGTCGGTAACGAATTCCCCCGTCCCCGGCTTCAGATAGTAGCAGGACCGAACAAAGTTCCTAACTTGCTCGTCCATGATTTTATGCCACGGGTTCTCTTTTCCAAGTCTTGCAACCTCGGCATCCTCCTTGTCCCAAACGGCCTGTTTTCCTCGGTAACCGCCGCTTCCCTACCGGTGGTTACCTAAGTTCAGTTCCCGCATATCCTTCCCCCACTTGGTCCATTTTTAGCCTCCGGAGATTCTAAGGACAACTTGAATGCCTCGAACTCTTCTTCGTCGAGCATCGGCTCTTTGGCACTTATCTCCTCCCAGCTAAGACCCTTATCAATCTTCGCCTTCACCCGGGTTCTCCAGCTGCTCAAGGTGGTGCTCATCTTCGTGATGGCTGCACTGTCCACCTTTTTGTTGAACGGCTCCGGGAACTTGTATCGTTGGTGAAGCTTCGTGAGGAGGGTTTGGACCAAAGCCTCATTGTCCTTGCTTCTGAGGTCCTTCGTGTTGATTGGCACGGTTTCCCGGAGGATGCACCCTAGTTGCATGCCGTACCCGCAGGCAAGGGCCTTAGGCTCCAGTGGTTGGCCACTTGAGCTGACCTCAGTGAACTCGTCTGTGACGTTGCCGACCGCTTGCGGTGTCCGGTCCTTCCTCGGCTTACTCGGCTTCTTCTTCTTCTGAGCGGTCGGGTTACTGCCACCACCACCATCCGTGTGGTCGCCACCCCGACATCCGTGGGGTCGCCACTGGCGACATCCGTGTGGTCGCCGCCATCGGTGGTGGTGGTTTCGTCCTCATCCTCTATCTCATAGTCAGCATCGCCGCCACGAGCCAGTTCGACGGCCTCCGCCTCCTCCAACTCCTGGAACATAGCCTAGAACGGCTTGTTCTTTTCTCTACCTTCTTCTTCGACGCTCATGTGCTTAGAAGGGCCGGGCGTGTCGGCCGACATGTTTGCACTGTATTAAAAAGAGGCAAAAGTTAGTACAACAAATATAAGAAAAACATCACTTAATTTAGTACTAAGAAACCCCGGCCAATGCATTAGTCGCAATACCCCATATGTCCTATTTTTAGCAAAGTCATGCTAAATTTCACGAATTTTTTTGGCATGACCTTTGCTAAAAATAGGACATATGGAGTACCCGAATTTGCCGGAACGGAAGTTAATCGACGTTTCGGCAATCTCAAGGGCCTCTCGGGGTTCCTGCAGAAGCATTTCACAAATCATGGCCGGCATCGCTGGCCGGCAACAGCATCACATGAAAAACATCTACATTTCACAAATAATGTTTGCCGGCATAGCTGGCCGGCCAACAGCATCACAAACAACCACATTCATGATATTTGTTATTCTTTTTTGGTTAAATTTAGAGAAAGAGCACACACAAATTTCGAGATACACATATCATAAATTATCTAATTCATGATATACATATATTTGTCTCTCACACACACAAATTATCAAATTCATGATATATGGTTGCATTGTCTCTCACACACACACACACAAATTAAATACACCAAAAAAGTCTCTTCTTCGTCTCGGTTCCGAGCTAGTTTCTCTTCTTTCCCTTCTTCGCGGTTGAATACTTTAGGCCGGTACCTTGAGATTTCTTCGCGTGAACGGACAACCTTTAGTAGGTAGGGAGGTCTTCCTTCTTTGTGTACTAGTAGTAGGCATGTCGAAGTACTTGTCGAATTCCTCCTCGATCTTCGGATCGCTTTCCAAGTCTTCCTCGTTGGCATCTCCTTCCATTCCGATGATGCTCCTCTTGCCCCTCCTCACGACAACACGGTTAGGCTTTGACGGGTCGGTAATGAAGAAGCATTGCTCAACTTGGCTAGCGAGTACCCATGGCTCATTTTTCGCGGAGGCGTTCTTCGATTTGGCATCGGGTATTACCATGGTGGTGAAATACCGGCCTTCTTTGACGACGTCCTTGGCCCATCTCACACGGAACATTGGCACCGACTCTCCACAGTAGTTGAGGTCCCATATCTCCTCGATCCTTCCGAAGTATCTTTGCTTGACGCCGTAGGATAGCATAGTTACTCCTGAGTTTTGATATTCGCTATTCTTGTCCTTTTCCTCGGTGTAGAATCTGAAACCGCTGATGTCGTACGACTGATAGGTCCTTACGTTGTGCCCGGGGCCCGTGATAAGGAGAATATGAGTTTTTCATCTTCTGTAGATGGCGTTTTGCTCTTTGCTAGATCCAGTTGCCTTTGCTTGAACCAACGCGTGAAGCTGGAGTTGTGCTCTCTGGTTACGTCTCCCTTCTTCCTCGGCCGGCCCAGGTCGATGTAATTCTTCTCGATTAAGCTTTGTGCTCTTTCACCCAAGGTTCGATCAATTGTAAGTGTTGTAGCGCGACCCGGTGAGCCCTGTCGAAGTCGTCCTTTCGACCATGAATGCTGACAAAGAGTGAGAGGGTGCCCTCGCGGTGACCATATCCATTGAGCCTGCCGAGGTGTTTCCTCCTGGGCAGACCAACATCCTGGTTCTCGGTGCTTAGATAATTCTGGCAGAAGGAGATGCACTCATAGGTTAGAAAGCCCTTGGCCATGCTTGCGTCTGGACGGGCCCTGTTGCGAACGTATCCTTTCATGACACCGTTCATCCTTTCGAACGGCATCATGTAGTGCATGAACGTTGGCCCGAGCTGCCTGATGTCATCAACGACATGGAGAAGGAGATGCACGCAGATATCAAAGAATGCTGGCGGGAAGTAAATCTCGAGCTCGCATAGTATCAGCACGATCTCTTCCTGTAGCCTGTCGAGCTGCTTCACGCCGATCGACTTCCTGTTGATGACGTCGAAAAAGTTGCAAAGGGCAAGCAGCGTATCACGGACGTGCTCGTCCATTATCCCTCGAATCGCAACGGGAAGTATCTGCGTCAACAGCACGTGACAGTCGTGAGACTTCATCCCGCTAAACCTCTTCTTCGTTCCGTCCAGATATCTGCTTATCTCCCCGCGTAACCATGAGGAAATTTGACTCCTAGGAGACACCTGTAGAATTGCTCGAGCTCCTCCGGACTCATAGTGAAGCACGTAGCGGGAAGCACCACGTGTTCTTCTTTACCCTTTTGCGGCGACCTTGAGTCCCTTCCGTCTGATCATCATCATCATCATCGTCATCACTATCGGGGCCTGAAGATCTTTCCTGACACCAAGCCATTTCAGATCGTATCTTGCTTTCGTCCCATCCTTGGTCTTTTCCGGCATGTTGGAAAGAGTGCCAAGCAGACTCTCGGTGACATTCTTCGTAATGTGCATCATATCGAGGCTATGTGGCGTCTTGAGGACCTTCCAGTACTCCAAGTCGTGGAAAACAGACCTCGCTTTCCATACACCCAGCAGCGGATCTACCTTCGGTCGTTTCTTTCCCGGCGCAGGGCACTCCTCCCAATTTTTCAACAGCTCGTCGATTTCTGTGCCGCTCCTCGGCTCGGGGCTCCTTCGATCTCGTCCTTACCATTGAACAGGTCACCGCGTTTTCTCCACGGGTGATCCATGCGAAGCCACCTTCGAGCCCCTGGGTACACGGTTTTCGAAGACCCGGGATTCCTTGGTAGCTGGAGATGCGGGGTCTTATCCATGCACCTGACACATGCGCAGAATCCGTGGCCTACCTGGGCCGATACATATGAGCAACCAGGATAGTCCTGCACCGTCGTGAGCAACGCGGCTCTCATGTCGAAATAATCTCCAGTGTAGGCATCCCACGTACGGGCTGGCGTCTCCCACAACGTGGCTAACTCCTCTTTCAACAGCGCGAGATACATATGTATGTGGACACCTGCTTGTTTCGGCCCCTGAATGAGAATACTCATGTGTATGTACCTTTGCTTCGTGCACAACCACGGGGGAAGGTTGTAAGGCCATACAAACACGGGCCAGGTGCTATGCGTGCTACTCTGGTTGCCGAACGGATTGAGTCCATCGGTGCTCATACCGAGCCTGACGTTCCTTGCGTCGCCTCCGAAATTTCCGACGGCGTCCAACTCTTGCCACTGGCTAGCGTCTGAAGGGTGTGTAAGGATCCTGCCCTTCTCCGGATCTTCTTCGGGCTTCTCCCTTTCCGCGTGCCATTGCATGAGCTTTGCTTCCTTAGGGTCCACGAAGTACCGCTGCAGACGGGGAGTGATAGGAAAGTACCATACCACTTTTCGAGGAACTTTCTTCCCAGGCTCTTGTACCGTCCTTGGCCGCACACCGGACATGTGGTTCTGTCCTCGTACTCGCCCCGATAAATTGCGCAATCATTGATGCAGGCGTGGTATTTAACGTGCGGTAGGTCAAGAGGGCACACGACTTTCTTGGCCTCCTCGATACTAGTTGGCAATGTGTTCCCCTCGGGAAGACGCTCGTGGAAGAATTGCATGTTCTTGTTGAAGCTCGTCGGTCCATTTGTTTCCCGACTTCATCTCCAGAGCATCAAGCGTTACTTGCAAGCGCGTATCCTGTGGCCGGCACCCAGGATACAACGGAGTCTTCCCGTCTATCTCCATTTGCGCCAGCTTGGCTTTCTCTCTAACGGTGCTCGCCTCCTTGAGGAGCAGTTCTTGAACATGAGACTCCATCAAGGCCGACATTAGCGAGTTCTGCGTGTTCGCGTCTTCTCCACCACCATCTACTCCTTCATCATGTCCGTCGGCATCTCCTTCGTCATGATCATCTTGCCCGCCCTCGTCTTCAGCGCAACATTTGCTGTCGGCGCTTGGTTGAAGCCTTGCATGAAACCGCGCCTGAGCAGGTGTTCCTCCAATTGTCCGGAATCAGGGTCGATCCATCTCACAAGTTTGCAACTTCGACACGGACATCGTATCTGGCTCCCGTTGCACCGAATCATTTCCGCCTTCGCTTCTTCCTTGTAGCTGCTGATTCGACCGGAGCTCATCTTGATGACCATGGTCGCCTACGCGGTATACATATAGAGTGTGTTATTAATTAGAATTAATTAACCGCAACATGCACACACACATACACAAACATGCATGTTCGACGAAAAAATTCGGCATGACTTCCCCTAAAAGTAGGACATATGGGTGGTGCAAAAATTTACCGAAATGGAAATGAATCAACATTTCGGCAAACATCCATGCACCACACCGGCGCAAGGCAACAAAAGGCAACAACATGCAAAGATTCATGTATAAACATCCATCGTCGCGCCATATACGTGCAAACATCCATACACACCGCCGGCCACACAAAACATGCATATATATACATATCCATCCAACAATACCCACCTAGTAGATCTAGATCCGTTACCGAGACGTGACCGTGATCGATGAGAGAGAGTGTGTGGTGATGGAGAGAAAATAGTGGAGAAAAAGAGATGTATTGGGAGAGGAGGAGAGTATGTATGGAGGCTCTCCCCAAGCCCTCACCAATTATATGTCAAACAAAGTAGGTTTAACTTCAAATAATGGAGAAAAGTATGGGCAAAATGGCATGGGAGAGAGGAGGAACTCGAGCTAGCTAGAGATGGGGGAATGGAGATGGTCAGATGGGGAAAGTGGGGCTGCCACCTTTTTCTAAATCTGGCGCCCACTTTCTGTGGCGCACGGTGCTCGGTGCGCCACAGAAAGTAGGATTTCTGTGGCGCATGCTGGCTGATGCGCCACAGAAAGCCGACTTTCTGTGGCGCATCAGCCAGCATGCGCCACAGAAATACTACTTTCTGTGGCGCACCGAGCACCGTGCGCCACAGAAAGTGCCCAGATGGATCTGGTCCAATGATTGGCCGTGGGTCCCACAGAATTTCTGTGGCGCAGAAAGCCGATATTCTGTGGCGCATGGGCTAGAAATGCGCCACAGAAAGGCAAATATTTCTGTGGCGCACCTTTCTCCATGCGCCACAGAATTATTTCTGTGGCGCACCAATTAGGGGTGCGCCACAGAATGACCATCTACCTATAAGCTTTTCTCTACTAGTGCCTCTTAATTAATGAAAATGGTACTCCACTAGTTAGAATTGAAGGATATACATCTGGTCATTATTTTTTTGCCAAATGAATTGCTTTGGTCGAAATCAAAATATTTATGTCATCATTAAGAAGGAAATCAAATATTCATCTCCTTGCATTAGGATATATCCCTTCATAAATATGGCATCACGTAATGTAAAACTGAAAGTAAACATTTTTTATTGCGAAACACAGTACAACGCAAGCGCTCATATACACGCGCACATACTCACCCCTATGAATGCACGCACACACATCCTACCCCTATGAGCACCTCTGAGAGACTGAGTCGGCGGGTCGAGTCTTGAAATTGACGAAGTCACCACAGGCGCCTCGCTGTCGACGGGAACGTCGCCTCGCACTGAAGAATATTTCGCCTTAAATGAGAAACAGCAACGTCAAACCTGGGGTTTGAACTCTGGGGGGGCTAGGGGTACAACCACCCTCTTAACCATCCTGCCACAGGCAGGTTCTCAACTGAAAGTAAACACTAACCCTATAAAGCTTGTGCATTGCCACAAATAATTCAACATTTGGCAACAACACATAAGAATGTATCACGGTCCACGCCAAATAAGTTCTCATTTACAATGAAAATGTCAAACATTTGACATATAGTAATTGAGACATAAGAAAAATGAAATAGATCTCAGAACTCACAAAGCTTGAAAAAACGTTGATCTTCATTGGGTTGAAGAAACTAGGAGCATCCATCAGGAAACGTTCCACATAATGGAGTAAGAACAAGCCGCAATCAAATAAATTATCTTGCTTTGGGAGCTGGATCACAATGGAAAACAATTCAATCACAATCTAAATATCATACAAAACAAGCAATCAAGAAGTTAAGCGTTGGTCGGTATTTATGCAGAAGAGCGTGGCTGATAGGTTGCATAATTTGTCAAATAATTTGTCACTAGTAGAAAAACGAGTATTGCAGTCTGTTGCTAGCAGCGGTTAGAGCAATTAAAAAAAATAAGAGGCTGCCATACGCTACACCTCAGCCTGTTTTCATAGATTAGCCGACTCCAAAGAAACAGCCGGCTCCGATAACATCGCTTCTGCGCCGGGCGCCACGTATATCTGTCGCCCGAAACCCCTGAGTCGGACGATAAATATAAGAGGCTCCCGCAGTCAGAATATCGGAGTCGCTCAAATTTCTTGACCTGTCTGTGATAAGTTGGGAGGCGGTTTGTATAAAAAACCTTATGAGGGGGAAAGCCGGTCGAATGCCTATTTCCCCGTGCGCGAGCTACTTCTCGACACCAAGTTTGGTGCCATCCCATGACTTAGCCTTGTCTGCAGGATAGGCCGAGTTCCGAACATGGCCGGAGCTTCTGGATTGACACAGGCACGTACATATAACTTATCCCCTTTATGTGTGGGCGCGGCGGGTCGGCGACCTGGGTGAGGGGTGCCGCGGTGGCCACCTAGGCGAGGGGTGGCCAGGCGGTGGCGTAGCTGAGCGTATCCCGGGGCGGCGAAGCGGGCCGCCGCCGGCGACTGGATAAAGGCGGATCTAGAATCTAAATGGGACTGATAGGTGGCAAATGCTTACATTGCGATTGCATAATTGAATTTAACTACATAGTTTTGTGCCCCTAAAGCAGGCCGGCTACCTTGCGCATCTTAAAAATCCTAACATTGCGATTACAACCGCGACTAGGATAATGATAGCACCGAAAGCGTGGTGCAGATGCATTTCCTTTTTGAGAGCATATCTTCTTATCTTTTTCATCTTCATCGTAGATGCGTCGGCCTTGATCTTGTGTTCATGAAGGATATCTGCCAAATGAAGTTCTAATTCCATCTTTTCGTCCTCGGTCTTCTGCATTGCTTCCTCCATCTTCAGTGTGGCCTCGCCTTTCTTTCGGCCTTCTTCTTTGCTTCCTCCATCTTCAGGGTGGCGACATGTGCTAGCTCTGCCGTTTCGGCCTTCTTCATTGCTTCCTCCATCTTTCAGGTGGCCTCGACTGCTAGCTCTGCCTTTTCTTCGGCCTTCTCCATTGCTTCCTCAATCTTCCGGGTTGCCTCCTGAGTTAGCTCTAGCTTCTCTTCGGCCTTCCTCTTCCCGTCTCTTGTGAAGCACAAATCTTCCAGAACAAGCAATTTGGCTTGTAGACAATGCTGAAACTCCATACATCCACCTGGGATACCGCATTCACACGTCGATTTCTAGAAAATTCGCAAAATAAACCGCAGCAGAAAACAAAACATAAGAATTCACAGTAGACAATGGACACCGTGTCCTCGCCAAATAAAAATTATATATATACCTCGTCGGACGACGAGCTGTAGTTCCCGATGGCGTCGAGGGGCTCGCTGTTCTCGATTGTAGTCCACATCGCCAGCGGGCTCACGGCGGCGGCCGGTCGACAATGGTTGTACTCGGGGTTGTTGGCGATTTCAGACGTTGTAGTAGATTGAGAGAGGGAGAGGGGCCGAAAGTAGAAGAAGGATATCGGGAGGTATGGGGAGGCGCAGGTGGTTCTCCAACGGCTGAAAAAAAAAATCCGGATACTCCGGGAACGTGTGACGCATTTGTGCCCGGAGGTTCTGGATTTTTTTTTAAGATTGGGCTCCTGTGTCATTGTAATGATATTGATGTTTTTGCAACGATTTTTCTTAATTGAGTGCTTCTAATTATTTTACAGATGGACCGAGGGTTGATGTACAACAGCAAGCGTGGCGGCATTGCCTACGACGAGGGTCTCTCGAGTTTTCTGGAAGCAGCTAAACAACATATGGTTCGCAGCAAAGTGTTGTACATCGCTTGCCCCTACGTAGACTGCGAAAACTTGAGGAGTTATGCACACATTTGCGATATACAGTCACATTTGGTCAAAAGGGGGTAAGAAAGGGTATCAATGTTGGAGCCATCAGGGCGAAGAAGAAAGTACCGTGCCTGATGTTAATGATCAAGTGGTTGATGAGCCAGTAGTACTGCAAGATACCGTGATGCATGATGTTGACCCAACCACATTTCCCTCGACGGAGTTTTCATATACCCAGGAATCAGAAGAGCAGGAAGATGAACCACCAGACGAGCTGGAGGAGCTGTTGGGGAGCTTTGATGAAGACTACGAGGACCCGAAAAAGCACAACAAATTTGTTGGCATGAAAAAAGACTCGAAGATGTCTATGTACCCTAATTGTAAACCGAAGTACACAAAGTTGGCCACTGTGCTGGAAGTGTTGCAGATGAAGGAGAGGTTCAAGTGGTTAGACCTTAGTGTAACTGTCTTGCTGACATTTTTACATGAGTTGCTTCCGAAAGGAAACAAAATGCCAGATAGCACGTACAAAGCTAAGCGGATCGTCTGTCCGTTGGGAATGGAAGTTGGGAGGATACATGCTTGCACTAATGATTGTATCTTGTACCATGGAGAGGAATATAGCAAGTTGCGTGAGTGCCCGAAGTGCAAAGAACCAAGATATAAGGCTCAAAAGTATGATGATATGGCTGACGATGACGGTGATAACATGGAAACTGGGCAGGGAAAGAAGAAGAGGAAGGACGTTCTGGTAAAAGTATGCTGGTATCTGCCAATTATTCCTCGTTTGAAGCGCATATATGCAAACCTAGATTCTGCAAAATTGATGCGTTGGCACGCAGATCAGCGTTGAGAGGACGGAAAACAGAGACACCCTGCCGATTTTGTACAGTGGAAGAATGTTAGTAGAATGAAGGTAGGAGACAACTGTTTCGGAGATGATCCTAGAAATGTAAGGTTTGCACTTAGCACTGATGGAATGAACCCGTTCGGGAACATGAGTACCACCCACAACACCTGGCCTGTGAATCTATGCATGTATAACCTTCCTCCATGGTTGTGCATGAAGCGGAAGCACATCATGATGGCGATACTAATCCAGGGCCCCAGACAACCTGGTAACGACATTGATGTGTACCTTGCACCTTTGTTAGAAGATCTGAAGCTTCTTTGGATTCAAGGGATAAGAATATATGATGCGCATCTGAAGGAAAACTTTACCCTCAGGTGCATGTTGTTCATAACCATCAATGATTATCTAGCCTTTGGGAACACGTTTGGGCAGACTACCAAAGGGAAAAGTGCATGTGTGCAGTGCGTAGATGATGGCGTGTAGTTGACGGGAAAAATATTCTGTAGGAAGCTTCGTATCTTCCCCTGCTACGGCGCCAGTAAGCTCTCTTGATGGCCCTTCACGTAGTTACCTGCGTGAAAAAAATAAATGGGTTAGGTTGAGACTCCAAGTGCAGAGTGTGTAGTAAGTGGAAGACGTGTTTTCCCCACGAGGGTGACTCGAGGGTTTAATATCGAACTCTCGGGGAATCAGTAGTGAAGATTTATCTTTCCTATCCTTCTTTTGGTCACCTACAAAACAAAGTAAATGTTTTGGTCCTCAACCTCACCTAGTGGTTGTCAAGCACAAGGTGTGAGAATGATATCAAGATAATATGCAATGCAAACAAGAAATAAATATGCAATGGTGGTAAATAAATATGCAAGGATGGTGGTAGCAATGATAAATGATATTTTTGGGTTTTTTATGATGAATGCAAGATGGAAAAGTGTTTTGTATTTTCGGATTTAATAATGGCAGAAAATGGTAAAGTGGTTGGAAAGGTGTTTCTTATGATTAAAAATGGACCGGGGTTTATGGTTTCGCAAATGCACTCTCTCTTTAATAAAGTGGTAGACAATGGAACACTAGAGTTGACATATGAGATTGCAACACAACAGTTTAATGACAAGTTATAATTATATGGGCATCACGTCCTAACATAGAGACCTTTTGGTTATTAGTCTCTCTTATACTCCACCAAGATGCGAACTAAATCATAACACCTCAGTAATTAAGATAACTCAGAGTATAGCAATAAGTATCATGACATGAAGTTAAAATAAGAACATGCTAGATCTAGTCATGGAGGAAGTGGCAATGGTCACACCCACATCTCCGGTAGCATGGTATTTCCTTTTATCCCTAGTGATGCAACAAAGTAAGGTAAAACACCCAAGTGGATCGCAGAACTTTCTCTCACGTTCACTGCACTAGCCACCCCCGTTACTCCAACTAATGCACACGTTCCCCTCACACGCTCTCATAACATACTTGATCATAACAAGTAAATAAGAAAGGGGTACATAATATGCATCTACTTTCATAACTGAAACAAAACCATTGCAATCTCAAACATATATTAACTCATAAAAAGATCCACCAAAAAGGTATTACATAGATGACCGTAATCATGTTCAGCAGCTCATACGGTACTAATTAGTGAAGCTCGAGAGAGAGAGAGAGATACATAAGTTACTTTCACAAACCCATAGTCCAGAGGTGGACTACTCCCTCTTCATCATGGAGACGGTGGAGAAGTCGTTGGAGAAGATGGAGACCACACCGGCAGCACCTCGCCGGAGTTTTCCCCCTCCAATCTGCATCTCCAGGTCTCTGTTTTGGTGTTTCTGTGTTTCTGCGGCGCTCCTTCCAGAGAACGTCGGGGGATAATTTTAATAGGCGTTTTTAGGTCAAAACGGAGTCGGTGGAGGAAAGATCGACGGCAGCGGAGCGTCGAGGCCCAAATTGGGGGGGGGGGGGTTCCCACGCGGCCAGGTACAGGGGCCGCGTGGGCCCACCTCTTTTGGCCCTCGGGGCTCCGCTTGTTCGCTTCCTTCGCTCCCAGGTCTTCTTCCTTCCAAATATTGACGCTCGTAAATTTGCAGGTGATTTGGACGTCGTTTGGGTCCCTGAAACATTAAAGGAAAGAAATAGGGTTTTCTGCCTACGCAGGGTTAATTCCATAAAAAATAGGAAACATATCAAATATTCCCAAAATCATTATAAAACAGTGATATAACCCTTATATGATGCAAATATGACTGGAATATAAGTAAAAATAATGCAAAGTTCATGTATGCATTTTACATGCATCAACATCCCCAAGCTTAACCTATACTCGTCCTCGAGTATGAAGGTGATAAAACTAACATGGACTTTACAATTTAATACTATCAATGGATATCAAAGATGATTACTATTGCTACATAGAGTAAAATGATTCATTCTTAAAGAAGTAGCAATATGCAAGATAGTTTATGAAGTGATATCAAGTATTCAATGCAAGGATGTTCAATGATAATTCACAAAGTGTAACATAAGAGAAGAAGTACTATGGACCACATGTATGCATAATGATAAGTAAGAACATCATATAATGGTCATAGAGTATTGGTGAAAATCTGAATATAAAAGGTGGACACTTTGGAAAGATATATATATGAGTAGAGGTAAAGCATGAATAAATTTCATCTAACTTCTGAACTTCTCTACTTAAGTCAATGATTGTAACATGGTAATACTTGGTGTCAAGCTCTCATTCCCCTATCATAGCATCTTGAATGATTAAGTTTAAAGTGAAAGCAATACGAGTAGTGTGCTTGACAAAGTACAGGTTGAAAGTCTCATGCCCCTTGAATACAAGTACCTAATCCATGTGTTACTCAACTTTGGAAAACAAAGCAAGTTCAAGTTAAATATCATTGTAAGTAATAACAGTATCATTAAGAGCATCAACTGGGGTACCTCTTGTCCTAGGATATGGAACAAGCCCATATCAAAATGACAAGACAAACAAATATAATGAACAATCTCAACACCCTTTTTATTTACCATTGGATATCTTTTTATTGTAAGGTGTATCACAGAAGGTTCACCATAGCATGTAAGTAAATTTCCACCATGAATGATGCATGGCTTAGATTAGCGGCCCAGGCGTCTCTCTAACCATTTATACAAACTCATTTAAACTCACTTCATTTCCCCATTTATTTCACCCATGGTAAGTATCCATATGGATGTCCAGAAAGTGTATAATGTTGTATGCCTACTCATAAACTCAATTGGATCAAAAAGATTCAATTTAAAAGTTCAAAGCATGCATCAAACAAAATGGGACATAATTTGTCCAGAAAAACAGCAGCAGCAAAACGTATTTTTCTAAACTACTAAACTTTGTCGGAAAATTCCGAAAAAATTCATGCATACAGAGGATGAAAAGTTGCTACAACATTTTAAATATGAGCTCATTCGGAGTTACAGAATAAGAATTAAAAATCATACGTGCACAGATTAGTGCAGGAATAATATCTCCAAACGCTATAAACAACTTTTTCATACCAAAATGAGTAAAACTTGGCACTTTATTAAAAATTCCAGAAACTAAACTAAACACTAAGTCTCTTGTTACAGCAAGAGGACACAAAGAAAATCACAAATAAAAACAACCGGGTTGCCTCCCGTAAAACGCTTTCTTTATAGCCATATAGTTAGGCTTCTTACTTGATGTTTATTGAGGACGAAGCTCATGAGGGAGCTTGAATGATGGTGTGCCCCTCTTTCTTGGGAAGTGTTCCATGCACTTCTTGTGTGGAAACTGAAACTTCACATTCCCTTCTTTTGAATCAATGATAGCACCTGTAGTACGAAGAAAAGGTCTTCTAAGAATAATTGGACTAGAGGTTTTATTCCCCATATCCATGATTAGAAAATCAACAGGCACAAATGTCATATGTAACTCTACCAAAACATCACTTACTTTTCCTAAAGCATGTGTAATGGAATCATCAGCAAGTGCAAGTTCAATAGAGCATTTTTAAAGATTTTTCAATTCAAGTACTTCATATAGTTCTTTAGATAAAACAGAGACACTAGATCCTAGATCAAGTATAGCATGGTGTGTCTCTTTTCCAATGGTTACTAGGACTTTGGGAATCCATACATCCCCAAGCTTATGTGGTATCATAGCCTCTTGGTTGTACCTAGCAATCTTTTCTTTTAAGACATGATTAGCAATATAAGTACCAAAACCAGCTTGGTTAACATTGGTAGAAGGATCACTTGCAAATTTTTGTAAGATAGATATTAATTCATGCAAGCTACAATTCTCTAAGTCAAGCAATGGATCCTTTACTTCACTAAGTATTTTAACTTCTTCAACTTTCTTCTCTTTTTTAACCCAAGCTTGTTGCTTAACAGGAACTTCTTTCACATGTTTAAATGATGAGTCTTTTCTTATTGAATCACTAACACAAACCAGCTTTTCCTCAATTCTATTGAGGTAAACATCCTTTTCAAGAAATTCCTTCTCACATAATTTTAGTTTATGCATGACATTAACTAATTCATTGTTTATCTTAGGAATAATGTTTTCAGAACAAGATACTAGTTGTTCAAAATCCTCTTTACTTGGTAGCTTCTCTAACTTAGTTTCAAATTTATCTTTGGATAATGCAAGTGCTACCGCGGTGCCCTCCAACCTTTTCTTGCTACCCACAAAGCTACCAAAGATTCTTCTAAGTGTCATGGCTGCACAAGGTGGTGTTGACAACACAAAACTTCCCCTATAGCCCCATCTAAAGCATTTTGGTACCAAGGGTCTATTCCATAATAGAAGTAAAGGTTTAGCTTTTCATCTTCACAAGGTGTAGGATCTTCATAGTGCATCCTATTAATTCTTACCCAAGTATCTTTTAATGTTTCTCCATGATATTGTTTAAAATTAGAGACCGAATTCAATGGAGGACTCACTCCTTGTTTGTTTCCCAGAACCATGATTGCAAGTTTTTATGTGTTTTTTTAATTTTTATGCAAAACTAAAAATAAATATGCAAGACAATGACAAAACAAGATAAATTGCTTTGAAGGTAAAGATGGATAAGATGATGCTCACGTAGGTGCAACCTCCCCAAGCTTAGGTGTTAGCACAAGTGGAAGACGTGTTTTCCCCACGAGGGTGACTCGAGGGTTTAATATCGAACTCTCGGGGAATCAGTAGTGAAGATTTATCTTTCCTATCCTTCTTTTGGTCACCTACAAAACAAAATAAATGTTTTGGTCCTCAACCTCACCTAGTGGTTGTCAAGCACAAGGTGTGAGAATGATATCAAGATAATATGCAATGCAAACAAGAAATAAATATGCAATGGTGGTAAATAAATATGCAAGGATGGTGATAGCAATGATAAATGATATTTTTGGGTTTTTTATGATGAATGCAAGATGGAAAACTGTTTTTGTATTTTCGGATTTAATAATGGCAGAAAATGGTAAAGTGGTAAAAGTGGTTGGAAAGGTGTTTCTTATGATAAAAAATGGACCGGGGTTCATGGTTTCACAAATGCACTCTCTCTTTAATAAAGTGGTAGACAATGGAACACTAGAGTTGACATATGAGATTGCAACACAATAGTTTAATGACAAGTTATAATTATATGGGCATCACGTCCTAACATAGAGACCTTTTGGTTATTAGTCTCTCTTATACTCCACCAAGATGCGAACAAAATCATAACACCTCAGTAATTAAGATAACTCAGAGTATAGCAATAAGTATCATGACATGAAGTTAAAATAAGAACATGCTAGATCTAGTCATGGAGGAAGTGGCAATGGTCACACCCACATCTCCGGTAGCATGGTATTTCTTTTTATCCCTAGTGAGGCAACAAAGTAAGGTAAAACACCCAAGTGGATCGCATAACTTTCTCTCACGTTCACTGCACTAGCCACCCCCCGTTACTCCAGCTAATGCACACGTTCCCCCTCACACGCTCTCATAAACATGCTTGATCATAACAAGTAAATAAGAACGGGGTACATAATATGCATCTACTTTCATAACTGAAACAAAACCATTGCAATCTTAAACATATATTAACTCATAAAAAGATCCACCACAAAGGTATTACATAGATGACCGTAATCATGTTCAGCAGCTCATACGGTACTAATTAGTGAAGCTCGAGAGATTGGTATACATGCGACACCGTAGGTTTCTGCCAAAGTGTCATCGATACCGTGCAATGGTGATAACACCGCTGAGAATGATATGGCCCCTCCTATTTTAACTGGCGAACAGATCCATGGTCTGGTTCAACACCTGAAAGTGGAGCTTGGAAAAGGAAAGTTCAAGAAGACAAGCCAAGTCAAATGCAAACAAAAAAACAAAGTTCAAGAAGGAGAAGAAGTGCTTACAAACATAGCTGCCGCTGATACGTCTAAAACATATCTATAATTTTTTATGTTCCATGCTTGTTTAACATCAAATGTCACATGTTTATTCTAAAGTTTATATTATTTTATGACATTTATTGGACTAACCTATTAACCTAGTGCCCAGTGCCAGCTTCTGTCTGTTTTGTCTGTTTATTGCAGAAAAGGCCCAAACATGAAAGTGCTCGGAATTGGACGAAAATTTACTTGAATTATTTCCAGCACAAATAAGCCACGGAGCCAGAAGACCACCTGGAGGCGGGCCCCACAGCCAGCACGCGGCCTAGAGGCGTGGCTAGGTACTACCCCGCGCCGTGGGCCCGCCTGCCCCACCAGAGCACTGCCTCGCGCCGCCTCTTCGCCTATAAATTTACGCTTGACCTAAAAACCCGAGAACACCGAAGACCTTTCCAGAAACGCGTCCGAGCTCCGCCGCCATCACAAACCCTAGTTTTGGGGTTCAGCAGTTCCCATTTCGGCACCCTGCCGGGACGGGGATTGACCCCCGGAGCCATCTCCATCAACCACGCCGCCTCTACTTCGCCTCCATGATGGTTTGTGAGTAGTTCCCCCCATGGACTACGGGTTCTAGCAGTAGCTAGTTGGTACTCTCTTTCCCATGTTGTTCAATACAATAATCTCATGAGCTGCCTTACATGATTGAGATTCATCTGATGTAATTGGTGTTGTGTTTGTTGGGATCCGATGAATTGTGGAATTATGATCAGTATGTTCATCTTGTTATCATACTTATGTTTTATTTAAGATCTTGCATGCTCTCCGGTACTTGTGGTTACCTTGATCAAGTAGTTGCTTGTATCTCCAAGAGAGATATTTATGCTAGATAGTGGGTTCATGCCTCTAGAAGCCTGGGCTTGATTGACAGAAACGACTAAGGCTGTAGATGTGTTGTTGCTACTAGGGATAAAATAACCGATGCTTTGCCTAAGGGTACTGCTGTCAAGTCTAATGTGTTTGTTTACATTACACACTTTGCTTAATGCTATAATCTGTTGCTTGCAACTTAATACTCATGGGAGACCCGGAAGCTATCCTGTGAGTGGATTATGAGTCATAGATGCAGCCAGTAAGCGGTCTATGTATATTGTTGTAATGCCTAATTAAATACTACAATGAACTTTATCTTATCATAATATGCATTGTCATGCCCTCACAGTTTTATCAATTGCCCAACTGTAATTTGTTCACCCAAGTCATGTTCTTTGTTGAGTTAGCTCTAGTGAAGACTGTCGTGGGTTTGTCACGTCAGGTGTCATGGATGACTTCGTAGGTGTGGGATTACGCGAGTCAAGCATCTCCGAGCTTGGGATCGCAGGAACAAAGATCAACACAGATTTATCTAGGTTCGGCCCCCTCAATGTGTGGTAAAAGACCTACTTCCTGCCTACCCTAGATTGGTATTGATATGATAATCGTGGTGTTACAATGGAGGCGATCCGATCTGGTACTCGCCGTATGAGCAAGGCTTTTGGGGCTTGATAGTTTGACCCTCTCTAAGTCCTGTGAGTCCTCTTTATATACACAGAGGCTCGCCAGGTTACAAAGGAAACTTTCCACACAAGGAATACGTCCCCAGGGGCCTACTCGGAGACTACTTGGTCTTCACGTCCTCCGGGATATGTCTTCTAGATCCTTCCCCTTATGGCGGTTCAATATTGGGCTCGCTCCCAAGTGGTCTTTTGTTCATGCGAGTAAGTCACATTGGGCCGTGTGGGGACCCCGGACTAGCTGTCCGAAATACCCGATTATGCTTAACACAACGATCCCGTGATCAGTCTGTCGTTGCACATAATCCGAATTGGATACCAAAGTTTACATCCATTACAATACCGAATTAAAAGTCTTACATAAACGGTCATTTAGACCAAGTCTTACATAAGTGCCTTCAAGGGCCAAACCAAAATATCAGCGGAAGCTACGGCGTAGTAGACATCATATTCTAACGACGACGATCCGACAGGCAGCTGACTTGTGGAGATCCTTAGTTTGCGTAGAAGTCGCCATACTCCTGCTCGGCGTAGTGCTCCTCCTCGTAGTCTGGCTAGGACAATAGCCAGGGACAAAACCAATATGAGTACATTTGAATGTACTCGCAAACTACCCCAACATGAGTATGCACTAGTTTTATCTTACTTTCATACTTTTATTTATTTAAAACATCTCTATATCTTTATTGAAAAAGGTAAGAAGAGTTTTATAACTATCTTTAAAAGAAGTCACCATCTTATTTGTTTCTCCAAAACTCCTCCTTTTTCTGACCATGGCTCACCATGGTCCATTTATTTCAACAACTCATACCACTCCATTTGGTATAGCTGTGTAACACCATCTCCATTTCAGTTTCTTTTTAAACTTAAAAGCTTTTCCAAAAACTTGCACATGGTCAAAGTAGGGCCTCCCAACTGTCCATATCTGAGGACTCGGCTATTCGAATAGTTTTACACTCTGCAGAGTTAGCACGCTTTTCCCACATCCATCCGGCAGCTCATCGTGTCCGCCACGTCTCGCCATACAGGGTGTATGCGAAGTAAGCCGCCGACCATAGCCTGTCCTTTGCTCATGCTAGTATAGGATCCTACCGCTACGAAATTATCATCCTTTCCATCGACACCCAGTCCAGATTCCCCGTCGGGAAACCTAAGTGTGAGGACTCGTAGTTCTGCCCGGCGAGTGAACCCTTCAATCCCCCATCCTCAGATGCCAGGACCCAGGTCAGGGGGTAGGTCGCCATGACCATCCCCTCATGGAACGAGGTCATCCTCGTTGTTGAGGAATCTCATACTAATATGAGCAAATTATATGACTACGCCCTTTTCCCATATGTGGGTAAATGTGGTCGCACAGGGTATCGGCTGGTTGACGTAAGTACAAGGACACACTGTGCATTTTTCATAAACACTTCCATTCTCCACTTCTCCATTCCAACACCGACATCTCGGTATTCCATAATCACACAAATATTTTCAAAGGAGTTTGAATAAACCATGTTTATTTTTCCCAACCTATATTTTTTATAAACTATCTTATATTTCTACATAGGGTGGCAAAATAAGTTTCATATACTTTTGAAAAGGGTTTTATAAATCTTTGCCTTAAAAGTAAAACATGTTATCAAAGTAGATGCATATATTTGGGGTGCAAGCTCAGAGAGTAGCTTGCCTTGCTCGGCAAAGTGACCTTGGTCTTGATCTTCAGATTCAACAAACTCTCCTTCCTCGATAACTCCGACAGCGTTCTCGTCTAATTAATAAACAAACAAATGCAAACAATCACTAATCTATTCAATCAACATCACAACATTACAATTCTAAATGCTCTAAATAGCCACTGCATACAACAAACAACACCACTTGGTTTCAAAATAATTTGATTAGACATTATTTATTTATGTCTAAATTAGGGCAGAAACTTGTGGAACATGTTTAATTGCACAACTTGAGTTCTGTTTGTCCTAAAAATACAAACTAAAATTCTACAGAAAGCTACTGATGTGTAGAAGACAACCCAATTTGATTTGGATTAATTGGTGTTACCAATCTCCCTACATAATTGTTTTAATCCAGTAAATTATTAATCAAGTTTTTGCTACAACTCAAGTTAATCTTATTCAAAAATTAAATCCTTTTAGGGGTAACTTAACATGACTAAATGTGATCTAAAAAAATAGGTCCTAACTCAATTGGGTTAACCATTAAACATATTTAAAAAAATTAGTGCAGAAGGGTGTTCAAACTTCAACTTTATACTAAACAATTAATACTGCACAAATAATTCTACCAGAATTAGGGAAGCTAATAAATGGCAGTACTAAGCTAGCAAAATTGGTTTGGAATTATTTGGACTAACAGAGTATCAGAAACAAACAAGTTTAGTATTTAAACCTTCTGTAGTATTTTTAATAATACTTTTTAACTATTTAATTAAATGACATGATACCACATGGGTTGGTTAAAATTTTTTATAAGCTTTCCATAACAATTGGATTTGATTTATTTGGATCTACAAATCTTGAGATATTGATTTTCTAAGTTGATGCCAGTACTGATTTCTCAGAGGAGTTTAAATTCGAAAAGTTTACTATTCTGGATAATGTTCAAAAGTATGACATGTGGGGCATACGCGTCAGCGACACAGTGCACACGTGGAAATTAATAAAACTCTGACGGATGGGGCCAGCGCGTCAGCCTAACATCTAAACGAAGGGGTACGTTGCCGTTGGATTTAGATCCAACGGCCCACGTTAGCCCACGTCGTCGACGAACGCCGGCGACCTAAAACGAGCGGCGCCGCAGCTCCGGCGACGGCGAGGTGGGTGATTAGCTCACCTAGGGGGCTCGTGAGGTCGTGGTGATGATGCGAATCGACGGCGGAGGCTCGGGGAAGGTCGTGGCGCGAGTTGCACTTGCTGGGACGGCGTGTAGCGGCGACGGCGAGGTGGCTGCACTTCCACGGGCGCGGCAGCAATTCCGGCGACGCTACGGGGACGCGTCTGTGCACGAAAAAGAGGGCAAAAGGGCTCGAGTGAGTGCGGTGTCCATAAGGAAGAGAGTACGGGCCAGAGAGGAGAGAATGAGGTAGTGTGGCGTCGCGGCCATGCTCGACCTCGACGGCGGCAGTGGCTGCGGCAGTGCCCGCCCTCCTGGCGGTGCACGGATGAAATTGGAGCGAGGGAGAGGGAGTGGGGGTGGTGTGGAGTTTCCAGAGGGGTCGGGAGGGGGTTTTATAGCGCGGGAGCGGTCCATGGTGGTCGCGGTGCACGGCGGCGTCCATGGCGCACGGGAGAGGTGCGATTCCGAGGCGGTGGTGTGAGGTACGTGTCGTCATGAGGTCTTCCGAGGTCTGGGCGTGGTCTAGGAGCAGCTACGGCGAGCGGTGCGTGTCGGGGAGCTGAGAGGGGGCCAAATTTGGCCGGCGCCGTCCGGCTCATCTCGGCGGAGCAGAGGGGGACAGTGCGGCGTCGGGGCGAGCGAGAGCGTTCAAGTGCTCTCCTCTGCGGAGCAGATGCTGCAGAGGCACGACGCGGGCTGGGGGGGGGGGGCCTGGGAACGGCGAGGAGCGCGGCGCCCAGCGTCGACACGGCGACGTCGACAGTGAGCTAGGGGAGAGAGGTAGGGGAAGGCATTTTTGCCAAACCCCCCTGTCTCCTTTTTCCTCTGTTTTCTTTTATTTCTTTTTAGTCCAGTAGCATTTTAGGATTTTATTTAGGGCACTTAACTTGTTTAGAAAAATCTGCAAATATTTGTGAGGCTTCCCCATAACATGTAGAAGCTCCACAAAATTTGGTATTTCAAAATAAAATGTTTTGAATCATTTTTGTCCATAGGGTTTAAATTATGGTATTTTGGTTTATTTCAATTGTTTTTACTTTTGAATTTTAAAATAGGTGTAATATTATTATTTGAGAGAGATAAGTAGTAACGATAAAATGGGAGGGTTTGCATTACCACTCCACTGAATTTTGTTTGAAACAATTTGAGTTTCCCACTTGGAGAATTTGTGTGACACATGTCACATTCATTTTTCTTGTTTCAACTTTTATTTTATTCCTCTTCTTTTCTTCATGTTTTTCTTTAGAGCAAGCAACACACATTTAGCAAGAACTAAATAGCACAAGCAACAAGAATTAATTACCACAAACAACAATTTGCAAACAACACATAATAATCAACAAAAGTTTTTGTTGGCTCTCATTTTTGGAGTAATAATACTTATAATCTTTTTGGGATGTTACAATCCTTCCCCCCTTAAAATAAATCTCGTCCCGAGATTTGCTAGGCTTAGGTTTTAAAGAGGTCTGGGAATTCACTTCTAAGATAGTCTTCGCGTTCCCAAGTTGCTTCTTGTTCAGAGTGGTTAGTCCACTGGACTTTGTAGAACTTGATCGCGCGCCTTCGGGTAACACGAACATCTTCTTCGAGAATATTTAGGGGTCTCTCACGATAAGTCAAGTCTTGGTTCAGGTCGATGGAGAGGTGGTCGATGTTTTTGAAAACATCTGGCTGGTCAGGAACTTCGAGACACTTCCGGAGCAAGGAAATGTGGAAGACATCGTGATAATCTCCTAACTCCGGGGGCAATTCCAGCTGATAGGATACTTCTCCTCGACGAGCAATGATCTTGAAGGGTCCAATATACCTTGGCGCTAATTTTCCTTTGACATGGAAACGCTGCATTCCTTTAAGGGGTGTCACTCGGAGATAAACATAATCTCCGACACCGAAAGTGAGATCACGGCGCTTGGTGTCAGCGTAACTCTTCTGACGGGATTGGGCAGTTTTGAGCGTTCACGAATAAGCTGAACTTGCTCTTCAGCTTCACGGAGGGTATCTGGTCCGAACAATTTGCTTTCTCCGGTATCGGACCAATTCAGGGGTGTACGACACTTCTTGCCGTAAAGGGTTTCAAAAGGGGCCATTTGCAGACTGGACTGATAACTGTTGTTGTACGAGAACTCTGCAAACGGAAGACAATCTTCCCACTTGGAACCATAGGAGAGAACACATGGGCGAAGCATGTCCTCCAATATCTGGTTCACTCGTTCAGTTTGGCCATCGGTCTGGGGATGATAAGCGGTGCTAAATGCTAACTTGGTTCCGAGGGCTTCATGAAGGGATTTTCAGAATCTTGAAGTGAATTGCGTGCCTCTATCAGATACAATCTTCTTAGGTACACCATGCAGGCTCACTATTCTGGAAATATACAAGTCGGCCAATTGATGTCCCCGATAAGTGGTATTGACGGGAATGAAATGGGCAACCTTGGTCAGTCGATCAACGATGACCCAGATGGAATCATGGCCTCGGTTGGACCTTGGAAGTCCGGTAATAAAATCCATTCCAATCTCATCCCACTTCCACTCGGGAATTTTCAAAGGTTGAAGCAACCCAGCGGGTCGCTGATGTTCAGCCTTGACTCGCTGACAGATGTCACACTTGGCTACGAAAGAACCAATCTCTCGCTTCATTCCATGCCACCAAAATCTTTCTTGAAGGTCTTGGTACATTTTGGTTCCGCCGGGGTGGATTGAATAAGGGTCTCATGGGCTTCCTTCAGGATTAACTCCTTAAGTTCCGTGACATTGGGCACACAGATACGACCATTGAATTTCAGCACTCCTTCAGCATCTTCGGTAAAACCGGGTGCTTTGCCGAGGGTTGGGGCTAACTCTAAATTGGCGAGATAACCATGGCTAACAAGTTCTAGTCCAAAATCTTGAACTCTTTAACAAGGCTGGCTGTTCGGCTTGGATCAAGGCATTCAGGGTGCAGGGTTTGCGACTAAGGGCATCGGCAACTACATTAGCCTTTCCGGGGTGATAGTGGATTCCAATATCATAATCCTTGATTAATTCCATCCATCTTCTGTCGCAGGTTCAACTCCTTCTGGGTGAAAATATACTTCAAGCTCTTATGATCCGTATAGATCTCACAGCGATGTCCCGCAAGATAGGGACGCCACGTTTTAAGAGCAAGAACAACAGCAGCTAACTCCAGGTCATGGGTTGGGTAATTCTCTTCATGCGGTCGCAACTGCCGGGACAGATACGACACAACTTTGCCTTCTTGCATCAGAACGCAACCAAGTCCGAGGCGTGATGCATCGCAATACACGTCGAAACTCTTGGTGACGTCTGGCATAATCAAAATTGGGGCTGAGGTTAGTCTCTTCTTCAGTTCTTGGAAACTATCTTCACATTTCTGAGTCCATTCAAATTTCTTGTCCTTCTTCAACAGTTGGGTCATGGGTTTGGCTATACTGGAAAATCCTTCAACGAACTTGCGGTAATAACCGGCGAGTCCGAGAAAGCTTCGGATTTCAGTCACACTGGTTGGGGCTAACCAGTCAACAATGGCTTGGATCTTCTCGGGGTCAACAGAAATTCCTCCGGCAGATACAACATGTCCGAGAAATGCCACTTCACTGAGCCAAAACTCACACTTGCTAAGCTTGGCATACAGCTGGTGCTCTCGGAGTGTCTCCAAAACTAGACGCAGGTGTTCAGCATGCTCTTCTTCGGTCTTGGAATAAATAAGGATGTCATCGAGGAAAACTACCACGAACTTGTCGAGGTACTCCATGAAAATCTTGTTCATGAGATTCATGAAATAGGCTGGGGCATTGGTCAGACCAAAGGACATCACGGTGTATTCAAACAAACCGTAACGAGTGGTGAAGGCGGTCTTGGGAATGTCTGTCTCTCTGATCTTCAACTGATGGTAACCTGTCCGAAGATCGATCTTGGAAAAGACTCGGGCTCCGTTCATTTGATCGAACAGATCCTCGATCTTGGGAAGAGGGTACTTGTTTTTAATGGTCACGTCATTCAGCTTGCGATAATCCACACACAGGCGTGTGGTACCGTCTCTCTTGTCCACAAAAATAATGGGTGATCCCCAAGGTGAAGCGCTTGGACGAACAAGACCTTTGCTGAGCATATCTGCCAACTGCTTCTTCAACTCAACCAGTTCTTCCGGATTCATCCGATAAGGCTTTTGGGATATAGGGGTGTTCCTGGGATAAGCTCAATTATGAACTCAATATCCCGGTCTGGCGGCATACCAGGCAACTCTTCAGGGAAAACATCTCGGAAAGGTGAACAACACGGATCTCATCTAGGGCGGGTCGAGCTATGCCTCATGGCATCCTGGTTGGTCTGGCTGGTCTCAGATGCATACTCCACTTCAACTCCATCTTCTGAAGTGAGAGAAACAGCTCTTCGGGCACAGTCAATACGACCGTGATACTTGGCTAACCAATCCATTCCAAGAATAACGTCTATGCCTTGGTTTCCTAAGATAATTAGATCGGCTGCAAACTTTACTCCTCCAATCTCTATGGGGGTTTCGGAACACATCAGGTTGGTTTTGGCTATTAATCCTGGGGTTTGTACCAACATGGGTTTGGGTAAAAGGCTCCCGACTAAACCTCCCTTAGAAACAAACTCTTCGGTAATAAACGAATGGGTGGCACCAGAATCAAACAGAACAGTTGCAGGTACTGAGTTGACAAGGAACGTACCCAGCACAACATCTGGCGCTTCTTCAGCTTCTTCAGCATTGATGTGGTGCAGACGGCCCTTGACAACAGCAGCATTTCCGCGGGGTGCGGCATTCTTGCCATTACCATTTCCATTGCGGCCTTGACCATTGTTCGGTGCATTGGGGCGCTGAGCATTCCTCTTAGGATTGGGGCATTCTCTGGAGTAGTGACCTTTGTTGCCACATTCAAAGCAGACAACATTGGCATTGGGGTTGAAGTTGTTGAAGTTTCCTCTGGGACGGTTATTGTCATTGGGGCGGTTGAAGTTGTTTGGGCGGTTAGGGAAATTGGGGCGTGGAGCTTGGGGTGGACGATAGGCAGGCCTGGGGTTTTGCTGAAAGATACGAGGCTTCTGGCTGCTCGAACCTTCCTGAGCATTCATCCTCCTCTTGCGACCTTCATACATAGACTTGCGCTTGGTCTCCAGTTGGATGGCTTTGTCCACAAGTGACTCCAGATCATAGAAGTCATGGATAACCAGAGCACACTGCAGTTCATCATGAAGTCCACTCATGAAACGCTCCATCTTCTTCTTTTCAGTGTCGGTGTCATCAGGAGCATACCGAGATAAGTCGGTAAACTCATCCAGATAACCGACCACTCTACTTCCCTGCCTCAGCTTGCGGAATTCATCCTTCTTCCTCTCAATAAGTCCGCTGGGAATATGCTTCTTGCGGAACTTCTCCTGGAACTCAGCCCAGTTGATAACATGACCAGCTTGCTGGAGAGCCTTGGTAGTTTCCCACCAAGCTCGTGCAGGTCCAGCGAGATAGTGGGTTGCATACAGCACTTTCTCATTTTCTCCCACAGCAGCAACTTCCAGATTGTTGTCGATGGTGCGAAGCCAATCATCGGCTCCAGTGGGTGAAGTCCCTTGGAGTAGGTGGGTGGGTTGGTCTTCTGAAAATCGCCTAAGGTGGATCGCTGGTTTCCATCGCCATTGCCATTACCACCATTGTTGTTGTTGTTATTGTTGTTGTTTTGGTTGAGATGGGCGGCAGCGATCTGCTGCAGGGCAGCGAGATGAGCTTGGCGCTCCTGCCGGGCATTTTCACGTTCCTCCATGATAAGCGCGAGAAGTTGGGCGGGGGTTGGGTCCGGTGGTGGTGGTGCTCCTCCTTCCGCATGACGGGGGGCATCCTGAAGCACACCGGGTATAAGAGGCAAGGCAAAAAGTTCGACTAAGGGAAAAGACGTTTCGCAAGTGGTTGATTAATTTAAGGTTCATATGGAAAATATTTTACACAGATCAACAAGACAAACATACTTATATATTACAAACATCACATCAAGGAGTTCACAACAACATCAAGCTTACACATCAAGCTTACAACATCGCCCTACATCTAAGATACATAACATCTGGTTTCCAAAAGAACCACTACTTCGACTCGACTAGCGATAGGGGGTCAACCTAATCCTGCGGTAGTGATCAAGTCACTCGCCTACTGAGGTGGAACCTCCAGCTCTAACACGTCAGCATCTGACTGGTAGGGTGGCTCCTCGGGATCCTCCTCCTCGTCCTCGAGTACTGCCTCGAGTGGCTCCTCCTCCTCGTCAACTAACTCCTCCTCATCATCCTCCTCCTCACAATCCATCTCCTCCAGAAGTCATCATCGTCACTGAGGAAAGCGTTGTTCTCCTTGCGGAGATCCTCGCCCTCCTCCTCCATCTCGTCAGTATGGTGCTCTAGCTCCTCGATCAGCTGGTCCTGCTCTGCCACCTTCTTGCGGAGCTTCACAATGGTCCTCCTCAGCTGGGCCTCTTCTGGAGAAGAGCGACCTTCTCCTCCAGTAGCTTCTCCTCATTATCGCGAATCTCAACAAGCGAGATGCGATCAAAGTGAAGCTGAACTCTAGTGCGCATCAGATCATCCTGGGTGTGCTGAAGTAAGAGCTCCATGTCCATGATGTAGCTCCCAAACATCGGGTGGCAAAGGGTAGGAGTAGGGTGTCCGTCGCTGTTGCGCCTCCCGTAGAACCGGAAACGTGAGTCTGCCAACTCCGCCTTGTGCTCCTCACAAAGTCGGGCAGCAACCTCTGTGTGGCAGTACAGAGACCATCAACCCAGGTAGAAGCCTTGGTGGTGTAGATGATCGTCCTGGAACTGGGAGACTTGATGTTCCTGCGAACTGACGACTCGATGAGCCAACTCAGTCTCCCGACTCCGTGAACGTCAACCTGAGCTCCTTTGAACTCTGGAGCGGGGCGACCTAACAGCTTGCTCAACTCGAACAAGTCATTCTCGAACGTCAGCTTGCTGTCCCTCTCAAGCTGAACGAACTCGGTCCAATGGAGTGCCATCTACAAATTTTAAGCAAAGTTTTAAGTTAGTGAGCTGACGAGTGTATCAAAATTTTAAATGTAGTGAGGCAAGTCGAATTTTAAGCTTAATGAGAAGTGTGCAAAATTTTAAGGATACAGAGAAAATGTATATTTAATGAGAGTAAAATTTTGCATAAGTAAGAGGATTGGAGATAAGCAGTTTTCGAAAATACTTCACTCCTTTATCTTTAGAAATTAACTTTTGTAACTTTATCTAGACCATGCTAATCTAAGGTCTCTAAAGTCAGGATGGCTCTGATACCAAGTCTGTGGGGACCCCGGACTAGCTGTCCGAAATACCCGATTATGCTTAACACAACGATCCCGTGATCAGTCTGTCGTTGCACATAATCCGAATTGGATACCAAAGTTTACATCCATTACAATACCGAATTAAAAGTCTTACATAAACGGTCATTTAGACCAAGTCTTACATAGGTGCCTTCAAGGGCCAAACCAAAATATCAGCGGAAGCTACGGCAGTAGACATCATATTCTAACGACGACGACCCACAGGCAGCTGACTTGTGGAGATCCTTAGTTTGCGTAGAAGTCGCCATACTCCTGCTCGGCGTAGTGCTCCTCCTCGTAGTCTGGCTAGGACAATAGCCAGGGACGAAACCAATATGAGTACATTTGAATGTACTCGCAAACTACCCCAACATGAGTATGCACTAGTTTTATCTTACTTTCATACTTTTATTTATTTAAAACATCTCTATATCTTTATTGAAAAAGGTAAGAAGAGTTTTATAACTATCTTTAAAAGAAGTCACCATCTTATTTGTTTCTCCAAAACTCCTCCTTTTTCTGACCATGGCTCACCATGGTCCATTTATTTCAACAACTCATACCACTCCATTTGGTATAGCTATGTAACACCATCTCCATTTCAGTTTCTTTTTAAACTTAAAAGCTTTTCCAAAAACTTGCACATGGTCAAAGTAGGGCCTCCCAAATGTCCATATCCGAGGACTCGGCTATTCGAATAGTTTTACACTCTGCAGAGTTAGCACGCTTTTCCCACATCCATCCGGCAGCTCATCGTGTCCGCCACGTCTCGCCATACAGGGTGTATGCGAAGTAAGCCGCCGACCATAGCCTGTCCTTTGCTCATGCTAGTATAGGATCCTACCGCTACGAAATTATCATCCTTTCCATCGACACCCAGTCCAGATTCCCCGTCGGGAAACCTAAGTGTGAGGACTCGTAGTTCTGCCCGGCGAGCGAACCCTTCAATCCCCCATCCTCAGATGCCAGGACCCAGGTCAGGGGGTAGGTCGCCATGACCATCCCCTCATGGAACGAGGTCATCCTCGTTGTTGAGGCATCCCATACTAATATGAGCAAATTATATGACTACGCCCTTTTCCATATGTGGGTAAATGTGGTGCACAGGGTATCGGCTGGTTGACGTAAGTACAAGGACACACTGTGCATTTTTCATAAACACTTCCATTCTCCACTTCTCCATTCCAACACCGACATCTCGGTATTCCATAATCACACAAATATTTTCAAAGGAGTTTGAATAAACCATGTTTATTTTTCCCAACCTATAATTTTTATAAACTATCTTATATTTCTACATAGGGTGGCAAAATAAGTTTCATATACTTTTGAAAAGGTTTTATAAATCTTTGCCTTAAAAGTAAAACATGTTATCAAAGTAGATGCATATATTTGGGGTGCAAGCTCAGAGAGTAGCTTGCCTTGCTCGGCAAAGTGACCTTGGTCTTGATCTTCAGATTCAACAAACTCTCCTTCCTCGATAACTCCGACAGCGTTCTCGTCTAATTAATAAACAAACAAATGCAAACAATCATAATCTATTCAATCAACATCACAACATTACAATTCTAAATGCTCTAAATAGCCACTGCATACAACAAACAACACCACTTGGTTTCAAATAATTGATTAGACATTATTTATTTATGTCTAAATTAGGCAGAAACTTGTGGAACATGTTTAATTGTACAACTTGAGTTCTGTTTGTCCTAAAAATACAAACTAAAATTCTATAGAAACTACTGATGTGTAGAAGACAACCCAATTTGATTTGGATTAATTGGAGTTACCAATCCCCTACATAATTGTTTTAATCCAGTAAGTTATTAATCAAGTTTTTGCTACAACTCAAGTTAATCTTATTCAAAAATTAAATCCTTTTAGGGGTAACTTAACATGACTAAATGTGATCTAACAAAATTGGTCCTAACTCAATTGGGTTAACCATTAAACATATTTAAATGTTTTAGTGCAGAAGGGTGTTCAAACTTCAACTTTATACTAAACAATTAATACTGCACAAATAATTCTACCAAAATTAGGGAAGCTAATAAATGGCAGTACTAAGCTAGAAAAATTGGTTTGGAATTATTTGGACTAACAGAGTATCAGAAACAAACAAGTTTAGTATTTAAACCTTCTGTAGTATTTTTAATAATACTTTTTAACTATTTATTTAAATGACATGAGACCACTTGGGTTGGTTAAACAATTTTATAATTTCCATAACAATTGGATTTGATTTGTTTGGATCTATAAATCTTGAGATATTGATTTTCTAAGTTGATGCCAGTACTGATTTCTCAGAGGAGTTTAAATTCGAAAAGTTTACTATTCTGGATAATGTTCAAAAGTATGACATGTGGGGCCTACGCGTCAGCGACACAGTGCACGCGTGGAAATTAATAAAATGCTGACGGGTGGGGCCAGCGCGTCAGCCTAACATCTAAACGAAGGGGTACGTTGCCGTTGGATTTAGATCCAACGGCCCACGTTAGCCCACGTCGTCGACGAACGCCGGCGACCTAAAACGAGCGGCGCCGCAGCTCCGGCGACGGCGAGGTGGGTGATTAGCTCACCTAGGGGGCTTGTGAGGTCATGGTGATGATGCGAATCGACGGCGGAGGCTCGGGGAAGGTCGTGGCGCGAGTTGCACTTGCTGGGACGGCGTGTAGCGGCGACGGCGAGGTGGCTGCACTTCCACGGAGCGGCAGCAACTCCGGCGATGCTACGGGGACGCGTCTGTGCACGAAAAAGAGGTCAAAAGGGCTCGGGTGAGTGCGGTGTCCATAAGGAAGAGAGTACGGGCCAGAGAGGAGAATGAGGTAGTGTGGCGTCGCGGCCATGCTCGACCTCGACGGCGGCAGTGGCTGCGGCAGTGCCCGCCCTCCTGGCGGTGCACGGATGAAATTGGAGCGAGGGAGAGGGACTGGGGGTGGTGTGGAGTTTCCAGAGGGGTCGGGAGGGGTTTTATGGCGCGGGAGCGGTCCATGGTGGTCGCGGTGCACGGTGGCGTCCATGGCGCACGGGAGAGGTGCGATTCCGCGGCGGTGATGCGAGGTACGTGTCGTCGTGAGGTCTTCCGAGGTCTGGGCGTGGTCTAGGAGCAGCTACGGTGAGCGGTGCGTGTCGGGGAGCTGAGAGGGGGCCAAATTTGGCCGGCGCCGTCCGGCTCATCTCGGCGGAGCAGAGGGGGACAGTGCGGCGTCGGGGCGAGCGAGAGCGTTCAAGTGCTCTCCTCTGCGGAGCAGAGGCTGCAGAGGCACGGCGCGGGCTGGGGGGGGGGGGGCTGGGGGGCCTGGGAACGGCGAGGAGCGCGGCGCCCAGCATCGACATGGCGACGGCGACAGTGAGCTAGGGGAGAGAGGTAGGGGATGGCATTTTTGCCAAAACCCCCTGTCTCCTTTTTCCTCTGTTTTCTTTTATTTCTTTTTAGTCCAGTAGCATTTTAGGATTTTATTTAGGGCACTTAACTTGTTTAGAAAAATCTGCAAATATTTGTGAGGCTTCCCATAACATGTAGAAGCTCCACAAAATTTGGCATTTCAAAATAAAATGTATTGAATCATTTTTGTTCATAGGGTTTTAATTATGGTATTTTGGTTTATTTCAATTGTTTTTACTTTTGAATTTTAAAATAGGTGTAATATTATTATTTGAGAGAGATAAGTAGTAAGGATAAAATGGGAGGGTTTGCATTGCCACTCTACTGAATTTTGTTTGAAACAATTTGAGTTTCCCACTTGGAGAATTTGTGTGACACATGTCACATTCATTTTTCTTGTTTCAACTTTTATTTTATTCCTCTTCTTTTCTTCATGTTTTTCTTAGAGCAAGCAACACACATTTAGCAAGAACTAAATAGCACAAGCAACAAGAATTAATTACCACAAATAACAATTTACAAACAACACATAATAATCAACAAAAGTTTCTGTTGGCTCTCATTTTTAGAGTAATAATACTTATAATCTTTTTGGGATGTTACAGGCCGCGGGTTAATCTAGAAAGTATTCCCCCGACATTAGCCCCCAAGTTTAGCTTGGATTTCGAGTGAAGGCTTCTTCGTCTTGACAAACCCCTGAGCCGTGCACATGAATTATCCCAGCAGGACTCCAACCTTCATATCTGCGACTTATAACTCTTCTCGGCGGCTCAAAAGTGCGACTTAACCTGTCTCGACGGTTGATTTTCAGATCTAAACGTCTTCCGCGCCTGGGCTATTTATCCCGGCGTTCTGCGTCAAGACTTGCATTACGCATCCGCTGCTCCTTTCCACCGCCTCCAATTCCACTTCTCATTTTCCCAATCCTTTGGTGAAGATCTCCATCAATCTGAGAAAATGTCTCGCCGCAAGTGCAACTGGGAAGGCTCGTGGATCGACGAGGATTTCTTGGAATCCCTACTGCACGGGCCTTCTTCCACCAAAAGATCAATGCGAATGGCGAGCAGCTGGCGAGGAGGTAATTCCCAACCCTCACCAGGAGAAGTAGTGATATTCGCGGAGCATGTTGAGCGCGGGTTCAAGCCCCCAGGCTCTCTCTTCTTCCGCTCCTTGATGCAGCGGTTGGGTCTCCGCTTCCATGATATTGGCCCTAATTCGATGTTGCAAGTGAGCAACTTCCACGTCCTCTGCGAAGATTATCTGGGTATCCCGCCTTCAATAGATTTCTGGCTTGCTCTTTTCAATTGCAATAGTCAAAGGGAAACCACAGATGGTCCTTTTCTCCAATGCGGCGCCATTTCCTTCCAACGCCGTAGGGGTAGTATTTTCCCAAAACTAACCCTTGCCAAGAAAATCAAGGATTGGCAAAGGACATTCTTCTATTGTAAAAACACTTCTCCTGAGGGTGAAATTCCTCTTCCTCTTTGGTCTCCTCTTCCCTTCGAGGCTACCGATGCTCTGTCTTCTAAATCTGATCCTTCTTCGTTGCCCTTTATCGAATCCCTTTAGACAAGGTGAGAGCGCTGACACTCCATGGTCTCACTGGATTAGATCTCATATCTTGCTGGACTAAGTGGCGAATTCAGCCTGTGAGTCGCCGCTCGCGACTTATATGGATTTCACTTGTCATGCAAACGACGTCGACCGTACTTGCCCTGAAGATTGGGACAAAGGGGAATGGATAAATTTCATTCGCCGAGTGACGGACGAGGATATCGACTCGTATGATAACGTCGGGCTTGCTCCCTTCTGGGCTGAGCACAAGCCTTTTGTGGTAATGTTTACTTGTCACCTGTTTCCTCGAAAATTCCTTCTCCAAAATTAATTATTTCTGACCTGAGCTCCTTTTCAGATCGATCCCTATTTCTGGGTTCTTCCCTCAGAGGACGTCGACTTGAACCAAGAAACCGCGGCTGAGTCGTCAAAGCAAGCCGCAGCCTTTGGCGAAGATACAGTTATGCACGATATTGTCTCCGAGGAGGGTAGCGCTTCTGAAGAGGAGCAACAAATGGCCGACGCTCTTCTGTCCTCGACTCCAAATACACCTTTCTTGGAACTTCCTGAGGTGCCTCGCAGGTCCTCGAAGCGTATTTTATGCAAGAGCTCAGAAGACCCCGCGCAGCCTGAGAAACGCCGCAAAGCCTTGGCGCTACTGGTAGAAACAAGAACTGCCAAATCTTTAAAACTTGCTGATCCCAACAAGGCTACTTTCTTCCGAGGCTGTTGCAAAGGACTGCTTCTCAATAAGCTCGGGTAATTGTTTGCGACTCTCTCCTTTTCTTTTGTGCTTGCGTATTTTGGCAAGGAATTGCTGATCACCACTTCTTTTCATACTCTGTAGGTTCAGATTTGCAAGGTTTATCTTCTCCTTCCTCTGGTTGCCTGATGAAGAGTATCCGTGTCGCCTCTGGGTATGGTTCGCCTTCTTTTCAATGTTGCGGCTCTGCTAGGTCAGCTTATTAACCCATCAATGTTTTGCAGGGCCATGCTGAAGAGGATACCAAGTCTAATTCTCATCCCACTTCTTCTCAGCCAGCTATGAGCGAGGATGATGCTGCTGATGAAAACGTGGGAAACAGTAATGGTGCGACTCATCCAAGGCCCTCCCTGGAGGAAGGTATTGCAGATGCGGCTCCTGCCACGACTCCAGTCGCAGCTCCATCCGCAACTCCTGCTGTTGGTAGGGTATCCACTGAAATAGAATTCCAGCTCCAGGAAATAGTTCCAAGTCAATTGCAGATGCCATAATTGCTGCTGGAGATAAGCATGCTGCTCTGCTGCGCGGCTTAGTTGAGCAATTTTCTTCAAGTCGCCAGGTACATATACCGTAGCCCCCAAGGATCAAAACCTTGTGTCATCGCACGGGGTGTTGATTCTTTTCCTGGCTTCAAATCTCGAGCCCCCAAATTCCTGGATAGTTTACCATGCATTTTGCTCTGTTTATTTTCAGCTGAACTGTCCTTGCTTGATGCTTCTGGCTCAATAAAGGGTAAAGGCATTTCCATAGATCATCCTGAAATGATGCAGTCTCCCTGGAGCAGCATAATGAGGTCATTAGGGACCAAGATCAGGAAATAAAATCTCTCAAAGGTCAACTCGACTCCTGTGAAGAGCAATTTAAAGAACTTGAAGCCGATATGCAGCAGCGACTCATGGAGAAAGACGAAGTCATTAGATCTTTGCGAGAAGGGCTGACTCTTAAATCTGAATTGATTGATCGCCTGAAGGGAGACCACGCAAAGGAACTCGCCGCGCGAGATGAAAAATATAACTCGCTGTCAAAGCCTTTGAGGGTTTTGGCTCCATGGTCAAATCAGCCATCCTGCAGCTTGCTGGTTCGTCTTTTATTCCTTTAATCATATATATTTTGGGTAACCAACGTGAGTCTCTGACTTGTTTCTTGCCTTTTCTTTCTTGACATAGGGCCTGAGGCCCCAGTGTCCCGCTCCAACTTGAAGGATCAACTGGTATATCTGTCTGACTTCAGCCAGCGCTTCTTAAAGGTTACCAAGGAAGTTATGACGGTAATCTCTCCTGCGACTGATGGCCCAACATCTTGCGAGTATTGGATAAATAAACTGCTCAAGGCTCCGCATTATGTCTCTGATTGGAAACGATCCTCTGCTCGCGCCGGAGCCGCGCATGTCTTGACATTGCTCGAGCATATTATCCAGAATAGATGTTGGCAAGGTTGCTCGCCACGGCCTGGCGATGAGCGCGGATGATACTGAACTGCCAATAAGCGAGTACTTCGATATCTGGAAAGGGATGCGCGGATATGCCACAAAATTTGTTGATAACTTAGACTTGGGCACTTATCTCGAAAATTCAATCTTGATGGGAGCAAGGTGCCAAAGGAAAAGTCCACAGGAGCTGAGTCATCTCGGGCTGCTACTCCAGCAACAGTATCTGGTGGCCCTTCTGCCTCGTCTGGCGGCGCCCTGATTATTAGGACACCTGCGACTGCAACCGCGAGACAAGCCGCGCCAATTCCCACTCCTGTAGCTCGGAAGAGAAAAATAAATAATGTGGGACATGCCCGTTAGTCTGTAAGACATTCATGTATTATAAACAGTATTTTGGTGACCTATAAGCAGGTTCTTTTCATGATAATTCCATTAAGTAGACGCTCGCGCGGCTCAGTATTTCCTAGGAACATGTGTGTTCAGGGTCGAGAGCGGCCATGATAGGCAATCAAGCTCGATTGACGCCACACCCCAGTACTTTGGCCGCATAATGCAAGACGCTTCTAGCTTAAGGATTGCCACTAGTTTGGCAAAATTTGAGGTGCGATTGGTACTCGCGATGCTCGTAAGGAGCCCTCAAGGGTCAGTGATATATGAAATTCAAAAGACTCAGCGACTCAATGATAGTTGAGGCGAAACGACAAACCCTTGAATGTCAAGGGTGCCGGCTTTATTTCATAATCACTCGATGTTTTACAGGGTGTTACAGGATGATGCAGGCCCTTTAATGCGGGTTTTCTATTCCCCGCAGGCCATGCATACTTGATACTCATCGCACTTAGTTGCGAATTAATACTCCTAACGGAGTGGGTTGAACACCTGATTGGTTCAATTTTGAGTCGCTAAAAGCGACTCGGGTCGAGCATGATAGCTCCGATGTATGTCTCATGTTGAAGCAGAGAGCAATTTGTTAGGGATTAGCCGCACTGAGCTGCGACTTATGTCGAGTTGAGTTTGCTTTGTAAGGACTCACGATAACTGAGCCCTTTGGCTGGGGTTGTTGATCGAGGCTGGGTCTATGCACATGCGCCATCTTGTCTTCTTTTTGTATCAAGCGACCTCTGGGGCATTATCTTGCTGATGCGCGACTTCTCGGTGGGTATTTACCATCCGGTGGCTGCATCCTGTTGGCCGCTTCCGCGGTACCTCCAACGCGACTCGTTTTGAGCTGCGATTACCGATCTGCGACTGATATCCATGTGAGGAGTTGGCGATGCAAGCTTCTTCTGCGAGTACTGAGCCTGCGTTCTCGCATTCTAACGCTCTCTGCCTGTCTCCATATATTGTAATAACACCGTTTGGTCCTGGTATCTTTAACTGTAGGTAGACGTAGCAGGGGCGAGCGGTAAATTTGACATAGGCTTCTCTTCCAAAGATCGCATGATATGAGCTTTTGACTGCTACAACCTCAAAGTCTAGGAGCTCTGTGCGGAAGTTCCGCTCTGTTCCAAAGCTAACTTCAAGTGTTATCTTTCCGATTGGTCGCGTAACAGCTCCTGGGATTATGCCTTGAATTTCTTTCCTGGATGGTCGCAGCCTCGTCTCGGGTATATTCATTCTTCGGAGCGTGTCTTGATATAGGATGTTTACTCTTCCTCCTCCGTCCATTAGGACCTTACTTAACTTGTATCCCGCGACTTCAGGCGTGACCACAAGAGCTGGCTGTCCTGGATCTCTTACTTCTGGGGGGTGATCGCCGCGACTCCAAATAACCGATTGCTCTGTCCAGCGACGATACCTTTCTGGCGTTGAAATCTGACCGCTCTTCCGGCTTCCATCCGTTGTTTGTACTTCCACTGTATGAAACTGTCCTATGTTTCTTCTAGGTAAAACGTCAGGCCCTTGATGAGAGCTAGATTTATTCTTGTGCTGCATCGATCCGCTGCGAGCCGCATCTGGCGTGTCGCCTTCTTTCCACCTCCGGTAATAATGACATTGCGCCTTTGTGTGACCGCTGGCCTGCCATCTCTCCTGCGATGTAAGTCGCAAGGCACGTCGAAGATCCCCTTGCAGTTATTAGGGAGTAAGGCCTTATCACTCCTTGCTCCTTCATCTGGTGTGCGCGATGTTCAGTTTGCGCGACTTGCAATTTCCCTGTTGGGTTCTGTGATAAGCCGCCTGTCCCTTATCTGTCTTTGCGTACTTGTCAGCTGTTGCCAAAAGCTGGTCGAAACTATCAATCTTGTGCTCAGCGCGACTTAATTTGTGCACCAGCGGCTCAAATCTACAGTTCTTCTCATAGCTTGTATTGCAGCTGTACTGTTAAGTTTTTGGCGGAGCCAAGGATCTCCGCGATTCTCTTGATCCAGTCGCCGCTTGATTCGTCCTCTTTTTGAATGCATTGTCTAAGGTTTTTCATGTCTTCTGTTTGGAATCTGTTGATGAACTTGTCCTTCAAGTCTTCCCATGTGCTTATTGATTTTGATGGCAGCCTTAACAGCCAATCCCTAGCTTCTCCCTGTATTGCCAAGTGGAAGTATTTCGCACGTACTTCTGAGTTACATCAGCCCTGTCATGCTTGCCTCGTAATCTTCTATCCATAAGGCAGGGTCTTGGTCACTGCGATAGGTGGTGACTCGCTGCGACTCACGAAGTTCGGGGGAAACGAGTGAGCCGTATTTCCTCTCCAAAACATGCTGGTCCTTTCAATAATGAATAGGAGTTTACTGGCGCTGAATCTTCATCTGAATCAGTTTCAATCTGGGATGGCTGAGTCGCTCCGGACGTCGTGACTCGCCTTCTATCTTCTTTTCTTTTTCCAATGATACCTGCAAACCTGCTAGCTGGTTGACCACTTCTTCGACGCTGCACTTTTCTCCTCCCCATGATACCTCGTTTTGCGGCTCATTGGGCGTGACTCCATACATATTTGCTTGTTGTAAAGCAGCGGTTTGCAGTAGGTCGATCGCAGCGAGCTTCCTTATCAGCTCGCGTGTCTCCAACCGGTGCTATCTTTGACAATATCCCTATCGCGGCATGCACGTTGCTCTCTGGGTCGCCGTGGAACTGTGATTTCATCTCTCCTCTGTCCATCTTGATCTGATGTTTTTGCTGCCAACGACGGAGTCGCCAATCTTCTTCTTGGAGTTTCTTGCGCTCAGATGTCGTCTTGGTTCGCCGCCTGGTGCTTTGGCTGCAGCGACGGAGTCGTCGACCTTCTTCTTGGAGTTTTTCGCGCTCAGCCGCGAGTCTTTGTGCCTCTTCACAGAGTTCCGTCCTGATAGCTTCAATCTCTTCAATCTTGAGGTCTCCTTCCTGATTTGGTAGAGATCCCCAAACAGGTCTTGACGGGACGGGGATGGGTAGTCTTGCTGTAGCTTGTTGTAGCTCCTCCAACACGCGGACCCTGACCGGCCGCAGTTCCTCCCGATTCGCTTCCTTGAGTCGCATCTATAGATCTGCGACTGACGGATCCGACGAAAACTTTTACTGATCCGATGGGAACAATGTATCCAAACTCGATGCGATCTGCCTCGGGTCCCCACTCTGAGTCGTCGATGAAGGGGACCCCATTGATGTCTTCAACTTGGCCGATGGCGATGTCCTTGAAGCCTGATTTCGATCCTGCGCGGAACGTGACGCTTTTGACCGCAGGCCCCACGGTGGGCGCCAACTGTCGTGGGTTTGTCACGTCAGGTGTCATAGATGACTTCGTAGGTGTGGGATTACGCGAGTCAAGCATCTCCGAGCTTGGGATCGCAGGAACAAAGATCAACACAGATTTACCCAGGTTCGGCCCCCTCAATGTGAGGTAAAAGACCTACTTCCTGCCTACCCTAGATTGGTATTGATATGATAATCGAGGTGTTACAATGGAGGCGATCCGATCTGGTACTCGCCGTATGAGCTAGGGTTTGGGCTTGATAGCTTGACCCTCTCTAAGTCCTGCGAGTCCTCTTTATATACACAGAGGCTCGCCAGGTTACAAAGGAAACTTCCCCACAAGGAATACGTCCCAGAGGCCTACTCGGAGACTACTTGGTCTTCACGTCCTCCGGGATATGTCTTCTAGATCTTTCCCCTTATGGCGGTTCAATATTGGGCTCGCTCCCAAGTGGGCTTTTGTTCATGCGAGTAAGTCGCATTGGGCCGCGGGTTAATACAGAAAGTATTCCCCGACAAAGACAGCTGGGAAGGCCGGTCCATACACGCCATTAAAGATAGTATCAACTATTTTCTGGTGCCATTGCCTTTGTGTTACTGTTACTGCTGCCATGTTACTGTTACTATTGCTCTCATATCACTGCTGCTTTCACATCACTCGTGTTACTAGTGCTTTCCCAGGTGTGGTGGAATTGACAACTCCGCTGCTAAGACTTATAAGTATTTTTTGTCTCCCCTTGTGTCGAATCAATAAATTTAGATTTTACTTCCCTCGAAGACTGTTGCGATCCCCTACACTTGTGGGTTATCAAGACTATTTTCTGGCGCCGTTGCCAGGGAGCATAGCTCTACTCATAAGTTCACTTGGGGTGTACACTCTACCTCTCTCTCTCTGTTTTTGCTTAGTTTAATTTTGCTTAGTTTTGTTTTGCTTAGTTTACTTCTGCTTAGTTGTGTTTAGTTTAGTTTATTTTTGTTTAGTTTATTTTTGTCTAGTTTATTTCTGTTTAGTTTTATTTTTCTAATATACTTGAAAATCCATAAAAATTTAAAAACCAATTTTTTAAAAAAAACTTTTGCCATGGTTATGTACTATGAAACTAGATTTTATTTGCTAAGTGGGTTCACTAATGATCAGTTCAAATATTTTAGGGAATACCGCTCGTCTAAAAAAGGGAAACATTTATTGCAACAAATAGCTGAATTGAATGCTTGTGCTAAAAACTTGTGCTCTACATATGATGAATCCTGGTGCTTTAATGAATCTCGTTGCTCTAGGAAGTATAAACACTTCCCTTTCCAGTGTGATTATAATGATAATAGAATTTTATCTTCTTATGCCAATGGGAAGTATGACTGGGATAATTTGAAAGGATTGAAGAATTTGTTGTTTTTAAGGGTGCTCTTGAAATTAGTTCTTTTCTTGAGCATAAAGATGATGTTCCTTGCAAATCTGAAATTCTTGCTATACTTAAATATTGTTTTGATAACTACAAGGATGAGAATTATTATATCACTAAACATCTTGAAAGTTTCATTCCGAAAGAAGAGACTAATGCCTTGTAGGAACCTATAGAAGAAGAAATTGCTAAAACTGAAAGCTTATTAGATGAAAAAGAGGAAGAGAGTGATGAACAAAAGGAGGAAGAAAGGATTATCTACCCATGCCTACCTTCTAATGAGAGTAACTCTTTATCTCTTACACTATTTGATTATCCTCCATGCTTACCAAAGGAGGATGAATGCTATGTTCCTATGGATTCTCTTGAAATATCTCCTATGATTGAGACTTGTCCAAATGATTATGCTACTGTTATTTATGATAATCCATGCTATTTTGATAAATCTTATGATAATCCTCTATTTATGCCTAAATTCGAAATGCATGGTAATGAGAAAGTTTGCCTAGAAAATGTTTATGATAAAGCTCTAGATGATGGTCCTATGTTGCTTGATAATATTAATTGTACTACTACCGAAAATGGGATTGGAGAGGTATTGACTTTAGCTAAATGTAGTCTCATACCTTTTGAGAGTGATCAATCATCTTGTTATTATATTATTAAAAGTGGATTTGAAATTTTTGATTCCACTATTTTGGAGCTTGATAAAAATTATATGTTTGTAGATCATGAAAAGCATGTTTTATGTGATAGTTATATTGTTGAGTTTGTTCATGATGCTACTGTAAATTATTATGATAGAGGAAAATATGGTTCTAGAAAATATATGATAGAGGACAATATGGTTGTAGAGGAAACACCTCTCTTTATGTTGAAAGTTCTGAAGTTGTTCTTGTTTTATCTTCCTATGCTTGTCACTTTGTTCTTCATGGATATATTTGTTTATAAGATTCCTATGCATAGGAAGTGGGTTAGACTTAAATGTGTTTATTTGCTTCTTGATGCTCCCTTTTGCTTCATTTTATATTCTTATGTGAGCATCATTAAAACTATCAATAAGCCTAACTAAAAGGCATTAAAGAAAAGCTCTTTTGGGAGACAACCCAAATTTATTTTCTGTTATTTTTTGTTTTCTTAAGTCAAGGATGTTGCTTACTTCTGTAACAACTCCTTTGTATCCTTTATTTTTTTGTTTTTGTGCCAAGAAGAACCTCTAATGTCAAGAAAGTGTTAAAGTTGGGTTTGCTGTCCAGAAACAGATTTATGTGCCTCACGGTAACAATTCTTGAAAAATCATGGAACATTATTTGAATATGCAAATCTTTGAGCAGAAGCCTGAGCTTTATATCTATCTTTTGCTAGTTTCAAGTTTTATGATTTGAGTTACTTAAGAGTCTCGAAAAAATTCATCTTTACTGGCTGTTCTGTTTTTGACAGATTCTGTCTCTGTTTTTTGCATTGTCTCTTCGTGGACTTTATGCGAGGTTCTCCATACATGGAGGCTGTAGCTAATGTTTCATTGAGTTCTTGCAATGTGTCTCTACAGAACCAAAGTGGATTAATGTTTTTGAGTACTAACCCTCTAATGAAGTTTATGAGAAATTATGTGTGAAGGAAGTTTTCAAGTATTAGGAGAGGAGGATGATACAAGAAGATCAAGAAAAGATAAAAGCTTAAGCTTGGGGAAGTTCCCATGGACCTTCCCTGCATATATCAAGAAGACTCAAGCGTCTAAGCTTGGGGATGCCCAAGGCATCCCCTTCTTCATCAACAAATTATCAGGTCATCTCTAGTGAGACTATATTTTTATTTCTTCACATGTTGTGTGTTGTTTCTTGGAGCGTCTGTGTGTTTTTATTTTTGTTTTATTTTTGTTTAGTTCTCTGATCATATCAATGTTGGATCCTAACTATCTTGTTTGGGAGAGACACGCTCCGCTTATTCATATAATACTCATGTGCTTCACTTATATCTGTTGAGTATTCTGTTTTTTGTTCTGTTTAGCTTCTAGCTCTTGGTTTTCATGTATCTCTTATTCAGAGCTATTAGTTCTTTTATAGAAAGTACTCTCTTGCTTCACTTATATTTGTTTGGAGAGTTGCTTGGTTAATATGTTGGTTCGGGAAATGTTATGCATGTGGTAGTGGTATAATGAAAAACCTGCATAGTCTTGTAGATCATTGAACTTTGATAACTTGATTCCTTGCAAATGTTTTGAGATATTAAGAAGCTAGATGTTAAAAGCTTGCTGGTTACTTAAGTTAAAATTTGATTAATGGTTGTGTTATTAAAGCTTGTACCGTACTACAAACTCTTAAAATTGCTAAAGGTATAGTTGGTCTTGATAGCTGCTCATGTTTGAAAGTAGTTGGAAACAACATAGTTGCGTGCTAAGGTCAGGGGATCTAACGGGTACTTGTACCTCCGTGAACGGCCCCTCTTGGAGTGAATTTAATCATGCTCTTAATGTTGAACCTACTAGTTGTTTGCAATAAACTTGTGAGTTCTTTTTTACTAATGTTAAGCTACGGTTTTTGGCACTTCTCCCATCCATGTTTTGCTAGCCTCTTCGGTAATGTGCATTGCCTTCTGCTCACATTGAGAGTTGTGCATACTTCGCCAGTACATCCAACCCCGTGGGAGAACTTCCTCTTGTTCTCTAAGCCAAACATCTTTCTCAAAACAACCACAATAAATACCTATCACGGCATTTCCATAGCTGTTCCGAGATATATTGCCATGCAACTTCCATCTTACATTACATGACTTGTTGTTATTCATCATTGTTATATATTGCTTTGCATGATTCTATACAGCTGATGTGTGGTTTTACCCATGTTACGCTAGATCATTGCACATCCTGCTACACTGGCAGAGGCACTCAGTTTCATACATCATGTTTTGTTCATTATGAGTTATTTGTGCCAAAAAGTGTGTCATCATATTAGAATGTTGCCCCTACAGTGAGGGAGAGAAAAGTGAAAAGAGCCATGGAGGCCATCGAAAAGTGAAACAGAAAAAGAAAAAAAAGAGAAAAAAGAGAAAAGAAAAAAGAAAGAGAAAAGAAATAAAGAGAGAGGGGGAAACATTACTATCTTTTATCCACACTTGTGCTCATGTTTAGCACCTGCAGTTTCATAGTCATCATTTGTGCTCATGATTAGCACCTATACTCCATGTGAGAGAGTTTTCATGTTTTACTAGTATAACTATGCGGGGAATTAACGTTATAGAACTTGGGTTGTATATTCCAATGATGAGCCTCATCAAAAGTGCTCTAGGTCTTCGTGAGCAACCAAGTTGGATGCACCCCCACTAGTTCCATTGGAGAGCTTTCATACACATATAGCTCTATGTGCATCCGTTGCATGGCAATCACTAATCCTTGCATAGCTTCGATTATAAGACTTCCTCTTGCCTAATGATCACTTATAGCTTTGTGAGCCTTTCATCCATTGGCCTTCCAAACCTCCATTATTATTCTCTTTGCCATAACACCCTGGTGCCAATACCAACTGCTTACGCTCACCGGTTGAGTAAAACTTTGAAACAGTTGATTCATTACGTTTGTGATACTTTTAGTCGACTGGATCCTTTCTATGCTTGTGAAAGATTGCTTGATGCTTGAGTAGAAGGATGGAACTTGTACACTGAATGCTTAAATCATCTATAATAAACTTTGTACGGTTTCATGTCTTTATAGCATCATCCATGAAAAGTTTTGACTTGTTTAGTTGTCTTGCTTTATCATCTGTTTGTTTAATATCAATTATAGACATTTACTTTGAATGATTTGATCTCAGTTCGCATGCCTTACATTACTATTGGATCAAGATTATGTTGGTAGCATGTCACTTCAAAAGTTATCTTTTTTATCGTTTACCTACTCGAGGAAGAGCAGGAACTAAGCTCGGGGATGCTTGATAAGTCTAAAACATATCTATAATTTTTTATGTTCCATGTTTGTTTTATATCAAATGCCACATGTTTATTCACAACTTAATATCATTTTATGACATTTATTGGACTAACCTATTAACCTACTGCCCAGTGCCAGCTTCTGTCTGTTTTGTCTGTTTATTGCAGAAAAGGCCCAAAAATGAAAGTGCTCGGAATTGGACGAAAACTTACCTGAATTATTTCCAGCACAAATAAGCCATGGAGCCGAAGACCACCTGGAGGCGGGCCCCACAGCCAGCACGCGGCCTAGGGGCGCGGCCAGGTACTACCCACGCCGTGGGCCCGCCTGCCCCACTAGAGCACTGCCTCGCGCCGCCTCTTCGCCTATAAATTCACTCGTGACCTAAAAACCCGAGAACACCGAAGACCTTTTCCAGAAACGCGTCCGAGCTCCGCCGCCATCACAAACCCTAGTTTCGGGGGTCAGTAGTTCCTATTTCGGCACCCTGCCGGGACGGGGATTGACCCCCGGAGCCATCTCCATCAACCACGCTGCCTCTACTTCGCCTCCATGATGGTTTGTGAGTCGTTCCGCCATGGACTACGGGTTCTAGCAGTAGCTAGTTGGTACTCTCTCTCCATGTTGTTCAATACATTAATCTCATGAGCTGCCTTACATGATTGAGATTTATCTGATGTAATTGGTGTTGTGTTTGTTGGGATCCGATGAATTGTGGAATTATGATCAGTATGTTCATCTTGTTATCATACTTATGTTTTATTTAAGATCTTGAATTCTCTCTGGTACTTGTGGTTACCTTAATCAAGTAGTTGCTTGTATCTCCAAGAGAGAGTATTTATGCTAGATAGTGGGTTCATGCCTCTAGAAGCCTGAGCTTGATTGACAGAAATGACTAAGGCTGTAGATGTGATGTTGCTACTAGGGATAAAATAACCGATGCTTAGTTTAAGGGTACTACTGTTAAGTCTAATGGGTTTGTTTACATTACACACTTTGATTAATGCTATAATCTGTTGCTTGCAACTTAATACTCATGGGAGACCCGGAAGCTATTATGTGAGTGGATTATGAGTCATAGATGCAGCTAGTAAGCAATTTATGTATATTGTTGTAATGCCCAATTAAATACTACAATGAACTTTATCTTATCATAATATGCATTTTCATGCCCGCACAGTTTTATCAATTGCCCAACTGTAATTTGTTCACCCAACACATGTTCTTTGTTCTTGGAGAGTTACCTCTAGTGAAGATAGCTGGGAAGCACGGTCCATACACGCCATTAAAGATAGTATCAACTATTTTCTGGTGCCATTGCCTCTGTGTTATTGTTACTGCTGCCACGTTACTGTTACTATTGCTCTCATATTACTGCTGCTTTCACATCACTCGTACTAGTGCCACTAGTAGAAAACTGCCTTTCTGTGGATCACTTTTTGTGGCGCACCAAGTAGCCATGCGCCACAAAAACAAAATTTTGTGGCGCACCAGGCCACATGCGCCACAGAAATGTCACTTTCTGTGGCGCACCAGGCTCAGTCACATTTCTATGGCGCATGGAGGTGGGTGCGCCACAGATTTTTTTTTCCCCTCTCACGCATGCCTACACCCCACCCCCCGGATCGCCTTTTCAGTTCTGTAAACAAGAAAAGAAAATGATAAAAAATTTAAAAAATAAAATCCTTTGACATGTAGTTTCGTTTTAGTGTCTAGTTGGTATAAAAAATTTGAAATATAAATTTTGACCTTTTTTGCAAAAAAGAAAAAAATTGACACGACCACAACTTTTGCATACGACGTCGAAAAAATACGTTTAATATACCAAAAAAATCGTGAGAAAAAAGGAGCTCGATTTCACCTTGGTTTACCTGGTGAACTTTTCTCAGATTCGGGAAATTCCAAAAGAGTAAAAAGTTATTTTGAAAAGAAGATTTTTTCTACAAAATCAAAAAAATTAAAAAATTGGAAAACAAATTCGGTGGCGCACGGTGGCGGGTGCGCCACAGAATTGTTGGGCGGGATTCGAATTTGAATCCCGCCCAACCCCTTCTCTCCCTCTCTTTTCTCCTTCTACTCCCTTTCTTTTCTCCTTCTCCTTCTTCACTTCTCCTTCTCCACTTCTCCTCTCCCTTCTCCTCTCCCCTTCTCCTCCACTTCTCTTCTCCCCTTCTCTTCTCCCCTTCTCCTCCCTCCACCTTCTCCTCCCTCCACCTTCTCCTCTCCTCTCCTCCACTTCTTCTCTCCTCCTTCTCCTTCTCCTCTCCTCCACCACCCCGGCGATCTCTTCCTCCACCTCCACTTCCGGCGACCTCTCCTCCGGCGACCTCTCCGCCGGTGACCTCCACCCCGGCGACCTCTCCTCCGGCGACCTCCACCCCGGCGACCTCTCCTCCGGTGACCTCCACCTCCGGCGACCTCCGGCGACCCCCTCCTCCACCCCGGCGACCTCTCCTCCGGTGACCTCCACCTCCGGCGACCCCCATCCTCCACCCACCCACCTCCGGCCAAGCCACCTATGGCCATGGCCACGGGCAACAGCTCCGAAGAAATTCCGGCGAAATTCCGGCGGCCAGATCTAAATCCAGATATGGATCTAGATCTGGCCGCCATTTTTTTTTGAAATTCAAAAAACAATTTTGTGGCGCATGGTGCTGGGTGCGCCATAGAAACGCCACAAAATCTGGGTATTTCTGTGGCGCACGGGCTGGGTGCGCCACATAATTATATTTTAGTGGCGACAATTCTGTGGCGCACCCAGCAAATTTGCGGGTGCGCCACAGAATGCCAAAACGGTGCGCCACTAAAAGCCCTTTTCCTACTAGTGTGCTTTCCCAAGTGTGGTGGAATTGACAACTCCGGTGCTAAGACTTATAAGTATTCTTTGTCTCTGTCACAGCAGTGGAACATGGGGTTCACCTAATGCTGCCAAAGTGGGTCCACCTCACGTGGGCCCAAGATGAAGATAGACAAGGCCAAGACTCACGGTAGGTTGGCGGGTCTGCCCCCCAACCTCACGAAGGCTACGCAAGAACTACGTCAACCAAGGGCTCCGTCCTGAGGGCCTGCCGGGTCCTCGAACCATGCGGGAAGACGACGAAGCCCCCGAGAGCCCGAGCTCCCGGCAGGAGGCCGGGCTCCCTCTCGGGTTCACCTCCGTACAGCTACAGATAAGCTCTCCAACTCACGATAGAAGACCTCAGAAGACTTGGGAAGCAAGGCGATGGTGGCGCGGGTTGGGGACACGGCCCATTGTGTTGTCAGCCACTGTCCGCCCCGCTTTCCCCAAAGGTGGACGCTCCCACCTAACCCAAAGGAGATACTAGGCGGAGGAGAGGCCACGTCTACTCCTAAACCAGTAGAGGGGGGGTTCTTCCCGCCTAAAACCCCCCACGCTCCTCACGTGACCCTGTGGTATCCCCTTGGCCTATAAAAGGAGGACCAAGGTGATGCATGTAAAATGCATACATGAACTTTGCATTATTTTTACTTATATTCCAGTCATATTTGCATCATATAAGGGTTATATCACTGTTTTATAATGATTTTGGGAATATTTGATATGTTTCATTTTTTTTATGGAATTAACCCTGCGCAGGCAGAAAACCCTATTTCTTTCTTTTAATGTTTCAGGGACCCAAACGACGTCCAAATCACCTGCAAATTTACGAGCGTCAATATTTAGAAGGAAGAAGACCTGGGGGCGAAGGAAGCGAACAAGCGGAGCCCCGAGGGCCAAAAGAGGTGGGCCCACGCGGCCCCTGTACCTGGCCGCGTGGGACCCCCCAATTTGGGCCTCGACGCTCCGCTGCCGTCGATCTTTCCTCCACCGACTCCGTTTTGACCTAAAAACGCCTATAAAAATTATCCCCCGACGTTCTCTGAAAGGAGCGCCGCAGAAACACAGAAACACCGAAACAGAGACCTGGAGTTGCAGATTGGAGGGGGAAAACTTCGGCGAGGCGCTGCCGGCGTGGTCTCCATCTTCTCCAACGACTTCTCCACCGTCTCCATGATTGAGAGGGAGTAGTCCACCTCTGGACTATGGGTTTGTGGAAGTAACTTATGTATCTCTCTCTCTCGAACTTCACTAATTAGTACCGTATGAGCTGCTGAACATGATTACGGTCATCTATGTAATACCTTTGTGGTGGATCTTTTTATGAGTTAATATATGTTTGAGATTGCAATGGTTTTGTTTCAGTTATGAAAGTAGATGCATATTATGTACCCCGTTCTTATTTACTTGTTATGATTAAGCATATTTATGAGAGCGTGTGAGGGGGAACGTGTGCATTAGTTGGAGTAACGGGGGGTGGCTAGTGCAGTGAACGTGAGAGAAAGTTCTGCGATCCACTTGGGTGTTTTACCTTACTTTGTTGCCTCACTAGGGATAAAAAGAAATACCATGCTACCGGAGATGTGGGTATGACCATTGCCACTACTCCATGACTAGATCTAGCATGTTCTTATTTTAACTTCATGTCATGATACTTATTGCTATACTCTGAGTTATCTTAATTACTGAGGCGTTATGATTTAGTTCGCATCTTGGTGGAGTATAAGAGAGTCTAACAACCAAAAGGTCTCTATGTTAGGACGTGATGCCCATATAATTATAACTTGTCATTAAACTGTTGTGTTGCAATCTCATATGTCAACTCTAGTGTTCCATTGTCTACCACTTTATTAAAGAGAGAGTGCATTTGTGAAACCATGAACCCCGGTCCATTTTTAATCATAAGAAACACATTTCCAACCACTTTTACCACTTTACCATTTTCTGCCATTTATAAATCCGAAAATACAAAAACACTTTTACATCTTGCATTCATCATAAAAAACCCAAAAATATCATTTATCATTGCTACCACCATCCTTGCATATTTATTTACCACCATTACATATTTATTTCTTGTTTGCATTGCATATTATCTTGATATCATTCTCACACCTTGTGCTTGACAACCACTTGGTGAGGTTGAGGACCAAAACATTTACTTTGTTTTGTAGGTAACCAAAAGAAGGATAGGAAAGATAAATCTTCACTACTGATTCCCCGAGAGTTCGATATTAAACCCTCGAGTCACCCTCGTGGAGTCTCAACCTAACTCATTTATTTTTCACGCAGGTAACTACGTGAAGGGCCATCACAAGGCACGGAGGAAAAAGGAACAAGTCAAACCGGAGCAAGACTAGACTAGGGCTGCGAGGATAGAGGGGAAGGTGATCTCCTCCAGGTCAGGATCTGTCCTTCGTCTACCTCGAGCCAAAACCCTTCCGGGTACCTCATTCGGAAGCCTCCATTGTAAGACACACTATGAAGAACCCATCAATCCAGACATGCAGGAGTAGGGCTTTTAGCCTCCGGGCGGCCTGAACCTGGGTAGCTCTTTGTGTCCCTTTGGTTGCATGCTTTGATCATGGAGAGGAGAGTTTGATCTAGGCTAAACCCGAGAGACGATTCTCAGCCTCCTTCGCGCCCATACCGAACCTAAAAAGGGGGTATCATTTACTCCCGGTGTCCGTGCTTCGAGACACAACAGTCTCCCCTTGTGTCGAATCAATAAATTTGGGTTTTACTTCCCTCGAAGACTGTTGCGATCCCCTATACTTGTGGGTTATCAGCCGCAAAGCCTGAACCCCCAAGAGCGCCCACCTGGAAGAAGAGATCGATATTCTGGGACTTACCTTACTGGCGGTATCTCGAGGTCCGACATTCAATCGATGTGATGCATGTGGAGAAGAATGTTGCTGAAAGCCTTTAGGGACTTTTCTGAACATGAAGGATAAAACGAAAGATAGTGCTAATGCACGACTTGACATGTCTGAATTGTTCCAAGGCCTCAGAGACAAGTTAGTACGGAAGGAAGGTCAAAAGCTTCCAGTGGCTGCTTGTGTCCTGGAAAAGAGAGAGGCAAAATTGTTTTGTCGGTGTCTGTATGACATGACATTTCCAACGGATACGCCGCGAACAATAAGAAGATTGTTTCGGTGCAAGAATGCAAATTAACTGGAATGAAGTCCCATGATCGCCATGTTATGTTGACACAGACGCTCCCTATCGCAATCAGGAATCTCTTGGCTCCCCATGTTCGACATGCTATAACGGATCTGTGTAAATTCTTTGAAATCATTTTCCCGAAGGTGATTGATCAGGACATCCTGGATGACCTACAAAAAAAGTGGTGGAGACTCTATGCGAGTTGGAGATGATATTCCCTCCGTCGTTCTTCGATATAATGATACATCTCATTGTTCACATTGTCCACGAGATAAAGATGTGCGGGCCTGTGTATCTACGAAGCATGTACCCCTTTGAGCGCTTCATGGGCATTCTGAAGCACTACGTAAGGAACAGAGCACGTCCAGAGGGAAGCATCGTTGAGGGCTATGCAACTGAGGAGGTTGTTGAGTTCTGCCTTGATTACATGAAGCATCTCGACCCGATAGGCGTGCCTCGGTCTATCCATGAAGGGAAACTGGCTGGCTGTGGAACGACTGGAAAGAGATTGGTACCTCCGACCACAACAGAATATAGACATGCACATTTCCATGTGCTGACGCATTCCAGGTGTGTTACTCCCTATATAGAAATGCACTTGGACCTTCTACGGAAGCAGAATCCGTTGAGAAAATCCATCACCGGTCTTCACAACAAATTGTTCAACCAGTGGATGAAAGATAAACTACAGGATGTCCAGGTCGGTGATCCCACTATTAGCCAACTAGCGATGGGCCCAGCATGGCAGGTTACTAAGTTTGAAGGGTACAAAATGAGTGGGTACACATTTGCTATGAGAAAAAGAGATGGCATGACTTCTACTCAAAACAGCGGTGTTCGCCTAGAGGCAGATGACGAAAATGACATCAAACGGGTGTACTACGGATACATAGATGAGATTTGGGAGCTGAACTATGTAGATTTCGTTGCTACATTAATTGTTCCGTTGCAGTTGGGTAGCCAACAGTTCTGTGGATTCAGATGACGATGGTCAGATTACGTTGAACTTGCGCAATCTAAGTCGCACCACTGAGCCATTCATGATGGCTGATCTAGTTCATCAAGTCTTCTATGTTACCGACCCGAAGAATGAGAACAGACAAGTGGTTATGGCCTCGAAAAGGAGTATCATGGGTGTTGACGATGTGGTCACCATGGAAGAATACAACAAGATCGACGAGGTTCCTGGACCTTGCAGGTCGTTCAAGTCAAGAACAGTTGTTGAAATTCTGCCGGTCCACCCTAGCTATCGAAATAATCCTCGTTACTATAACAAAGGATGATCGAATTAGGATGTATTTCATATGGATTTCTATAATAAGCTTGTATGAATTCGTATGTATTTTCTCGACGCCCTCACCGTGACCGCCCTCCCCTTCCCCCGCGCCGTCATCATCGCCGTCCTCGTCGTCCTCGCCTTCCTCCGCGCCGTCATCGTCGCCTTCCTCCTTACCATCATCGTCGCTGCCTTGTCCTCCATCGTTGTCATCCTCGTTCACCTCCTCGTCGCCATCATCGTCAACCTCGTTCACCTCCTCGTCGCCATCATCGCCATCCTCTTTCAGGTCCTTGTCGTCGTCCTTTTTTAGACTAACCTTGTCGTCATCCTTCAATGCGACCTAGATGCTCATGAGAATCTTGTTGTTTTCACGGAGTAGACTTCTATTCTTGGCAAGAGACCTTCTCATTCTGGCGATCCTTTTAAGCACATTCTCAATCTTTCCGTCCCTCTTTTTGTTCTCGTACATGATGGACCCTGGCATATCCATGAACTCATGAACATCTCCGTTGCTTTTGTTCCCCATGGATTTCGTGCACCCTTTCAGAGGCTTCTCTACGTCTGGTTTGTGTGTGCCATGTGTCCTGAAGAAAGGGCCATCCTTATAGGTTTTGTTGGTGACAAGGTCAATGAAAGCTTGGATGAATGGAGCATACACGAGTGACCTTCGACGGCTAACCATGTTGTCTAATATCTCTTCATACAATAGATCCATCACATCAATCTTCTTCGGCTGATTCCCGTGTGTTACGATGTACCAAAGGAAGTTTTTGAATATCCCCGTATGTTGGATGAGTCTCCCACCTTTGGAAACACAGTCCAACGGAAAAGCTTGTACATTGTATCATAAAAGGGCAGGAGTCCTTTAATATGAGCAGGCTGTATAGGAGCAAAATCATCACAAGGATAGCATGCATACAGAGCATTGGGCTTCATCGCAGCATCACTATGGAGAGCATCGAATTTGGGATCGTCTGCTTTAGCCATGCGAATTCCAAGAGCTTTAGCAAACTTACTAAGTGGGGCTGTATATTTGACGCCATGGGTCATCCAAGTAAATCTCTTATCTGTATTCCTCTCAACAAAGAGGGTAGCATAGAATTGCATAATCACCTCTTCATTGTAGTAATGCTCGAACCTCATGATCCCCCCCAAGCCCAACTTCTTACACATGTCCAAAACGCACTGAAAATGATCCCCGTTATCTTCGATGTGTTTGAAATTGATCGCCTTCTGAGGAGGTATCTTGTATTTCAGTTTGAGAATCACATCTTCATAGATACTCTATTGAATATGTGTGCGGAACAACTTGTTCTCCAAATCTCTATCCCTTTGTTGTTCATATGGGTTGTTCCTGTACCGAAGAGCTCTGTACTCTTCTTTCTTCATGTCCATCACAGATATAACTTCGTTGACCTTAGCCTTCTTTGCCTTTTTTTCCCCTCTATGACTTTTCCTCCTTTTTTCCCAATCAAACCCTGACAGGCCTCATGACGCTCCACCTGGCCTCCGGAAGAATCTGTGGAGATATGTTGATATTTAAGATTAGTTCGTCCGGAATTTACAAGATATATAATTATCTCTTTGTCATAGATCCGAGAAAGTCCGGAATTTACTTGTGCAAATAGATCAGACCAATGCATCGGCAACTACTGATGATCGAACGAGTTTTATGTACGCTCCAACAAAAAATATTACTCTAAATGTAACTAATGCTATTATTTTCCCGAAATCGGATAATTGTTTACCGGAATCAGTCGCCATTGCGGAACCGGGGGTCATCGACGATCAGCCGCGGCCAAGGTGGTCGTCAGAGGAAGCAGCGTGGGCTTGGCCGGAAGCGGCCACGGTATAACTCGTAGTAACCGGCGGAGGAAGATTTGTCGGAGGCGGCAGCAGCGGCGCAGGTAGGGTTTTCTGGTTCTGCGTGTGCGCGCGCTGTGTGGGTGTGTGTGTCTGTCTGCGTGGGGGGGGGGGGGGGGGGGGGAGGGTAGATTTTAGTGTGATGTGCTGAGGGTTGAACCCAAGAGGTTCCGGCCACACTCCGGATTTGCACTAACTTCGTGATCCTGTGGTTGGATTTGCGTTCCATTGCGCATGCCACAGATATGCCCGACAACATTATGAGCGTCATGAGATTGTAAGTATTTATCTTGAATGCTTTCTCATATCTATGGTACAGTCACATTTATTACATGTTATTCATACACATGCACGGTTTATGTAGGAAACATCTAATGGACAAGAAGCAATCCCCAAAAGTAGTCTTCCTGGACCCTATAAATGCATCGGAGCGACAGATTGAACTGAACGAGAGGGGTGTCGAGAATTACATTGTCTATGAGATGCGACGTACTAAAGATAAGGATTTAATCCTATGGCCGTTTAAGACAAGGTAAAGTAATGGAGAATCTCATTTTGTTCATTAGGTAACTCTAACAACACAATTTTGATTGGCTAGCTTGTAACCCAAAGTACATATTTTGTAGCTCAAAGATCGCCCACTGGATCCTTATTGCAATCTCGCTTGTGAATGGCAATGTCTACTATCTTGATTCTCGTAGGATGGTAGATGTTCAGACCGTGTCCAAGCTTCTTGACAGGTGACTGTTTTTTTATGTACACCTATATATACGGCATTTATGTTTAGCAAGAGTGTAAGACATCACATGATATACCTATTTTAATTATTTTCAATCTATACTCATTCAGAGCATTCGGATACGTGGAGACGAAAGGAGGCGATATAGTAGACAGGGGTTTTGACAAACTAACCCACTTCCCGAACTATAAGGTTAGTTTTCCACCTGAAGTTAATACATACAAATAATATATTAACTTTAATATATACATCTCACAAAGTCTATATCTGTTTTTGTCTCAGTGCCTCCTACAGCCGGCTGGCTCAATGTCATCGAGCGCGTTCTATGTTGCCAACCATATTGACCTGATGATTGATTGGATGTTGCTGGGATCAGAAGAAGGCGAGGTATTAAAAGATCTTATGTTTCCTTGTACGAATATATTCTTATTTCTATATACTTGCTTAGTCATTCATATCATTAGTGCTCTAAACATTATCTACAACATCCGAAAATCGAGGAGAAGGAAATGACGGTGGCATATTTGTGTACGTTCCGCCAACAAATGGCAAAATTCTTGGTTCATACGGTGCTGGCGAATAAGCCCCTAGACGGCAGTGACAAGCCGCCGCCATTTGTGGTTAGAGACGCATGATTTGTGTCGTCCCACTTGAAACATTTAGAGTTCAGCTAGCTATGTATGATATTCAGAACTCCTTTATTTCTAATTAGTCGTAATGTAATGGAATTCTGCATGATTAGCAACATATGTGCTAATTAACTGTTCAACATCAATATTAATTATTTCGCTCGATTCTGAAATACTGGGCATGATAAGTTCCGGAAAAGAACGTCCCTTCCGGATATATGATTTTTCCGGGTAAACGCAGACATTCCGGACTGATCCTATCCCGAACGACAAATACGGAATGCCTGGGCTCTGTCGGGACCTCCGGGTAAATCAGAGCCGCCTAAAAAATGGAACCGACGCCTACAACCCCAGCCTGTTTTTTTCCTAGCCGCTTCCAACCACTGCCGGGACGTCTGGGTAAAATCCGGACGTTCCGACGCGGTGGAGCCGGTCGAGAAACCTGTCCGCCTCCAGCGCGCGTCGGTTCTTATTCGCACCCACCTCAGATTGCAAAGGCGGGTTGTTTTAAAAACCGTCTGCGGGGGCTACTTTCCCAGCCGCGCTTCCGAACCGGCTCTGGGAGTCTGGATTATCCTCAACTGTTGCTTCGAGCCGGATGGGAAAACCGGCTGAGACCCATGGCCGGGATGCGGCTGTAATACTCGGATCTGTAGTAGTGTACAACTCGAATCTAGACGGGTCCAGACCCAAATCTAACCAAGACTAGCTATCCTGAGGCAAATGGGATCGATACTGAAAGTTAATGTTTGTAAACAAACCTGAAGGTAGAGAAATCTCAGGTTTAAGAAATTGTCTAAACTATCTGATGCTGGTTCAGGATGCCTTTCCTTCCATTCTTCCCATAAATAACTGCACATAAAGAGTCAAACACGCCAGATATTGATCATGAAGTGTAACTTTGAATTGATAAAACAAACATAATTATAAAGTGGATACGATAGACGATAGTATATTATTAAGAGTGGATATGTAATTATTGAAGGCGTGTTACAAGGCCATATGGCTGAAAGATCCGAGATGTAATTAAAGGAGATTGATCATTTTCAATTTCAAGTTGCCATCAATGTTTTAAATTAGATGCTTTATATGTCCATATATGATCTCGAAACAACAGCTTTCTCTGGGATTTGAACCCCTAATTGCCAGTGTAGTCCTTATTAAGCCCCAATCCACGAGAAAAATGGAGATGATTGGGGTGTGTTACCTGGTTTTTTCTTACCTGCACACCTTGGTCCTAGAGCTCATCCTTGAGCGCCTTTTACACCAGACCGAAGAGAGTATCTTGTTTAGGATATCATATCCCTCTTTTTTCTTCTTTAATCACCCCTCCAAGTCAGATTAGATAAGGTACAGGTTGGAGCATCGTGGCAGGCCTTATGTTTGATTTGCACTGGCATTTTTTTTTTTAAGCAAAGGGATCTCTCCCCGATTTCCATTAAGAGAAACCAGATTATTACATTGTTCCACCAAAACGCCACCTCAAACCACAGAAACTCCATCAACAAGTTCTAAACTGACAAACTACAAGAACTAAGAAAGAAAGCGGAGAAAGAGCCACAGCACACTCCAAACTCCTAACAGCTTCCTGATTTGCACTGGCATGCACGTCATTACATATTTGGAATGATAAAATCACGTCACACACAATCTCATATGGAGTACTGTACTCCTTTTGTTTTTTTGAGGGAAGGAGTACTGTAGTCTGTACTCTTAAAATAAATAGCATTATAACTTGTCATTTAGTATTACTCCAGTACATAATTTAGAGCTAATTTTGCTCAACTCCCCAGATACATATATAATATGATTTATTCACTATGGACTGTGGCCGGAGTACTACTACACGTACGTCTACACCTCCGAAGTAGTAGTAGAGTAGCATGAACACTATAGCCTGTACTTATTTATATAGTGACACACTACCACACGGAATTATGCATTAACAAGTATTTATGCAAGAACTAGCCGACGATAGGATGAATGCATGATCACTCGTCCAGTCCCGGAGTGAAGGGCACTCCGGTGGCCGGCAGCCACTGATCCCCTTCGATGAAGTTCTGAACGGTGAACTTGGCCGCCTCAGATGCATCTCGGATCACGTGGAAGCCAGGCCACTTCACCCGCCCACTCACTTCGGCGCCGGTGCCGGAGTTGTGGTACTCGCCGTAGTACATGTTGTCGACGTCGGTGCGGCCCTGCCACTGCAGCCACCCCTTGGGGTCGACGAGGCCTTGGAGCTCGCAGTCCATGAATACTACCCGCGCGTACACCTCCCACGGCCGCCCGAGGTAAGTCGCCACCGGGAAGTCGGCGCGAACGAGCTCGTCGTCGGCGACGACAGGGCAGAACTGGAACACGAATCCCGTCGGCTCGCCAGCATCTTTCCGTTTATGGGCGGTGATGATATTCGTCGACTGTTCCTTGAGCGGCTTGCGCGCCACGATTGTACACTTTTGGAAGAGCGCCGCCGCGTCGCCGCAGATGAAGTCCACCGTGCCGCAGATGCGGCAATCGCGGTAGAACTGCGTGTTCTTCTTCGCGTACAGGGTGTCTTGGAAGCCGAGGAGGGCACAACGGTACACGGCCGACCTGTCTGACGTCGACCTCAGTGCCACTGCCTGTTGGTTGACAGCTCCGGCTGTGTTTTGGATTGTTAGGTCGACGGCGAGGAAGCCTCGGCCATCAACATCTGCAAAGTAACACACGTACACTAATTAGGTGTGGAACGCATGCATAGCTATGATTTTTAATTGATCGTCGCAATGCATACGTGCACTTACTCACGGTGGCGCTGTCGTCCGTTTTGAAGTGACTGCCGAAGCTTCGGTCGCCGGAGATGACGGTGCGATCAATGCCATCTCCCATCAGCGTCAGGTTCCAGATGTCCTCTCCTACGGCGACGTACTCCGTGTAAAGCCCGGCCTTTACGTGGATCACGTGACGAGTGTTGCTGTTGCGAGGTGCGGCAGCCACGGCGGCGCCGATCGTCGTGTAGTTGCCGCTGCCGTCAGCTGCAACGACAGCATCGGCGACGACGTCCACGGACCCCATCAGCTAGGAACAAGAAACTGAGAAACTCGATCTGTGTGTGTGTAGCTCTTGAATGAATAACTCGATGGCTATAGCGCTGTGTTTTTTATGGACGTCAACCCACAACTCCCATCCCCTGTACTTATAGGAGCTGCGCACCGTCCAACAAGAGATGACATGATAAGATAACTCAGAAACAATCCGCACACGGTCGTAGTTGTCCAAATAACATACCTTTCCAAGTTAATCCAGACCTCCCACGTATTTATAGGCGCTGTACCATTGAGCTAATATGGTAGAAGGGGTTGCGTGAAAATGGTTGTGAAAGTCTTCCCAAATATCCTAGACCGGCCTCTAAATTAGAACATCATGGTCGGCAAGCTAACCGGCCATGCATATATAATTCCCTGGTCATTATAAACTAGTTATTTATTCTTGCATAAAGCTGCAATCAAATTTGTGCTTGAAAATCTCGGCGTTTTCAATTCGATTCAGCACTAGAGGAATAACCGAGCCAGGATTATTTCATGGGGTCTCCTTCTGTACACTCCCCCTACACAAAGTTTATTAGGATAACATGATCTTTTAACCGACGTTGCCTGTGTGAGTGTGACCCAAATCAAAGCCCATAAGCATCACATGCACGGTACACCCGTCCATCTACGTTCTAATACGTGATTTATTTCTTTTATTTCCATTCGTGATTTCGGTCTACGATCCAAAACAGTCACCCGCCCAATGACCTCTTTCAATCCCGCACGCAAATATCCGACGGCCACGTTTGACAGAAACCGGTGTCCACCAATATTTCCCGATCGATCCACGGGTCGTCGCTGGCTCGCGCCTTCTCGCGTCGTCACCGGCTCGCCCCTCTTCCATCCATGTGTTACGTCGTCGCCGTTTCGACCCACTTCTTCGTAGGCTCGTCGCCAGTACGAGGACCCACATCCTTGCCGGATCACCGCACGTACGTCTCGTCGTCTCGACACCCCGTGTCATCGCTTTCTCGCACCTACGCATCTCCAGTTGACGGTCCGCTCTTTCTCTCTCTCCCTCGACGACTCGACGCCACCATCAGTCTTGTTGTCGGTCGTTGATGGATAGACTAAGATATACCTACTGTATTATTTGGGAGTCCAAACGCAGAGTGTTATAGCAAGGGGCTTTTTCCCGCATAGGAATTCTCGAGATTTAATATCGAGCACACTTACAGCGTGTTTGGTCGCTCGCCGTGAACTCAACCTGGGATGCAAAATTGGGCTGTTTGCTTGCTTGACCCACTTCACGTATCTGGCATGCACAAATCTTAAAGGACCCAGAGCCAGGCACTCGAAGAATGGTCGAACAGAGCCACCCTCTCCGCATGCAAAAAAGGGAAACGGGCTTCTGAGCTTGCAAATGACGGAGCTGGGCGCGCACACGCAAAAGTGCGGCGGGAAGTATTTCGTCACCGCCCACAATTTTTGCCACCTATTTCAGCCCTTCCCTCTCACCGCACAAGCTCCCACCACACCCCCCTGCCCCATTTGAGCTCATAGCTCTAGCAGTTTTCTTCACCGACAAGCTGGTAAGCAGCGTCAGCTCCTCCTCCGGTCGACGGCAGTCGACGGCAGTAGGCGGCAGGTACCTCTTACTCGTCTTCTTTGAGCTGCGAGCGGGCCATGTCCGCCCTGACGATGCATGTAAGTACCATCAAACCTAGATCTTTTAGCTTGGATATGTCAACATTTTTTAGATCTAGTCATGACGTAGCTTGAGCAAGTAGTGTTGCTTATCATGTTGTTACGATTTGGTAGCTTTTGATGTTGTTACATTTGATCTTCGTCCTTTCACATGTTCGACAATGGTGGTATTGATGTTGATGCTCTGGTAGCTATTGCCTTCATAGATCATGGTTTTGATGGTAGATCATGGTAATGTGTTACACATGGCGTTGGTAGTGCATGATGCATTTATGTTGGTCAATAACATTTTAAGACATGAGCCAAGATGAATTGAGCCTATCCCTAGTGGAGACAGATAGCCAACTTGCACTCTCCTTTGTCTCGGACTCTCAGGAGTTCGAGATGGAGATATATAGTGCAGGGTATGACGACATGCCTCGTCTATCTTCTCAGCTGGTCGAGCTGCCTGATCGTGAAGTGGAGAAAATCAAGAGTTGGCTCTCAAGGATAGCAAAGCCAAGAGTAAGGCGAGCAAGATGTGCGACCTTATCGCCTCCGGAGTTAGTACTGAGAAGGGGTTGAAGGAGGTGCACCTCACTAGCGTTGTGAAGCTGGTGTTCAAGTTCTGTGGCCAGGAGGTGACCTCTAGCCAGGTGTATAATCACCTCGGGAAGTGGAGAACAAGGTGGATCTTAGTGTCCAAGCTAAAAGATCTTAGTGGTACACAGTGGGGAAGATACTCAGAGCATTGTCCCGGAGGGCGAGTACTTGAGAGGCCATATCGTGGTTAGACTAACTCCCACACTTTGTTAAAATTATTCAAACCAGCAAACCCATTAACTATCTTACGTTGTTTTTCGTCCCTAGGATCACCCCAAAGACGCCGAGTTAACAAGCCATTGCCAACTACAACTAGATACATGCCATCTTCTCCTTCGGCCTTGCTACTGGCAGGAATGCTCTAGGTTCGTCTGAGCCTCCTGGCACGAACACCGTTGATTATCATGACAGATAGGAGTCTGACAACATCCACATGGAAGGCGTTGAGAAAAATGGTGAGAAGGCTGATGATGCAGCAGCGAAACGCCACATGATAGGACGGAGATGGGGAAGAATAGGAAGCAAGGCGTACTAGTGGATGAAGAGGTTCTCGTCTTCACTAGCATGACCGAGGCCGTGAGGGAGGTGGCACCTGCCATTAGAGACAACACACATGCCGACGTGCACCCTGGTCTCTACGGCCTTGTCATGTGAACAAGTGGGTTCAGTGACTCGTCGAAGATGGCGGCTTTGAGACACCTCCTGGACAACAAAGGAACAAGGTACGGGCTTTGTGAACATGGCCGAGGACCACCATAAGCTCTGGCTCACGGCCTTCCTGGCCAAGCACTACTATGTGTAGTGCTCGGTCTGCTAGTGGCGGTGGTATGAGCATGCTTGATTATGATGATCACGATGATATGTGATGTATATTTTGAATAGCTAGGACAACAAAACTTCTTATGACCTTTATATTTTGGGTAATTGAGGTGGTACATATTCACTCGATGAACTTGTGGTAGTAGTATTACACCCTGTTTTGATGTTGTGCAAGGTTGACAACATACTATGCAACAAACACTTGTGTTGCTTTATGGTTTAATTAGGCATATGATGATCAATGCATGCTTTGCTTAGGCTTTCTACATTGTGATCCACCATTAGCTACGTCTGCATGCTCTTAACTTGTCCTTTTGTGATGCAGTGGTACGTGGTGTATAGAGGAAGGGTTCCAGGAGTCTATGATTTCTGGGACGCTTGCTATGCTCAAGTGGAAGGTTTCCCCAACCAGTGTTGCAAAAGGTATGCAACTAAAGAGCAGACAAAGAAGGCTTACTCCATAAACATGCACTAGTGGAAGACGCAAAGCAGATGTGACCACAAATGGTGTGGGCAAAGGTGGAGGACAGATCGGGTGGCCGCCTCAAAAACTTGATCATCCTCGTCCAGTTAGTGTCATTGTGTATTTGTTGTTCGAGTAACTCTGTATGATCATATGTGAACTTGGACCAGTAATATCACCAATAGTAGATGCAAGGTAACGACAGGGCATTAACCTTCAAACGCAAACATGGGCAACCAAACACCAGTGACCTCTAAACTCGCTTACTGCCATACGGTCTGTGATGGAACATTGTGGGCAACCAAGTGCGGTGCAGAATTTGTATGAGATCTCGTTTCTCTAGGGCCAGGCTGAGTTGGGCCACGGATGTAATGGCCCAAAAATCCATGTGGGCAACCAAGCACGCCCATCATTTCTGCCTCACTTCTACCTCCTGAAGCAATTCTACAGACCTGAAATTAATTTCCTTGTTGTCCCACTCCATCGTGGTAGTTTTGAGGTACAACGGTATTTCAAAAGAGTGTTGATGACAGCGGAAATAAGGTTAAAAAATGCAGTAAAAGTGTATTAAGTTTCAGAAAATTTTAGTGTGCAATTTGTAACAACGGTAAACTAAACTGATCTTTTTTCTTATGATTAAAAATGTACCGGTGTTTATGGTTTCACTTGATCTCTCTCATAGACATGGATTCATAAATTAAGTTCTTTATGACAAGTTATTATGGGTGCAAGTTATATTTATTCTCAATGGTAAGTATTTATATGGGATCATGTTCACATGCTTAGAATTAAGTAATTAAACCGAGTATCGCCTTAAGTTTAGGACATGATGTTGAAAGTAATCATGTTCATGCTTAAAAACATAACACCACTCTACTATCAAAGAGAAGTTTAACGCATGCCTTTCCCATTATATCCCTAATGAGGTAACACAAGAAATGTAAAACCATAGTTGTCCATACAAAATCACTATCTAGGACTCACCAACAGTTCTATTCCATCTAATACCCACGTAACACCCACAAGCGTCCTAGCATAGTAGTTTGATCAGAGCAGCCATACAAGGAGTAATAATATGTGTTTATAAATACACCAAAGACGTACTGATATATGCATTATATAACATGTCTTGTATAAAAAGATTCACCACAAGGATATACAGATATGACCATAATCATGTAGACCAGTTCATATGGATCTAAAACATCACATCACATAGATAGATGACTAAACTACTGCCACAAAGCCGTGGTCTGGAGCCTGGAGGCATCCTTTATATCGTGGAGGCAAAGTCGTTGGATATATTATCGCACGATGACCTCATAAAAGTTGGTCGATCTATGCTCTAATGGGGGAAAAACCTGTCGAGCTAATCAATGTGCTAATGCAAACGAAAGGATTTTCTTTCTACTGATTCATCATTGCATGATGACTTTATAAAATTTGGCCGATCTGGTGGTCTCAGAGGAAGGCTGTCCATAAAAGATATTTTGAACGCACCATGTCAAATCATTTCTTTATTATGAGATACTTATATGAGCTTGATATTATTGCCGCAAGTCACTCTACTCGATGTTGGATCCCCGCACCAATGAGTATAGCTAAGATAAATGTGGATGCTTTTGTATCCAGGGATAACGCGTTTGGTGTAGTTGCAGCGGTCTGTCGGAGATACGATCGATGGTGAATTCCTAGGTGCTTCGGTTCTTGCAATTCCTACTTTCCTAGACAATACCCCGCAAATTGCTGCGGGAATGAGGGTTACCAAAACAGATGCATGACATGAAGCTCATCCTTAGACAACATGAGTGAAGTCCGTTATGTGTAAACTTGCAGAATAATGATAAAAAGAATAAGTATGCAGTGTTATCGAACACAATATACTCCTAGTACGAACTGATGCAAGTCCAGTGCAGTGCAATAATTCCTGGTTATAGCTACTCCCTCCGTTCTAAATTAGATGACTTCCACTTGTCAACATGTGAATGTATCTAGACATTTAACATGTATAGGTACATCTACATGTTGATAAGTAGAAGTCGTCTAATTTGGAACGGAGTGAGTACTTGTCAGTATAATACGTCAAGATTCTGGACAAATATATAGATACTAAAAATCCCATGTGCGGGCAACAATACATTGATTTGAGAAGGCATTGAGAAGAATTAGAACCCTTAGCTAAAGCATGTTGACATGGTCTGCAGGTCAATGGTAACCTAGCTAGCAAACATCTTTCCAAACTGAAACGGAAATGTAGTAGTTGCATTAGTACAGTAAATCGTACGCTTAACTTTTATTCCCTCCGTTTTAAATTACTTTGACATGCATTTGTCTAGTAACGAATGTATCTAGACATTAAACAAGTATAGATACATCCGTATTTGGATAAACCCAAGTCAAGTAATTTGGAACGGAGAGTATAAAGGATCCATAAAGGTATTAGTTTAGAACTACATGTACTCCCTCTGTTCATAAAAGGGTGTTTCGACGTATCTCAAATTTGTATGTATCTATATACTAAATCATGTCTAGATACATGCAAATTTTTGTTAGGTTGAGACATCCTTTTAGATGAAGGAAGTATGATTTTTGCTCATATTCGAACCATGAAAATGACAAAAGCAACTACATACAAAGTATCATAGCTTCGTCAATGCAGATAGCTTCGTCGATGCAGCAGCAGTCAAGTGGTTCTTGACATGCCTGAAAAAGGACACGACTACCGCAACATGTATCTAAAAAATGTGGCTTTTAAATTCGCTCGACACCCTCATTGTACCACTAAAATTATGGAACAATAAAGCGTGTCAAGTCACCCTCAAAAATAGATCCACCGACTAGTAGCTAGCAGTGGTAGAGCGCGTCAGCACAACACATACTACCTCCGTATCAAACAAGCCCTTAGCCTCGTAGATGGTGCTATCAGGAAACGGTCTTTTAGCGCCCACACAATATTTTTCATTCTTTGCCTTTGACGAAACACCATCCTGCTCACTGTCAATCCCACTGCCAGCCCGGTCGTGTTTCCATCTTCCAACTCATATGAAGCACATTGCTCCTACCATCTATTATATAATTAAAACACAGGATAACCAACGGTCTAGATTTAGCACGCACAAGCAATGGTTCAGATTTTATGAGAAAGGTTACGCAACCGTACAGCGCCAGGAGATTAGCAACGCACACATATGGAAATTCTTTTCTCATACGAAACGTACGAGATTGCATAGTCCATATTTAGAAAGAGAAAGAGCCAGCCGAAATCGATTAGAACTACGACAGGGAAAGAATGTTAAGCAATCATCGAAGAGATTAGAAGACCACGGAAACACGGCGATTCTCACCGGCGCCCGGCGGTGCGGCACATGTGTTCGCTGGCTATGCACAGCATCCAGGTCGAACCCGCCGTCATGCCAAATTCGAGTGGGTTCGTGGATTCCAACTTGCGGCATCTGCTGCCGGACATGATGACGATCAGATCGATCGATGTTGCCGCCTTGCCGGTCATGATGACTATAGCGTCAGGGTTCTAGACGTGCGACCGTGCTCACAGAAGGCGTCCCTCACGCACAGGGAGGCTGATTGATCCTTTAAGAGGGCGGAGTTCAGGCAGGAGAGTTACGTTGATGATTCGCGTACATACAGGTCTTGACCAGGTTTTCGATAGAGAGAGATCGTCGTACGTGTATCCCATGAAGCGTGTTGATCCTTTGACGCCGGCAGCTATCACAAGCAAAGAAGTAGCTCCGTCGCGCACAGATTATGATCATATGCATGAGCACGGAGAGGGGTTTGGTAGAACAAGTTTTGCGGCCGGTCAGTGTGCCTTCCGATCTTGCCGACAAGCCGTTGAGCCTGCAACATAAGCATATGCGCGTGTTCAAGCAAAATCAGTCTCCTCCATTGCTCTTCTGTTCATCTTTCAGACTTTGGCGAGAGGACGATATCAGCTTCTCAGAATTTACGACAAAGTCTATGCAAGCCGGCCATGGCGATATCAATCTTGCCATAGTGGGTCGGCCATGGCGATATCGATCTGGCGATAAACGACGGCATTGACAGGCCAAGTAGCATTTAGGGTCGATGGCGACTCCAGGCAGCAGAAGTACCACGATTCCATCGGATGCGCATTATTGTGCGAGAGCATGGATAGAAGTGCAGCCGGGAGTTTTTAAGACGAAAAAAAGCAATCGGGAGTCAAGCACATGTAGATGGATCGTGCGAGAGCTGACGGCAAAGAAGTCCAACGGCCTCCGCCGGCGGCCGGAAGTTGCAAACTTGCAGATTGATGGTGTGAGAACTGACGCATGATCCATGCAAGCTAGACGCATCCTGGCCAGGACTAAGAAGTCCGCCGGCGGCCGGGAGTCACACACATGCGGAGTATGGTGCGATGGCTGATGGATACAGGTATTGCCTTGAGTGCTTGATGAGCACGTTCTGCACACATGATTAAGGATTAGCCTGGATGCATCGTATGAAAAGGGCCATGCTGGATGCACACACTTTGGGTTTTTGCCTGCCTTGGCATCTCGATCGTCAGTTTTCAGCTGGACACTTGCAAGTTTTCTAGCAACAGAAGCACCCATATATTTATTAGTAAGCTAATACACATATGTGCTATTTGTTTCAGGTATGTGATCACTATGATTAGTCCATCGCCGTGAAAAGGAAGGGCCATGCTTGGAACAACAACGAAGCAAGTTCAGATATTTGAGATGAATTTACTTGATGATAACCCATTGTTAATGTATCTAGAGCAGTGATGTTTTACCATGCAATAGTTCAAACTATTAACTAGACAGTCAGGTTTGTATTCTAAAGTTATTTTCAGATTTACCTTTATATAGTGAGATAATCAATAAATGGATGAACCTTTTACGATATATTTGTTTATTTTAAAAATACTATATACAACAAAATTGAAAAATACTATATATTTTGATTTTATAGGTCAATCAATTGTATTATCCATGTTTATATTATGTTTCAGGGACATAATGCCTTATATCAGATAATCGACGACACTCAAAGGCCGATGATGCAGTTATCCATACAATCTCTGGTAAATTCTACTCGGCGACGACAAGGCCTGTGACGATATCACACAGACAAAGTGGCAAAAACATCAAACCCCTCAGTCTATGTCAAAGCCAACGACGATCATGGTGGAAATTAAGATCGGCGTGGCTACAACACACACATACGTCAGTCGAATCGACCAGCCGGATTGGACTGAAACTTTGAGCCCTATAAACCAAGAGTTCGGAGGCATCATTGTTAACCATCAGCCCTATTTTTGTACTTGCACGAGCTCATAATTAGTTGTCCCGTTGTTGCATGCATGATGAAAGGACTGATTCTGAGGTAATAAGCTTTACTAATTTCAATCCGACGATATATGGTGCCCCGATTCGTGAGAAGATTTTCAATGATTTGTTTCTTTCTTTTGTTGCAGGGGTGAAGAAGAACTCTATTTGGTTCTCCAGATTTCTCCATTGTTTTGTTCCGGGCAATAAAATTGGTGTGAATGTTCCCGCAAATTAGGTGAGTATAAATTGAATCGATGTTATTTCAAATCACCTGCTGCTGATGTCACTAAATTTCCTAATGATCATATTTTTTCTTGGTATATGCTACAATAAGCACATCAGCATAGGCCGATAAAAAGGCCCTAAATTTCCATATGGAAACTACAACTGATCCTTTCTATGAGAGAGCTTACAAAGTTTCCGTTGTTTCTCCTTACCATCTACTAAAGCTTAGAGCCTAGGTTCATGTACGACATTGCAGCCTTTCTTTTAGATATTTTATCTATTCTTCTTTTTTTGCAGGTTCATGCCCTTTTGGATAATTGTTTGTGAAATGCATGATAATAAGATAGGATTTTAGTATACTCTTTCGGGTGAATTTCAGGTAGCTCTTATAGCAGTTTTTTTATTTCTCAAAAAATAGTATTTCAGTTGTTCGGTTAAATGTTTATTGGTACTGATCTGTCATGCAAACACCAGAAAGTATCAGCGTACGGTGGGCAAATGTTGAGACATTTCTCAATAGAATAACCAGGAGAAGTTCATTATTTGACATAACTTAGCATTCCATAATTCTTATATCTTAACAACATGTGGCGTATCAAAGTGTTATGGGACCAATATTTCACGAAGTGTACTTTGTCATTTCAAAATTAAAGTATTCTATTTTGACCAATCGTAGCAAGAATATGCGAGTGCAAAATTACGTGATTTTTTATACTTCTGGAACAGAGCTGCGACGGCTATTCACCAGCATATTCTCCCATTGTGAAGTAAGAAAAACCTAGATAGGTTTACGAGACTCAGTGAGGGAGGTAGTGAGCGAAGATGCCTAATACATGAAAAGAACTACCCGAATATGTGATATACAAGAGAAAATCTACTCTAAACTTCGGATCACTGTAACTTATTATCAAACAGAAAATACGGTACACATCTTTAGATAAAAACTGACGAGTCAAGTAGAGGAGAGTTTCTAATAGAATATCCCGACACATTCCGACCTAATGCTAGAAAGCTTTTTAAAAAGCTAAATGCTAGAAAGCTAGAGGAACGTGGAAACAAACAAACGAATTTGGAGGAACAAAAAAATTGTACGGAAATATCTAATAGCTAGAAAATTCAAGGTAACTAAAATATTAAGTTATATAGAGATGATAGATAATATTAGCTTAATTTCAAAAATATGACAGCAAATACAACATCAATAAATAGTCTAGCCGCGCAAATGCGCGGGCCACCCCGCTAGTTCATCTTATTCACAGATGTGCCAGTTTCCACCTTTTTGTTATACCTTCTATGATATCATCATCTGGTGTTGACCGAAAATTCTCAAACACTTGCATCATCAGAAATTAAATTCTTCTCATCCACTGCATTGCACGTGCCATCAACATGTGGAGGCATCTCAGCATTGGTGCCACCTTCACAGGAAAATGCCGCCAAGTCAGGGCCATCTGCATCAGTTCTTTGAGTACCTTCACCCGCAATGCTTTGATGTCAAGCACATTCTTCGATATGTGCACTTCACAATTAAAAATTGTCTTCAGTTCCAATCTCCTTCAACTACATTGTAATTTGCATTTTCAGATGGTGACTGGCTGGCAGTATGGTCAATCGGCGATATAGGGGTGGTGGTTATGCTATCTTTTGAAGGAAGTAATTGATTGCCTGGGGTGCAAGTAAGCAGTCTACGGTTTCCAAGTCGAGTACAGAGTCTGAGTACAAAACTCATGCTAATGCTAAAGCAGAGTTTGTCTGGGTTTGGTCATTGTTGCAGGAGCTTGGTGTTAATTACACATGCTCAGTCTCCGGTGTAATGGTATGACAACATTGCTCCGACATATTGTCATCATAGCCAGTCTTTCACGCAAGAACGAAGCACATCGAGGTAGCTTTTCACTTGTTCGTGAGCGTGTTTCTCATAAGCAATTTCAGATTCGATTCATTTCTCAATCCGTCACAACCGGTTGAGATGCACTAGTAGAAACAAGACCATTAGCCCCGGGTCGGGAGGGCCTCTAGTACCGGCTTTGCACCTGGGGCCACGGAATCGGGACTAGAGGCCCCAACCTCTAGTCCCGGGTCAGTTATGACCCGGGTCAAAAGAGGCCCCCACGTGGCCGCTGCAGGGGGCACCTCGTCGATACGAGCCGGGACTAAATAATTTCTCCTTTTTTGTCATTTTTGGGTTTAGGATTTATGTTTCCCTTTTTTTCATTTTGGATTTAGGGTTTATGTTTCCCATTTTGGGGTTTGGGGTTTGGGGTTTAGGTTTATGTTTTCCTTTAGTCTCAATTATTTTTAACTCTAATCATTCTTAATTTCTCACTTCTAGTGACACTTCCCAGTCGGTCACCCATCCTCAGACTGCTCCACCTCCAGCACACTTAACTTCTTAGTTCCTTTCCTGTGAGCTTCCAAGAAACAACTCATGTTTTGCTGACAGTAGTATGCTATCAATCATATTAACCCTTGAACCATGATGTCACACGTCTTTATTTTGTGAATCCAAACAATTATTTAAGTAAACAAAAATAAATAAGTAATACTAATCTTGCATTCAAATAATGTTGAATTTAAATAATAATTAACTTTTTGCATGTTTGCATTTAATATTGAATAATTCATATCTATAAATTCGTAAATCGAAATTTTACAAATAATATGTCTAAATCGATTAGAAAAAAGAGAGAAATTCAAATATGACTTCCATATCATCATGTTTGCCATAAAAACACGATAAACAAGCAATTATGCCAATAACACCTCAGAAACAAGTGAAAACATGATAAGTATACTAGTGAGTTTACTTACACCTAAAATAACACAAGCTTGCCATGAAAACACGAAAATAAGAGCATCTCCAGCAGACGCCGGAAACGGAGGGCGCGCGCCATATAACCGAATTTTCCGCGCGCGGGGCCATTTTGTGCGCTCCAGCAGACGCGGGAAAAAAGCGCGCACTCGGAAAACGGAAGCGCGCGCTGGCCAATGCGCTACGTTTCGCGTTAAATACCCCGCCCCGCGGCCAGCGCGCGCTCACTCCACGCGTCCCCAACCGCTTTTCCCCTCCCCCTCCCGCCGCCGCCTGCGCCACCGCTCGCAATCCGCAGTCGCCACCATGCCTCCGCGCCGCACGAGCCAGTCCGGGTACCGCGGCGTCCGCCCGCGCGCCAACGGGACGTTCTACACGGAGATCCGGTCCGGCGATAGCCGCGTCCCGCTCGGGACGTACGCGACCGCGGCGGAGGCCGCCCGCGCCTACGACGCGGCGGCGTGGAGGCTCAACCGCTCGCGCTGGAGCATGAACTTCCAGGACTGCTGCAATGCGCAGGAGCGGCGAACAGGGCGCCGCCGCCGCGCCTCGCCACCGCCGACGACCGCCGCGAACACCGCCTCCGCGCGACGCTCCGCCTAGTCGAGGAGCGCGACCAGCGCGCCGTCGACGACTGGTACCGGAACCACCCGCGCGAGGCGAGAGAGGAGATGGAGTTCTGGAACACCCAGGCGACCGAGCGGGCCGAGCGCCGTGAGGACCGAGAGGCGCGGCGGGTGGCGAAGGCGCGTGCGGAGGCGGAACTGATGGCAGGCCAAGCCAACTGGCCCGAAGACGACGAGAGGTGGAACGCGCTGCAGGATGACATCTCGGACGACACCAACTCCGAGGACGACATCTTCTCCGACGACGACGAGTTCTAAATCGCGCCGGCGCAGTTCGTAGTTGTAGTTCTAAAACTTCTAGTTAAGTTTAGTTTAGTTAAGTTTTAGTTCATAGTTCTAAAGTTTGTGCTCGTGTGTTCGTGTAGTCAACTCGAGTTCAATATATTGCTATTTTCAGTATATTTATTTTGTATTTTTTTATCATGTTTTGGCGCAACCTAGGCGCGCGTCTGTTGGAGATGCTCTAACATAATATCAGAGAGGTAGCATCACAATGCTTACTGAAAGCGAGAAAAACCATAATAGAAATAAGATTATGACAAGCAGTACATAATACTTAAACAGGGACATAACTAATAGAAATAAGTTCTTTCAGGAATAAGTCGGTGACAAGCAGTACATAATACTTAAACAGGGACATAACTAATAGAAATAAGTTCTTTCAGGAGAGACCCCCAAGCAGTACATAATAATAGAGATAGATCGAAGTGTTCGCCATTGCAAACACTACTCGTCCTCCGGATCAGAATACCCCCAAGCAGGAGACCCATGGGGCACTGGTGGTGGTACTAGGTGACGCTGTCCATAGTTGACGATTCTAATCTGGCGGTACACCTCGTATGCAACGTACGCATCTATTGCTGCATACTCAATGTTGATAGCGTCAAATGGGGTCTTCTCCCAGAGTTTGTGCTGATCCTTGTGGAATTTTGTCTTCATATCAGCGTACTCCTCGTCGATCAAGGCGAATGCCATATTAGCCATTGAAGTCTTGTCATGCTCAAGCCTGAAAATGCGCTGGATATCAATGTGGCAGGCAGCTGGTATCTCAATACCCTAGGTGCTCATCTTGATCTTGTCATTCGTTATATCAACGTTAGCAAAATGTATGCCGCTGCGAAGAAGGAACTCCATGAGTGCTGGACAGTGCTTGTCACTACTGCAACAACAAAGTGGAACAAATGTTAAATACTGCTGCAACAAGTATATTTCGGCATGCACAAGTATGTATAATAAGAATCATGACAAGTATATTTTGCTATAGGATTCAAATGGACATGTTGCTATCCGGCCTATGCAATTTTCCTACCCGCATATGAGAATCAAAAGAAGCCCCTAAATTAACTATGACATGTTCTCTCCCACACGTACGGGTGGCCAATATGCAACTATAAGAAAAATTCTTTCACTACAATCAAAGAGGAATTGCTCTTCACTACTGCAACAACAAAGTGAAACAAATGTTAAATACTGCTGCAACAAGTATATTTCGGCATGCACAAGTATGTATAATAAGAATCATGACAAGTATATTTTGCTATAGGATTCAAATGGACATGTTGCTATCCGGCCTATGCAATTTTCCTACCCGCATATGAGAATCAAAAGAAGCCCCTAAATTCTTTCACTACAATCAAAGAGGAATTGCTCTTTCCATAGGATTCAAATGGACATGCATGTTGCTATCCTATATATAATTGCAATCTTCCCATAGCCCCTATATATCGCCTACGTGTTGTACGGCTCCAAGACCAGATTCACTTTAACACAAACATTTATATTTATATGGAAGCAAAACTACAGGAAAATGACCAGTTCCTGACGGCCAAACATATGCCGACGACATTTTATCGGGGTCATCGGCATACATGGTGATATGTCGAGGGCGAGAACAATGTATGTCGATGGCTTTTCTAAATATCCGTCGGCATATATCTAGCCTTTGGCAACTAAACTGCATGCCTACAGCTTTCCTGAATAGTCGTCGTCATATGTCTGGCCATCGACAAACATGCATGCAGCCGTAACCAATTTGACGGACCGCCTATATGCCGACGGCCACCTATGTCAGGGAGTCGCCATACGACTTTGATTCTTCATTTATTTTCTTTTTTCCCTAAGTACTTAATGATGTTTGTTGATTTTTTTGCATTCTATTATTTTCAACGACTATATCACACTAAAATATGATCTCACGGGTCAGGTTTTTCCCTATGCACATGCTATTGTTTGAATTTATTTCCTGCGGGGTCAGGTTTTCCCCGGCGTGGGGGCTCTAGAGCGTCGGAATTCACTAAACCATGTGGTGACATACCATACGTATACAAATGTAGTGGGAGGTGGAGAGGGCCAACTCCTACTCCGGGGAGTGACCGGCTTCACCGACATCACTTACTCCCTAGTAAGTTTCTGGACTTAGAGCTCGAAACTGCCCCTTCGGGTGCACCGGAGGGAATCTTGGGAAAATTTGGGGGCAGATATTGGTTTTTCATGTTCATGTGGCCTACCCTAACACAAGCAAGAAAAAACTTCCGCTATTCTACCCCCTTTCGACCCCGGTCATGCGGGTAGACGACAAGTTTGACTTTTCCTACAGGGTCAGGTTTTCGTCGAAACGAGGGCTCCAGAGCATCGGAATCCCACCTAAACCTAGGTGGTGCAATACCATACGTATAAAAGTGTGGTGAGGTGGAGAGGGCCAAGATCCTACTCCGGGATGTGACCAGCTTCACCAGCACCACTTACTCCCTAGCAAGTTTTTGGACTTAGAGCTTGAAACTGACCCGGCCTTCGGGGTGCATGCACCAGATGGAATCTTGTGAAGAGTTGGGGTTGATTATGGTTTTCCATGTTTCTATGGCCTATCCTAACACAACGGACCAAAAATTTCACTGGTCTACCCCTTTCGACGCCGATCATGGGGGCGGCAAGTTTGACTTCCTGCGGGGTTAGGTTTTAGCCAAAGCAGGGGCTCTGGAGCGTCGGAATCCGACCTAAACCTAGGTCGTGCCATACCATACGTATACAAGTGTAGTGGGAGGTGGAGTGGGCCAAGATCCTACTCTGGGGTGCGGCTTCACCGGCATCATTTACGCCCTAGTAAGTTTTTGAACTTAGAGCTCGAAACTCCTCCTTTGGGTGCACCGGAGGGAATCTTGTGAAGAGTTGGCGTAGATTTTGGTTTTCCATGCTGTTTTTGTTTTTCATATTCATGAGTTGCATTTGGGTCTGAAACATGAAGAGAAAGAATAGTCATGTTGATTTAAAAACTTCAAGCATCAGAAAGTTATCCTCTAATGTGTAAGCTCTCCTATTATTTTGCTTTTTGTTGTCCTCTAAATATTTTGGATGGTGCCCCCCTTTGATATGTTGAACAATTGGTACTTGTATATGTTAAAGAATTTAAAGTTATGATATGTTCATTATGCTCAAACGGTGTTTTATCTTCTATAAATTATATAGTTAGAATTGTGTTATTTCAGATAAGGAGCTAGAATTGTATAATGCTCCTCTAATCAAGAATGCATGCCAAAGCCTAGGTTTTAGTCTATACCCTGTTAATTTTTTGAATACACACTCTACAAATTAACCGGTCAATTTCTTCTTCTTAATTAATGAAAATAGTACTCCACTAGTTAGAAAGGAAGGATATCTGGTAATTAATTTGTTGCCAAATTAATTGCTTTGGTCGAAATCAAAATATTTATGTCATCATTAAGAAGGAAATCAAAGCATTCATCTCCTTCCATCAGGATATATCCCTTCATAAATATGGCAGCACGTACGTGGCTTGTGGCTTGCATCTCAAAGCAATGGCGACCCGGCAGATCGCACTCCTCCTCTCACTCTTCGCCGCCGCCCATGGCGCCGCAGGCACTACGCCCGTCATCAACGCCACATGCGCCGCGGTCTCCCACAACGCCACCATGTACACCCACTACGACTACTGCGTGCGCGCGCTCTCGGCCGACCCGGCGGCTTCCTCCGCCACGGACGCCCGCGGGCTAGCGGCCGCCGCGGTGAGCCTCACGGTCGTCAACATCACGACTACGGAACACATCATCTCCGACCTCGTGCAAAATCTCGGACGCTGTCTCAGGAATTACAGAAAGATGAACGACATGGTGGCGCCCGCTCTTGTCGACATCCGCGCCGGGCGCGTCGGCGAGGCCTCCAAGAAGCTCTTGGAAGCGGCACAGGAGGACTTTACCAGTTGGTGCGACCTCATCTTGGTAGAGGGATACGCCAAGAGGAACCCCATAGATCAGGAGAACCACGACGTCTCCCTCGTGTCCGCCATGGCCTCCGACCTCACGGAGCTGCTCCTGCGTTCGCATGCACCATCGCCGAAAGATTCAAGCTGAATGCATGCATGAGTTTCTCTTCCTCCAGTTTTACTGGAATAATTAAGCTTGTGGTTTCTGAGTCAGTCCAAAGAGGAAAATCTGTTCTTTGTTTACCGGTCGGATTCGTGTAACGATGCATAGTTTTACTTTTCACACAGTTTTGCTCTCCATTCTTGCCTGCACTTGCATATATAATTACATTGTCGGATTGCAGATTTTGCCTGAAACATGCCGAAACCGAAACGAGTTGGTTCCCGAGGTCGAGGTATACAGGCGGCTTGATCACTTCAGAGTTCTCAGCAAGGATCGCGAGCAGACCTTTCAGAGTTGGTAGCAGATTGGTCAACGGTCTGCAGATAATACCAAAGTAAGCGATGAACTTGCGGTAATATCCTACTAGACACAGAAATTCCCTCAATTGTCTCAAGTTCATGGGTTGTGGCCAATTTTCAACCGCAGCAATTTTTGCTGGATCGGTAGACACCCCTTCTCCACTGATGATGTGACCCAAGTACTCCAGCGACTTCTGTGCAAATGTACACTTGCTGAGTTTCAGTACAGCTTGTTTTGTTCCAGCAGTTGAAACACATGTTCTAGATGTTTGGCGTGTTCCTGTAGTGTTTTGCTGTAGATCAACACATCATCAACAAACACGAGTACAAACTTGCGAATCACATGCGCGAAGATTGTGTTCATCGCCGCTTGAAATGTTGCTGGCGCCGATGTTAGCCCAAACGGCATGACTCTGAATTCGAAATGGCCACTGTGCGTTTTAAACGCTGTTTTACTTTCATCTGCCTCTGCCATGCGTATTTGGTGGTATCCCGACCTTAGATCCAGCTTCGTGAAAAACACAGCACCAGACAACTCATCTAGGAGTTCATCCACCACAGGCATGGGGTACCTGTCTTTCACGGTCACCGCGTTCAATTGTCTGTAATCGACGCAGAATCGCCATGTACCGTCTTTCTTTTTAACTAGGAGCACAGGTGATGAAAATGGGCTCTGGCTTGGTTTAATTATCCCCTGTTTGATCATTTCCTTAATCTGTCGTTTGATTTCATCTTTTTGCTGAGGAGAGTACCTGTATGGTTTCACATTGATGGGTTGAACACCAGGCATGAGAGGAATTTTGTGGTCGAATTCTCGCCTAGGTGGCAGTCCTTGTGGTTCAGCAAAGCAGTTCTGATGATGTTGTAATACATCCTCTATCTCGAATGGTATACCCGTCTCTGTTGTACTGTCAGTTACTGGACACAGTCGTATCAGCTGAGCAAGAGCTCGTTGCGAGATAAGCTGTTTCAGTTCAGTTCCTGAAATTGCTTCACAGCTAACCACCTTATCTTTAATCCCTTTAAGAGTAATTCTCTTGCCATTGTGACGGAATCGCAGCACCTTTTTAGGCCAGTCAATCCACATCTTTCCACACTCATCTAACCAATCCATCCCAAGGATGATGTCATAACAAGGAATATCAAACACTCGGAATGTGCCCACAAATTTGTTCTTCTGGCACTCCCATTCTAGCTGAGACACTGCTTCAGTGATTCTGGTTTTTCCACCGTCAGCTACCTGTACTGTGACTGGTTCTGCTTGGGATATTGTCAACCCTATCTGTTCCACGGCTGTTTTGCTTATAAAACTCCCACAACTTCCAGAATCAATTAGGATCAGGACTTGCTTCCCATTGACATTGCCTTGTAATCTAATGCTCTTCCGAGTTGTGGTTCCAGCCAATGCACACTGAGAAATTGTACATAACGACTCATCACTGCTACCTTCAGTCTGGTCATCAGGTTCACTGCTAGTGTTTGCTGTCTGCAGAACCTCTATCAATTCCTCGACCACATGGAGTGGTACTGATTTGCTGCAGCGATGTCCAGGGCTGAATTTCTCACCACACTTGAAGCATTCCCCACGCTCACGCCATTGTGCTTTAAGTGTCTGCAGCTTGTCGCTCCATGGAATTTTCCCTGCTGTCTTTTCTTCTCCTTTATTTCCTTCATCCGGAGTAGATCCCATTAGACCCTTGCCTGGAAATCCAGTTCGACTATATTTGTTTCTGTGGTCACTGTTGGTCCTTGGATAAGAGAATTGCCGCCCTTCAGCGCTGTTGATGCTGTAGCAGCAGCAGATGGTTCGGCCTCTTCAGTCGGTGATGTAGGTATCCGCGCACTTGCTGTTGATGGTCTCTGTTGTGCCTCTGTCTCCAGTGCATCCAATCGAGATCCCATGGTCTCCAACGAATTCTTGATGCCTTTAATCGAATCATCGACTTGCGGTACCCACGCGCCCAACCCGCGCAGTGCCTCGTTGATCGCCTTGAGAGTGCTCGTTGTCTCGCCGCACTGCTTCTGCAGCTCGTCTCCTTGCCGCTTCAACGCCGCCAAAATCTGCTTGCGCCTTCTCCATGAGTGCCTTGTCTGGTTGTCCCCACACCGCCGCACCGGGAACGAGTGTCAACCGCCGCCGAAAGGTCTCGCCGCCACTGGCACACGGATCCACCGCGAAACCGGAATTTTACCACCCGCAGCAAGGGATCTGCGAGCAACCGTTCCGCCGCCGTAGTATCTGTGCCCGAACACTCTACCGCCACCACACGCCGCCGTAGGCCGTCGGAATATGCCGATCGACCCTCCGCCGCCGCGAGTTAAGAATGAGATTGGGATTTTACAAGATGTTGCTAAACCAATCACGCCCCGCTCTCGAATCGCCCCCGCTAGCCTGGATCGGAATTCGCTCGCCTCTCTTTTTTTTTTTTGTCGATTTTCAGAAGAAAAGAAAATTTTCCCAGATCCACGATCTATGGCTCTGATACCATATGTTATATCCCGATCACACTAGCACTAGAGAAGATCCATCGATACAAGGGTTTCCACAGCGTCACGCTGGAGTAGGTGAACTCAGTGATAATTCGCGAGGAAGGAGGAAGAGAGAGATACACTGTCAGAGACAGGAATTCAGATTACAATGCCATCCTTGTCTGATGGAACCCTTCCTCGACCTATAGCAGCTCAGGTCGCGGACGTATGGACGATGGGCTTCAGTTGGGCCTGGGCCTTGTTTACTCTGGGCCTTGCTCCTCTCTTCAGTCTTCCTCTTGATCAGCAACGCCTCTGACAGGATACGGGTCGTGACAATCCAGTACTTGACATTTGTTAACTTGCACCCCTTTTGGCTGTCCAACTTGTCGGCACCATCAAGGTCTCAAGAACGCCCATTTTACAAGCTTGTAGGTAGTGACATTTCTACTAACTCAGTTACAACTTACAAGATATACATATACTGGTATAATCTGGCAACCCGGTGGTTAATTACCAGCAGCTGGCCTCTCTCTGTAGCAATAACCTGCATTAATTCCAATTTAAAATTTCTGATTATACTCCTCTTGGACGCCGACGACACGCATGGCGTCAGAAAAGCACCGCCGGAAACGCTCCATGACGGCCAGGAGCAGCGAGATCCCGACTTCCACACCGCCAAGGCCGCCCCGCCCCTCCGCCACTGACATGGCCCCGGTCCTGGCCACGGACACGACGTGCACCTTGGACGGTCGCCCGAACCCGAAGTCGACTTCGTACACGCCAAACCTGGGCGACCCGGCCACTGACAGCACGCCGGCCTTCGCCGCCTCCTTCACCCGCTCCACGCATCCGTCCCACCTCTCCCGCGCCCCCTCGCCCACCGCTTCCTCCAGCGCGTCGGCGATCGCCGTGAACGCCGCGAACAGGCCACCGGAGGTGTCGGCGGCCAACTCGTCGTGGCGCGCAGCGGCGATGGCCGGGCCGAGGCAGTTGCCCAGGTAACTCTTGGGGACGGGTGGGTCCAGCCGCGCCCGGTGGTCCACGGAGAAGAGGAAGTATGTTGTTTTAGTTTCGTCGCCGTCGTGCATGGGGCTCTGTCTCTCTTTGGCTCGGCAGTAGCAGGACCAGATGAAGCTGTAGGCGGCGAGCAGCGACGAGCACCTGAGCGGCATCGTTGTGGCGCCTTGCCTCGCTGCCTCGGCTGCGAGCGCGTCCTTGATGCCACTCAGGAGGTCCTGTGACAGCGTGAACGTGGCGAGGAGCTGGTCGCCGGGGTACGAGGACACGCTGCTGGCAGCGAACTCGATCTCGGCGCCGTCGCTTGGCAGCATTCCTTTGGAATAGATGTCGTACAGGTTCCTGGGGTCGGCGATGAGCGTGCGGTCGATGACGGGCGGGGAAGGCATCTCAACACCGGCGCAAGCGGCCGCCCAGGTGTGCAGGAAGTGCGTGGAGCTGGCACCATCGCAGGCGGAGTGGTGCAGGATAATGCCGAGAGCGAGGCCACTCCCGCCGAGCAGCACCGTGGCCTGCACAGCGAGGACCGACCGGTCCTTGGGGAGCGACGGCACGAGTGGTGCGAGCTTAGCGACCTCGACGGGCTCTTCGTCGGAGCAGCTGGCGAGGTCGTCGACCCGGACGTCGTACTCGGCGGCGGTGAAGACGACGCCGTCGCCTGGCTGGTAGAAGAGCTCGTAGCGGTTAGTGCCGGGCGTAAGGCGGACGTGGCCGGCGAGCGGGTAGAAGAGCGTGAGCACCACGGAGAGGGAGTGCCTGAGGTCGGAGATGAGCTGCTGGACGGTGCCGTGGTGGTGCTGGTGGTTGAGGCGGTAGAGGAAGAGGCGCTGGACGGGCGGCGGGCGGAGCCATTTGACGTCGAAGAAGGTCAGCGGCAAAGAGCGCGCCGGGAGATCTTCGGAGGGCGTGACGACGGCCGCGTCAATGACTCGGAGATTACCGGCGACCCCCATCTCAAACAGGCAAGATCGATCGATAGATCCGTGGATGGATCTTTGGGTCGAGCCGATGTGCATCTGTCTGATCGATACTGTCGTCGTAGATATACTGTTGCTGGAAGAGGCAAGGTAGCACCGTGTGCCGTGTGGGACGCATGGCTTCATGGGTAGGTGAATGTGATCCAGGAAAGCACGTGGTGGTTCGTTGGGTTCTCTGGTTTTTGTTGTGTGCGCTGCGCCGTCGTCCGCTCGTTCTAACGTCCGCGCAACTCAACCGGACTGGACTAAAGTCCACCGCGTCACGCACACCCAACTCCAGTTTTTGATTGATTAATCTCAGTGTCGGGGAAATTACCATCACCAACCTCAGCGCTTGCCATAAATCACTTCCAGAATTATCAAGTTCAGTTATGGGATCTGTTGTTGCTAAAATCATGCACAAGTTCCGTGTCTTCGGCACATAGCAGAGTACATCGCTGCCAACCAAACCCTTTAGATAAATTTCAACACACTCGTGGTTTCCCTCGTACCCCCTCGTGGAGCGCCTCACCAAAATATTTTCTTCGAACATCTCCACCCGTGTCTCCCGATAGTGTGTTTGGCACCCCTAAAATATTGTCCGATGTCAGAGTGTCGGGCGGCTCCCCAGCAGCGCCAGCGCCCCAGATTGTTTTTCTAAAATTGAACACCCAAAAACTATCAGTAGCGCCTGGGAGAGGTTCCTCTCCGTCGGCGTCATATCATCATCGTGTTGTAGGATCGCAGGATCGTGAGATCTGCGCCAGTGGTAACGAGCAGCGCGGCGAAGCCGTATGTCTTATACGCCACCCCTTCAACAACCTATAGTCCAGCGGCACGAGAATCTTGTGACGGAACACCTTCGTCTCCTTGATGCCGAGGCCATGGCCCTGGTCCATGTTCGAGCCAAAGCCGTCGGCCTTGATCTTTCATAGCTCAACTTATAAGTTAGAGTATGCTTGCTCTAAGTTCCACACAAGATTTCCTTCTTGTTCACTTGCTTCTTATTTCAACATTTCATTCAACATATGGTTTTCAAGTACCGCCTATGGAAAAGCTTTTCAAATATAACTGAATGAAAACATTGGCCCATTAAGATTTATCATTAATTACTAAAACCGCACATGGGGTCCATGCACTTTCAGGGTTCTTGTCTGTTACAATGTGACCCGTTGTTGGAATGAAGGTACAGTCCATTCCATCTTTGATCGCGTCATGTTTGAGATATGATTGCATGTTGCGACGTACTCTTTGTAAACTACGGCTTTTATCAGGATGACAGGTGTACTAGTGTTGTTGTGAGGAGCGGCATCCACGGTGGTGCCGATCGTGGTGTAGTTCAATAGCGGAGTTTGGACCTATCGATCGTGGTGTAGTTCAATAGCGGAGTTAGGACCAACTCTCTGGGGTGCAAATGGGCTCGGTGGTAGAATGAACGAGTTTTGAGACTTGGGGTAGGGCAACCCCCCCCCCCCCCCCCCTACCACGTAGAACCGCCACTGTTGTAGTTGACGCTCCCATCAGTAGCCACAACGGCATGTGTGAGCACATCCATGAATCCCATCAGCAAGCAAAGGCTTAATTTCGACAATAATAAATTGGGAATCAAAACTCGTTACTATCTACCTCTTGAATAACTTGATTGCGGCTAGTTGTTCTTTATCATACCGTCATCCCACAGCGCATTCTTACAAAAGTTGCACCATTGAACTAAAATGGAAGATTACAGATCGAGTGCAGATAAGTAATTTTTATGGTTGTAGCTTGTCCAAACATAATATATTTTTCAAGAAAATCAAAACCTCCCACACACTTATTGGATTTGTACCACTGAACTACAGTAATAAGGAAGAAAAGGTTTAATACCGATTGGATATGGATAGATTAACACAAAAGGTGATGTGTGTCAAAAGGTTTGAAAATATTTCCAAATCAAGTAGACCAAACTCTTTTCATGGCATCCCTTGATCCTTTCCGAGATAGAGCAACAAGGACAAAATTTGTCTAAAAAATCCCTTTCTAAATGAGAAAATTATGGTCATCAAGCTAACATACCATAATATTCAACTCTCTCTCTCTCTCTCTCTCTCTCTCTCTCTCTCTCTCTCACACACACACACAGTACACGGGGTAGAGCGAGGAGATGACATTCTCCTTCACAAGATGTGTGTTAGAGTTAATCGTGTGTAACACATTAACTTACCTACATTTGTTAGATTGGTTTATATTCTAACTATATTTGTTACATTTGTTGTAACATATCTACAAGGATATGAACGTTTGGATGAATAACAATGCCAACTGAAAAATGTATATTATCGAAGGACCAATCCATCTATTGATTTCATATACAAAACTGTGACTCTGTGAGTATAGTTTTTGGCACATGTATAATTAAGCATTGTATTTTATCGATAGTTTTTAGGACACTGCAATAAAAAATCATAAATTTTGGTTGAACAATTATTTTTACATGTCTTTCTTAGTGATTGTGGATTTTTTTTTGCAAAAAAAAAACAGACCTACCACACTGTTTGTTAGTAAGGTTTGATGTTCCTTAGAAAGTATGTTAATACGGCCTAAAATGCATCCACAAACAATCGTAATTTTCATCAATAATTATAAATGTAAGTGTTTTTTTTGTCATGTCCAAAAAATGGATTGAACTAGAGTATGCACGGGTGGTCCCAACCTCTGAGGACGACTGATAGCTTCTTTAGTCCTCTAAGAGCATCTCCAAGCGAAGCCCCCAAATCCACCCCAAACGTCCGGGCGGACAGCCCGGATGGGGTTTGGCCCAAAAACCGCAACCCAACGACGGCCCCTATAGCGGCCCCAAACGACCGGACGGTCCGGCACACCCCAAACCCAGCACAAAACTGGGGCGGGTTTGGGGGCGCCCGGACGCGTCCGCGCCCTCACTCGCTGACAGTGGGACCCTCCCTTGACCAGCCTACCGGAGGGGAGGATCTAGCCCTTGACCGGCGTCGGCATTCATGGCGGAGCGGCCAGGGGCAGCGGCCAACCCCCAACTACCCGCATTCATGGCGGTCCGGACACCACTATATCTACCGGCGACGCCGGAACCCTAATCCACATCCACATCCGCCGCCGGAACCCTAGTTCATCCACATCCACCATGCCTCGCCGCCTCCCCACCATCTTCGCCAGGATGACGGCGGAAAAGCTGAGGCAGCAGGCCCAAATCCGAGCTCAGGCTGAGGCGGATGCGGCGGCGGAGGCAGATTCGGAGTCGTCGGCCGTCGGATACTTCATGGTCTCCGACGACGCCGAGATCGTCGACATCACCGACTCGGAGTTCATCCAGGCTGAGGATGAGAGGATGCGCGTCCGCGCGGAGGCGGAGCACGAAGCCCGACGTGTAGCAAATGCGGACGTGTTGCATGCCTTTGTAGTAATATGTCAACTAGAAAAGAGGAGTGTGGTTGTAGGAGCATGTTTTTAGGGGTTGTCCGGTCACCCTCCGCGGACGCGTCCGGAAGCGTCCGGGCGCAGTATGTGGTCCGATTTTGGGGGGTGCGGTTGGAGATGCTCTAATTTGGGGGTTTTGAAAGACAAAAGCCGGTAGTTCCTTGCAACAAATCCTCAAAGTTGGTAGGTTTATGCATTTCCCTCTCGCTTGTTGATACTTCCTGGGATTATCACCTGAGCTGTGCAGCTCCAAAGCCTTCTATTGTGTCACTATCACCTCTGCTCTAATCAGCTCCGAAGTCAGTTAAATTTGACAGGGGATCTCTCATCTGATAACTTACTAAGCTAAATTTAGCGTCTTTCCCTTCCAGGAAAGAGCAGTACCCAATGATATAAAATCCCAAGAGAAAGGTAAGAATAACAATAACTGGCTTCGACAGATATGGTTCAATCACCCACCGACTAGTAGCAGCAGACCAGCAGTACGTTAGCAGTGGTATAGCGCGTCAGCAGTACACATAGAAAACAAGTAAACACAGACAAAACAACCTAATCTCCAGTCATGGAGCCGTCCAACCTCACTTTCCCAAACTACTTAATTCAGACAAGCGCAGAACGGCGGCTAGTTTAGTCAGGCAGCCAGACACAAAGATTTCATATTACTGATGTTTGAGGAACTCTTTGAGTCTTGGATGCCAACAAAATGTAACCTATATCTACATGATAACACATAGCTAAAACAGTTCCTGCATCATGCTTCATCTCTGGCCATCTCTTGCAACTTGGTTCTACCTTTTATTAAGTTAAGGTACGCGTGGGCGTACTCGGCGTACTCTCGAGAAAAATAAATCCGGAGATTCCGATGAAAATGGAGGTGCCAAGGAAATCACCTTCCGCCGCTTCCAAACTATGCGCCGCTTGTACTTCCGCCCAAATCTTGCCTCCGTGCGCTTGGAATATTCGTCCCAGAACCTGTCGTCTAATGGCACTGCCTCCTTAGCCTCACGGATGTTGCTGTCAGGAAATGGTGTTTTAGCGCCAACGCAACATTTTTCATTCTTTACCTCGGATGAAACATCTTTCAGCGAGCACATGTCATCAGAAACTAGTGTACTCTTATCTTCAGATGTGCTACCAAGCAGAGGTCTTCGAGCATTAGAAGTTCCCTTCTCAGAATATGTTCCATACTTCGCAGTGCAGGTGCTAATGACCTTAACATGTGGAATCTCAGCATCGGTGAAAGTTGTGTCGTCTTCAGAAGGAGCTAATTCACCTATTGCTAGGTTGTGGCAAGCATCTTCACCATCCGCATGAGTTTCACTGGTTCCATTAGTACTGCCACCTGGAACGTTTCCCTCTTTCAACCGACAGGAAGCTGTACTGCCACTGCTCATAATACTACCACGGTTTCCATCTTTTGACTCTGATGAAACGTACTGCTCACTATCATTGATAGTACCTATGGTTGTTCTAGTCTTCTCAGCTTTGGTATCATCTTCCACTGCACCAGGATCCATAGCTTCGACAGTACTCTTTCCTGACAAACATTCAGCAACGCCACTGTTCATATCATCTATCATGACAGAACGTGCGTCTTCAGAAAGATCACATATGCCATCCATAGCTTTAACAATGTTCCTTTCATAAGAATGCTCAGCAGCATCCGTTTTCGTACCACTTATGGCGACAGAATATGTGTATTCAGAAAGATCATGTCTGCCATCGTCAGCTTTGCCTTTACTGCTTTCTCGACCAGGTCCGATTTCATGTTTGTTGGTATCAAGCATCAGGACAGAATCCGTATCTTGGGGAGCTCCACAGCGATCATTCTCAACTTCATTTGTGTATTCGTGACAAGCCATTACCTCGTCCGCATTGTTAGAGAATGAGAAACACTTCGAATCCATAATATCATGCTGATGGACCTCAACTTCTGCTTCGCTGGATTTCTTTCGCTTATTATTCCGAAAATCCAGCAAGGGTTCCCCATGGACTGCTTCAGCGACTTCTTGGGCACATGTAAGAAATTGCTCATTTTTCGCATCCTGACTTGGTAAACAAACAGCAACATCATTGTTCGGCGGACACACCTACCAAAAGCAATTGAAGAACATAAAAATTAACATCATCGGATTAGTAAAGAAGTTCGTCAAAAGTCAATAACTAACAATTAGTTGAAACACGGAGCAATAGCCATACCCGCATCTCTTCTATAGCAACCAGTGAAACCCCTCCAGTCTCCAAAATGTGAGCAGGACCAGGTAGCCACTCAACAACGTCCTTGTTTATACCACCTGTGGCGAAAGAATCTGTATCTTCAGAAAGATCACATCTGCCGTTGTCAGCTTTGCCTTCAGTGCTTTCTTGACCAGTTCCATTGTCATGTTTGCTGGCATCAAGCATCATGACGGAATCCATATCTTGGGAAGCTTCACTACATCCAGACTCGACTTCATTTCTGCTTCCTTGGCAAGCCATTACTTTATTCACATTGTCAGAAAATGGACAACCTTTTAAAACCATGATATCATGATCATGCACCTCAACTTCGGCGTGGCTGGAAATTTTCTGGTTACTATCAAAAATGTCCAGTAAGGATTCCTGATGACTGTCCTTATCTTTTACAACAGAACATGATCCCTTGAACTCTTCAGCATCTTCTGGGACACATGATTTGGGATCAAGTTGATTACCAGAATATGCAAAAAATGGCTCATTCTTTCCATTCAGGCTTGGTGAACAAACAGCAATACCATCGTCCGATGGACACATCTACCAAAAACAAGTGAAGAACAACAAAATTAAAAACATAATAAAAGTAAACAGTTCATACTAAGTACATAACTGCTATTACCTCTGTTCCAAAAATATAAGACGTTTTGGTAGGCTAAAATGACCTACCAAAACATCTTATATTTTGGAACAGAGGTAGTAGTCAATTAAATTACAGAGCAGTAGGCATAAGCTAGCTATGTACCTGCATCTCTCGTTGAGCAACCACTGAAACCCCTCCAGTTAGCAAAATGCATCCAGGAACAGATAGCCCCTTTTCAAAATCGTTTAAGCAGCTTAGCTTGGCTTGTTGATGTGCTCCATGAATTCTGCAAACTGAATCAGGTTCAGCAGCGAAGCACGCCTGTCTGAGGAACTCTCTAGACGATTCTCCCACGGCATTTTCACTTCTATGATACCATTCGTCATGCTTCTCATCACCACAAACTAGTTTCGGAAAGGTTTTAGAAGGTTCTGTCACCAACTCATGGATTAACTTTCGAATCAATGAACGCTTCAGAGATGCTTCAGCAGGTACAAACCAATCATCACCTAGCTGAAAAGTACATCAAATGTGGGACAGAACTTATTAAAATATTATGGAAGGGGCTTCTAGAATGTTAACATAAACGTAACCCAGAATGAAATGGCTGGGGTGAATATTACTCAAGCCCAACGCCCCCAAGAAAAAGATCAAATCAGACATTTAAAGCACCCTAAGGCAAAGTAAACTACAAGATATAAATAATTCAACAAAATATCTCCTACTACAAGTGGGAGAATGTAAAGGTGAAATGAACCAATGATGTGTGAGTGAAAGGATTTTGACCCAAAGTGTTCAGACTTCACACCATATTCTACTCCAATGGACACATCCAGAAATAATTTAATTAGGAAAATGGACCTTGAGTCCTTGACCACCTATAATTTCATAAGGTTGCAAGTTGAAACCCCACCTATGGTTTCTACTCAGATAACTTCAGGCTGTACTCTTAAGCTTGTGCATTGCCGCAAATAATCCAACATTTGGCAACATCACATGATAATTTATCATGGTCCACACCAAATAAATTCTCATTTACAACGAAAATGTCAAAAAATCGACATACAGTAATTGAGAAATAAGAAAAATTAAATAGATCTCAGAACTCACAAAGCTTGAAACAACGTCAATCTTCATTGGGTTGAAGAAACTGGGAGCGTCCATCAGGAAACGTTCCACATAATGGAGTAAGAACAAGCCGCAATCAAATAAATTATCTTGCTGAGAGAGCTGGATCACAAATGGAGAACAATTCAATCACAATCTAAATATCATACAAAACAAGCAATCAAGAAGTTAAGTGTTGGTCGGTATTTATGCAGAAGAGCGTGTCTGGTAGGTTGCATAATTTGTCAAACACGAGGTGTTATGACACATGCTATAACTCGAATCTAGACAGGTAGCAGACCCAAATCTAACCAACCTAACACACAGTAAAATAAAGTAATCAAACAGTACAAACAAATACACATTAACCGTTAACAGTACTTTAGACTAACTATTCTGAGGCAAATGGGATCGATACTGAAAGTTAATGTTTATAAACAAACCTCAAGGGAGAGAAATCTCAGGTTTAAGAACTTGTCTGCACTATCTGATTCTGATTCAGGATGTCTTTCCTTCCATTCTTCCCATAAATAACTGTACATAAAGTCAAACGCGCCAGATATTGATCATGAAGTGTAACTTTGAATTGATAAGACAAACAGAATTATAGTGGAAAAGATAGATAATATATTATTAAGAATGGATATGTAAATATTGAAGCCGTGTTACAAGGCCATATGGCTGAAAGATCCAAGATATAAAGGAGATTGATCATTATCAATTTCCAGTTGCTACCAACGTTTCAAATTAGATGCTTTATATGTCCATATATGGTCTCGAACAACAGCTTTGAACATTACTTTCTTCTAAAAGACAAACAGTGGCTGAAAGATCCAAGATATAAAGGAGATTGATCATTATCAATTTCCAGTTGCTACCAACGTTTCAAATTAGATGATTTATATGTCCATATATGGTCTCGAACAACAGCTTTGAACATTACTTTCTTCTAAAACATAGTAGCTATATTGTAAATTTATGGAAGTACCTAAAACAAATCTAATCGTTCTGATCTGACAAATTGGCAGTAAAGTATTTGAAAGTTTGGCACCGCATATTCTAAAATTCTGAAAAGTGGCAATACATACCACTCTCCCAGAAATTAAATTTACCTTTGAATAATGTCCTTTAGTCCACTATGAGTTCCCTTTATAGAATTCATATGCATTATACATGGAAGCTTACCAGCAATCCTTGCATCACCATCTGCAGCAAAACAAAAGTAAAGTAAAACACTACTTCACAAAATGTCGAAGTGCCAATTAGAAGCATGTACATGCCTTCAAATGTGTCCACTTCTCCAGGATAACAAATAACAAGTAAGCTCCAATGCAAGCTGCGTAAATCATGATTATCAGTGCACAAAGATTAACATTATATCAACATAAGTTTCCAATGGCACAAGTTTCTTACCTGAAATTCACTGGAATGAACAGAAATTCTTTAGCAAATATGTCTATTTTGCGGGTCCACTTCCGGACATGTAAAAATGCTTCTCTACCCTTTGGAGCATTCTCTTGATCTTTGTCGAGATCTGCCAGCTTGCGAAAAAAGAAGCTACTAAAGAAGTGGTATCTATGCCTTTCAGTGGGTTCAATTCTTTGTGTCAAGTATCTGGAGATGAGAAACAAAATATTAATTGTGATTTAAAATAAGTAGGATGCATTCTTTCTACAGAAAAAAAAAAGAAGTAAAGTTAGCAGGCAAGTTATAAAGGATGGTGCTGTGGGATGATTCAAATAGATCTGATAAACTCAAATTGTCTGCCTTGCTTTCTAAATCAATAACTAACTCATGTTTCCTTCAGAACCAACAAACTATTATATCTCCTCACTTTACCTTGCCACGAAAAGGATATGTGACAATGAGAACAATATTCCACTGATAAGGCTTATGATACTGTTCATGCACGGAATAGAAACATAAACAGATCAATATGATTATTGTAGCAATCGTGGATTGTGGAATGTTGTTTATTATAGATAAGTTGGCCGGTTATCGTTTCCCCACTTTTTTTTGAAAACTTCCATTTCCTACTTCAGTATTTCCTATTAAAATACTATCATTTATTAGATATACTACCTCCGTTCCATGATATAAGATGTTTTAGAGATATCTCAAGGTGGACTACATACGGAGCGAAATGAGTGAACCTAAACACTAAAATGTGTCTAAAAACGTCTACATATGTACAAATCAAGAAAAGCCTAAAAAGACTTATATTTAAGAACAGAGGTAGTAAGTATTTAAGTTTATAGAATCTTCTAGTGGATTTTGGGCTTGCATCATGGGTGCTAATGCTCCTATCCATAAAAACAAGGGATTTTCCTTCTTTACGCAAAAAGAAAAAATTAAAGGAAAGATCATGCCAGTCTATATTGTGTTCTTTCCCGTAGAGCCCCTCCTCTTCAAGCAAATGCTACCTAACGTGAATCTTTCTGTTCATGGAACACATTGAGCAGTAGAGTATCACGAACAGGACCACGTGGTTACTGAAACAATCATGGGATCGTGGGGTTTCGGTTGGTAGAGACAAGATTGTCCTTTTTTTTACTCCACATTCCTAGTAAAATATTTCCTTGCTATATATTTCGACATATTAGACATAAATGCATTAAGTTACAAATTGTTCAAAGCAAGAAAGGAAGGATTAGAATATCATCCCAGTCTATAGTGTGCCTTCTTTCTCCTAAAGCTCCTACGCCTTAAGGCCAATGCCATAAAGCCTTATTATTCACCCCAAAAATGATTCAAGGACCATTACAATTTGTATCTTCCAGTGAAAGTTACACGATTGTGAAAAGAGAAAAGAAGACAAGGGAGGTAACAAAGCTACAACTATATGACTACACACCTAAAAGCATCACTACAGCTCCCAAGTCTCAAATATGAATCTCTCTGAAAAAAATGCCTCGAATACGAAAGGTAATATCAAGCTGCTTACAGATTACTGGATTTGCAGCCAAATTGCAGCAATAATGCATAGTAATTTTTCCCTACTGTGTGAATTTCAAGATAATTTTTATGGCCTGAAACCTTAAACAAAACTACTTCTGGATAGCACTCACTACCAACTTACATTTCTTGCGTTAAAAAAGGGCACGCAATATTTTTACATCATATAGAAAAAATAAGCTGATAACTCCGCCTATGTCTTCTAGGCATAGCCGGTCCCAAGCCCGGATAAAGGAGGAGGGTTGTGATAGGCTTGGCGAGCCAACGTAAAAACTAGCCAGTCCCATGGATATGAAACCCACGAGAGTAGTACTAGGGTGGGTGACCTCCTGGAAAGTCCTCATGAAAGGTTTCATATCTAAGGGTTGTGATAGGCTTGGCGAGCCAACGTAAAAACTAGCCAGTCCCATGGATATGAAACCCATTTGGGCGAGAGTAGTACCAGGATGGGTGACCTCCTGAGAAGTCCTCGTGACAGGGTTTCATATCTAGCCTACCCCAACTTGTTTGGGACAAAAGGCTTTGTTAAGGTAAGGATAGAAAAAATAAGCTGATCTAGTCAGTCTTGTCTTGTTTCGATTCTGATAAATGAAAAATGCTATTAAAAAAGAAGAGTAGATGTTCCACTTAAAAAAAATTAGGCAAGTAAACCAAATTGTAATCTACACACTGCACGTGATAACGTGAACGCCTGTACAGTATCATTTAAACGCCAAGGATGGAGTAACCATTGTTATTATCAGAGTCTGGATAATCCAACGCGTGTGTGAAGTATACACTATACATCTAAGCAAAGAAACTTGATTTACACATGCTAGATGTTAAAATAGCTGGAAAACAGAGCACCACAAATGAAACTATGCAAAACACCAAGCAGTAGAAAAACAGTTTAATGCTTTGAAATTATCCAGCTACATCTTCATTTAGTCAACCCGGGTAATCACTAATCAGATCGACAAGCCTTACAATAGCAGCTGTACAGAACAAGAAATGTAACAAACGCATCATGGAAGAACTAATGCTATAAGACAAAGGATGGTTATGCAGACAGGCACGAAGAAGATTCAACATACTTGATATAGAAGTCAATTATTGTATCATTGAGGAATACTTCTGGAAGAAGCACCCCAACATCTCTGGTGCTAACGGAAACAGCATCACGGTCTCCTTTAGGATAGATAACATCTTCGAAGTCATCAATGCTGAAACAATGAAAACGAACAAGAATAACTGAACAATTTGAAGCATAAACACTGCAAACATATCAAATAACTGTATGCTTCCTGTGCAAACATATAGAACATACAGTTTGAAGCCTCTGAGTACATATATGCTTCGGGTTCAAGTTCAACAGTGTCACAGGCAGAAAGTATAGATACACTTATTTTACAGAAAGTATCACATACGTCAGCAGTTGGAACTACCAGAATGGACAAAATATGCAGGTAATTCATACGAACATAAAAGTGGCGTCAATGCTTCTAGATAGAACACTGTTCATAAAATGACAAAAAAAAAGGGAAAGAACTGAGAATAAATTAGGCAAGTGTAACATACTCACCCATGAAAGTATTGCTTAGGGAAACATAAACTGGGTTCGGTGCTCCAATTTTGTGATGCAAAATCATCTCTGGTAGATACATGCAGTAACATTAGACCATTGTTACAGAAGTGGTAACAAAATATCTGACGATTGTACTTGTAACTAAGAGCGAACTTCACGTTAGGATTGTAAGCAGATGCATGAATTGGATGGGATGAGAATTTTCCTTCAAACTTGAAAAAATATATTCCATATGTCATCTATCATGGAATGAATGAATGATGCATTGGAGTGAAACCAATATCACTTCCACCATTGTAAGTTGTGGTCAGAAATTCGATTGGCTGAAATCAACTCATACTTAAGAAAGGTGTAGACATGAAGCAAAATATCAGCGCAAAGCTTACAATTTAATGTTCTTCCAGACTTTCTGATATCTTGAATCAAGTTGCCAAATCTTTTGTTGTTTCCACTCCCATTGTGGATCAGCAAGACAAAATTCTACTTTAACAGGACCTATAGAATTGAGGACAGGAAAATTAGTTTGACACAAGAAACTGGGAAAGAAATATCTCAATCTCACAAATAGTAGTATCATTCTTTTTACTTATTCAGTCATTCCTAGTCTTCTTTTATTAAGATGGGCTAAGTTAGTCTGTTAGCTACATGCAGCAAAAACAAGTACTCAAGTTAAATCCGAATCTCACAAAATAAAATAAACCTCATGTAGAAAGAACAAACATTTGGTGATGCGCCATGGAGCACGCGAACCTAATGGCACCTTACTTTTTTTGGCTGCTGAAGGCTCATACACATAACCAAACTTTTTGATACTGCGCTATGTGGGGGGTGGGTGGGGGGGGGGGGGCAATCATGGGATGGCCCGCCCCTCCCCTTTCGCGTCCCTACTCTTACCAACTTTTTTGTTCAGTCAAATTATTATTGTGTGAAGGACAAATTAATATTGAGCTCTACCTGTCTTCCGGAATCCGCATACCTGCATAAAACACGGAAGCCAAAACACGACCATATCGATCCAAACTATACTGTTCAACATTTTTTAGAAATTTCATGCTAAAATGAATAAATGAGAACCACACCAAGCTCAATAAATTAACACTGCCCTATGTCCTACCTTACATGCATCATAGATGAGCACTAGATGACATCTGGCATCGTAAAACAAGGGAAAGTATATTGAATCTAGAACACATTATGTTGACGAGATATTCTATATGATAACATAAATACACATTGAGATCTCAAAGCCCCGCGCAATTACCTGAGTTTACGGTTTCTGGACTGGATCTAACATGGACAGTTATCAAGGCATACTGAACCTGATTGGAAGGGTGAATTGATATTAAGATTAAGAGAAAGTAAGAGGGGTCATAATAAGAAAAAATTGACTTACCATCTGCATCCATTTACAATGGATGGAAATGATGTCAGAAACATCCCAAAATAGAGTTAGTAGGTCACCATCTTGACCTGAATATGAATCCAAATATTGGATCTTGCATCCATCCGTTGAAAAAGTTAGTTGAGGCTCCGGATGCAAATTTGTGCCGCACATTAGAACCTCAGGATTTAGCACAACTGGCCCTTCTATATCAATCTATAAATACATAATAGGCAATGAGAAATAATAACTTTCTCCAACTTTAAGCAACAGATATAAACTGTCGAAATAACTGCGAGATTAATCAATCAGCAGCAACAAAAAAAAAGTATCAAAACTGAATCACAGCAAGCTTAACAAGATTCTGTTTGCATATTATGGGCTGGATCATTCATATGACATAATCTAATAAATGGACAAAAAATTGTGTTAAGCTTCAAAATGTCGCCTAGAAAAAATGTACGCTAGTATTGCCATATACAGCATAAATCAGCACCTGAACATAAAAGAGGAAGCATCACACATCATTGAATCCATTCCAACAATTCAGATAGTTCAGCTGGAGTTTAACAGCTATGTGTTCTGAAGGAAGAACATACTAGGCAACAACACTATACTTAATGATTCTTGTTGGCCAAGAGTTGTATGTGTGTTCTACTGCTATGGCATCCAGGTTTCTAGACTCACTATAAAAACTTAACAAATGAGTTATGCCAAACTTGCTGAAGAACTAAAACTCGGTTAAATAATCTCAACCATTCGAAGCTTCGAACAATTAATTCCAAATCTTGAATTCCACAGCGTAAGCTGGTGGGTAGGAACTTGGTTAAGCCTTCTTGCAAGAAACTGGAATTACAATTTAACACAAGGAATGGTACCATTTCTTGCAGAGCACTGTAGTTGTTGTAAATATTCTGCAAATCCTGCTCCATGTCACCTGAAATCACAGAAGATTGACTACCGGGATCCCATACAAGTATACAGACATAAGATTGTGTGCAAATAGTTGGTCGTATTACCAGGCATATCATTCTTTGTGGTACATTCAGTCTCAGGGTCAGGTGACGAGCATTCTTCCTCAGAAGCAGCAACTGTTGCCTGATAGAAACCAAACAATTATCAACAGATTTGCACTAAACAGAAATGTCAGTAATCAATCAACTGCATAAACATAAGAGCATTGGTAATATGTATACCAGTGGCTGGAGCTCAAAGTGTTGTGTATCGCTGAATCCAACCTGCTCCATGTGATGAGTTCCTGCCATCATCCTCGTCTGCCCCCAAATGTCCCGAGCTAGGGCAACGCTTCTATGCTACAAAAGCATCAAAATACCCCAAATCAATAATTTCAAATGCACCTCTCGCGCAACTAATTGCAGCCAGATTGAAAGACAGATAGCCTATGTAGAGGGGATAAGCTGCAGTTTTTAGGTTCTTGACTCTGATTCCACCCCCAGAGTACAAAAAAAAAGATCAGCTTCACATAACAAAAGCGTCAAAATGCCCCCAATCAATAATGCCAAATGCACTTCTCGCGCAACTAATTGCAGCAAGATCAAAGGACAACTAGCCTTTTTATGTGGTGGGGAACGAGGAAATTTTTAGGTTCTTGACTACGTTCCACCCCCAGAGTTTTTTTTTTAAGATATTAAGGAGCCTCAAAGAGGACTCCCAGTTTCATTAAAATGAAACCAGGGATGTTACAGAGTCAAGTCTCCACTTTTGTCCAACACACGTTGCGCCGCAAACTACAGCAGCAACCTGATGACTACAGAAAACCAGGAGGAAGGACAACCCCCACCCCTCCTGCCTGCATCACCCAAGAATCCTAACTTCCAGAAAACAGGACTAACAACAGCAAGTTAAGTAGCCACTAAACAACTTTTTCCAACAGACAAAACACACCGTGAACAACAGGGGACTCGGGGTTTCTGCACAGCGGCAAATCAACACTGCAGCCTAGCAACAATGGGATTCCACCCGTGCCTCCTCCCAAAGATCTCCTGCGCCACCTTAGCTAATAAATCAGCCGCCCGCTGCAGAACTCCTCGCAGGACACTTTTCTGCAATTTTTCCCAATCATGTAAGAGATGACAGGCCAATAAAATCACTTCCAAGGGATCCTTAATGAAAATTCTTTGAAAATACGATTTATTACGTGTTTTCCACAAAGACCAACAAATTGCAACAGCCCCAATCATCACTACCTTCATCTCAAGACCAGAGAAGGTAGCCGAGCATTGCTGATACAATTCTGAAAAGGATCTGGGAACATTACTCAAATTAAACGCTACAGAGATCACATTCCAAAAGAACTTAGCTACAGGACAAGAGAAGAAAAAATGATCTTGCGTCTCCTGTGAGTCACAGAATTCGCAAAGATCACATCCCTTCCAACCATTCATTTTCAAGTTATCTCTAGTTAGAATCCTTTTTTTAACCACCAGCCAACAAAACATCTTAATCCGAAGCGGCAGCTTCAGTTTCCACAAAACCCGTAAGGGAACCTAACATTTTTAGCACAAAGATACTGAAACCGATTTAACAGAGAAAACTCCACTTCTTGTAAGTAGCCAACTGACATTGTCAGGTTCAGCTTTCAATTGAACCTGACTGCATTTATCCAGAATCTCAAACCACATACGCAAAGTTTCATCTCTAAGACATCTTCTAAACCTCATGCTATCCAACCCTTTGTCAAAGACGTCAAAGACAGTAATATTCGCATTACAGGAGAGGTTATAAAGTCTAGGATAAACTTGACATAGAGATTTATGCCCTAACCAGCAGTCCTCCTAAAACCTTGTTTTCTTACCATTCCCTAAGATCCTCTTACAACAACTATAGAATAAATCCTTAACTGACATAAGTCCCGACCAGAAATGTGAGTCCGTTGGCTTATGCACACACTGAGTCAAGGTAACTTTCCTTAGGTATTTGGCCCTTACCAGGTGCTGCCAAATACCATTTTCATTCTCAAGCCTCCAAAGCCATTTACAAAGCAAACTTATATTTTTAAATCTTAAATTAGTGATCCCTAAACCCCCCACATCTTTAGGTTGACAAACATCCTCCCATCGAACCAGGTGGTATTTCTTTACCCCCTGCTTCTCGTGCCAAAGCATTCTGCATCTATAAAAGTCACACCTTTTTTTCACCCCTTTCGGCATGATAAACATGGACAGCAAATAACTTGGGACATTACTCAGAGCAGTTTCAATTAAAATAAGTCTGGTACCAATAGAATTAAGGCACCCTTTCCAAACCGCAGTCTTCTTTTCTACCTTTTCCTCAGCTTCCTTCCAGTCACTATTTGCTAACCTTTTATAATGCATAGGCACCCCTAAATATTTAAAGGGGAAATCCCCCACGCTACACGTAAAAATCTGCGCATAGATATCTTTCTTCTCGATAGCAGCACCAAAAAAAGATACCTCACTCTTACTAAAATTAATCTTGAGACCCATCAATTGCTCAAAAACACAAAGAATAATTTTTAAGTTTCGCGCACTTTCTAAATCATCCTCAAACATAAAAATCGTATCATCAGCGTACTGAATGACAGCTACACCTTCCTCTAAAATGTCAGACGCAAAACCTCTAATAAAACCTTGTTCTTGAGCCCTCCTAACTAGGACTGCAAGAATGTCAGCAGCTATATCAAAGAGCAAAGGCGAAAAGGGATCCCCTTGCCGGAGTCCCTTTCTGGTTTGAAAGTATTTACCCAACACATCATTAACCATAATGCACACTTTTCCTTCCAAAACAACCGCTTTTGTCCACTTAACAAACTTGTCAGGGAACCCCTTCATTTCCAAAACCGAAAACATAAAATCCCAATTTATCTTATCATATGCCTTTTCGAAATCCACTTTGAAAAGAACACCAGCTTTCTTACCCTTATGCATGTAATGAATTATCTCATGTAACAGAGCAACACAATCCAATAATTACCTCCCCTTAATAAAAGCCGATTGAATAGGGTCCACTATCTTATCAGCTAAACAAATAGTTCTATTATTAAGCACTTTCGTAAAAAAAATTAAAGACTACATTTAACAGGCAAATAGGTCTAAACAAATTAATTCTATCCGACCCTTGCCCTTTAGGTATCAAAGTAATTATACCATAGTTGAAGCGCTTAATATCTAGAACACCTTTATGAAAATCCTGAAAGAGATTAAACAATTTAGGAGAGACAAGATCCCAAAACTTTTGAAAAAATTCTATAGGAAAGCCATCTGGTCCGGGGGCCTTGTTATGCTCCATTGAGAAAACAGCATCCTTAATTTCCTTCAAAGTAAAAGGGGCAATCAAAAAATCCTTATCCCTATCATTTAAAACCATCGGGACAGGATCCGAGAGAGAAACAGGAAGTAAAACAACCGGTCCAAAAAGGACTTTATAATAATTAGTAGCGTGCTCTAGAAGATTATCAGTACCTTCTATGCAATTATCACCATCAAAAAGCCTAAAAATTTTGTTTCTGCGTTTTCTCCCACTCGCTCTAATCCTAAGGTACTTAGTATTACTATCACCTTCCAACAAATCTTTTTCTTTAGCTCTTTGAAACCATTTGATTTCTTCTTCTTTCAAAATTAAATTTAACTTATCTTGTAGAGAACATCTAAGATTGTACTCTTCCAAGCTCAAACCATTGAGTTCACTATTTTTATCTATAGCATCTAGCTGTCTAGCAATTAAAACTCTATCTCTCTTATACTGGCCTTCTATGTTACGTTCCACTCCTTAAGTACACTGCGCATCTTAGAAAAACAGTTGTGCCATTTATCTAAACAATGGCGCCCCTTGTACACAGCATTCCAAACTTTAGAAACCACATCTACAAGATCATCTCTCTGGAACCAACACAGCTCAAATTTAAAAGGTTTCTTAACAACTTCTACAGCATTTCCAACATCAACAATTAAAGCAGCATGATCAGAAACTCCCCTAACCAGAGTTCTGACTGTAACAAAAGGGTAATTAATCTCCCACTCCGGGGAAACTAATACTCTATCTAATAAAACAAAAAGAGGCTCAACCTGGTTATTAGACCAGGTAAAGGATCTACCAGACAATTCAAGTTCCTTTAACCCCCAATGTTCAATAATCGAGTTAAAAAGCATAGACCATTTAGATAAACGGTTACATCTATTTCTATCAGATGTCCTTCTTATCAAATTGCAATCACCTCCCACCAAAAAAGGTAAATTACTACTACCAAGCAGCTGTACAAGCTCAATAAGAAAATTAGGTTTATCTCTAGCGTTAGCCACACCATAAACATTAACTAGATTCCACTTGAACCTACTCATTTTATCCATAATAACCATTCTAGTAAAATATTTATTAGTAACACAAGATCCCACATCGAACTTTTCTTCATTAATACCCATAAGGAGCCCACCAGATGCACCACTGGACGGCTCCCAAAGCCAAATGAAAGTCATTCTACCACTAAAACTATTAAGCCAGGACTCAGGAAAGTCCTCTCTCTTAGTCTCTTGAATGCAGATATAGTCTAATTTATGATCAGCTACAGCATCCTTAATAAAACGACGTTTATTGTACTCCCCCAACCCTCTCGGATTCCAAAAGAGTCCTGACATGAAAAAAAAAAACAAGATATATCCCTAACTCTAACTTTGGGCTTCACACTACATCCCGCAGTGGAAGCTCTAAATCTTCTAGGTCTATAAATAGAGACCCTTCCATCCCCGTCCCAGCGCACCCGTACCGCAGCAGAAACCCTTGCCGCGACCGGCTCCGGCGCGATCGATCAATCGGTGCCCTAACCCACCCACCCAGCGAAGAATCAAGTGCTCGCGCGCGGAAGGGACCCAACCCCGTGAAACCCACGGCGCCGCGGCACGACTGCCGGAGAGAAAGCTAGGGTTTTGGCGGAGGCATTACCGTGGCTGGAGGCGGCGAGGGTTCCGGCCGTACGGCCGGGAAGGGGCGGGCGCGGCGCAGAGTTCAGTGAGGCCCAGTGGCGGAGCTTGAAAAAAAATCTTGGGCGGGCCAGGCTAAATCAAAACAGAATTTTTGGCGGAAATTTAAGAACAAATTCACAGTTTTGTGAAGAATATACGTAACAAACTGCTAACTAAGAATCTGGGGAAGATAAGATTACCTAACAGAGAAGTTTGAGGAGAAGGGGGTCGATTCGGCCGGAATGCCTGCTGCCGGCGGCGAACTCCTTCCGGACCCGTGCCCCGTCCGGTGCGGGCGGCAGCGACCGCCCGGCCAATCCCTGGCTGCCTACGGCCGCGTGACGCTTATGTGTCTTCTCTGCTCCACCGCTTCCTCCCGATTCCCCCTTTTTTTTGTCCAAATTTCTAAACCTAGGCAGCGTACATGGAGAGGAACGAGTGACTGGGACTGGGGAGGCAGCGTACAGGGATGAGCAATGCTTGTAGTGGGACACTGGGGGCGCAGAGTTCAGTGATTATTTTAATTTTCTGCTTCGCTACTGCTTTCCCTTCCACCATTCAAGAATGGAGAGAAGGCGGAGGAAAAAGTTAAGGGCACGTCAACTACCCGGCGGGCGGAGCGGGCGGGCGGGCGGGCGACGAGCTAAATGCAAAAGTGAGAACTCGGGAAAATGATGAAACGTTAGGAAGGAAGAAAAACAGGCATACAACAACTTCCATCGATTATTTTAGTTTTCAAGACTATCCATAGAATCCATGCAAAAAAAAAAAAAATCCATAGAAGAGATGCATGGTTTGTTCTGAACATGAATCTGTCGATCATTTGGCTTTTAACTGCATAGTTAGTAAGCACATTGGGCAGGGCGTTAGTGTTTTCATAAACAAAACTTTGGGCAATGATTTAGCTTCAATCGCTCACTATTGGATCTCTAATAAAGACATTGTGTTTTAAGTTCTACTTCCTCTGTAACATATTATAAGACGTTTTGACATGTTAAATTAGCATGCAAAAACATCGAAAATTTCATTTGGAGGCCGGGCTACAGGTAGCCCGGTATCTCCCGCATCGGTTTCCAGTTGCGATCCGTGCAACAGTGGCCCCAGCAACGCCCATATATCTCGATTATGTTCCTTCTGATATTCGTATAGCAGGGCGTATTCGAGCTGGCACACGTTTGCTTAAGCTGAGCCAGCCCATGTGTTTCCCGACCATTGGTCGTGCGCGGCCCATTTTTACCTGCAGTATCTTTACCGCTGGACTTTGGCTGCCATCTAGATCTCCTAATCAAATGGGCAATTAGAAATTCAAAACTTTACCGGCGCTGCAGCTACCATGTTACCATTATTCATAAAGTGAACCATTCTAGATTAGTAACAATATACTTGTCAGCAAATTTTTGTATTAGTCTCCACTACTTATAAAAAGAGAACTTTCTAAAACCACCTCAGTTAGTGTACACAAAACAATCAGCATCGTTAGATCAAGACCCCTTAACAAAATCGAAGGATCGGTATTACTTTAATGCTCAGTCAAAAGGTCCGACGGCTTGGATTGATCCTGTCAACTGGGTATTCCGCGTTCTGTCGTACTTTGCAGCGTTGAACGTACCCATTCATGTACCCCTTTTTCTTGCGTCTCGCAATGTTTGTTAGGAAACCTAATTAATAATAAATCTTAAAAAACACCACCAATTTTTGTTATTCAAAATTAGTCCAAATTCTCTCAAAACAGATTGTTGTACGCTAGACACGATGTGGTTTTTAATCACGCCACCTACCCCCTGGAACAAACCACCCTCGCACACTCCAACCGGGGCAACGCTCGACACAACCAGCACAAGCTAGCTTGTGTCAGTCAGCTACTCAGCTTGAGCCAGCAAGTCAAGGAATAAAAGGTCCATCCACGTGACGACCCCACTCCTCGTCCAATCACCACTGCCTCGCTGCGTCCATTCAAAACCCTTCATGTCTAGCCTACGCAGGCCCATGTACTCGAGCGTTCGTATCCATGTCTCCATATGACCCAGCTGAATTAATCTTTGATACGTCCAAAACGTATCTAATTTTCCAAACACTTTTCCTATTGTTTCTTCTCTAATTTGCATGATTTGAATGAAACTAACACGGACTAACGCCGTTTTCAGCAGAATTACCTTGGTGGCTTGTTTTTTTTCAGAAATTCAATATTCTCAGAAAATTCCAGAAAAATAAGAAAAAGAGTTTTTGCCCGAAAAGACCCACGGAGCCAGGAGGGGAGCTGTAGGAGGGAACCACAGCCCCAAGCGGTCCCACGGCGTGGCCAGGGGTGGGGCCGCGCCATAAGGTCGCCTCCTCGACTCGGTCACCGTTTCGCGACGCCCTCTGTACTACTTATTCCTCTCGACCTTAAAACGCACGAGCACCAGACGATTTTAGGAAAACACTTCCGAGTTCCGCCGCCACCAAGAACCCTAGTTCGGGGGTCAGCAGTTCCTGTTTCGGCACCCGGCCGGGATGGGGATTCGGAGGAGATCGCCGCCGTCATCATCACCACCGCCTCTTCATCAACCATCCATGATTCCTCCATCCATGTGTGAGTAATTCTCGTTGTACGTTGAAGGAATGGTAGGGATTGGATGAGATTGTTCATGTAATAGATGTCAGATTGTTAGGGTCTGGTTGCCTAGTATCCGTTGTTAGTGCTATTTATCATTGTTGCAACTTGTTGTGCTTAATGCTTGACACTTAGGGCCCGAGTGTCATGATTTCAGATCTGGACATGTTGTTTTTACATGACTATAATTATTGTTTTGGATCATATCTACAAGTTGTATGCACCTGTTATTGTCCGGAACCTAAGGCCCCGAAGTGACAACAATCGGGACAACCAAGGGGGATGGTTTTGACTTGAGGATTACATGTGTTCAAGGAGTGTTCATGCTTTGCTCCGGTACTCTATTAAAAGAAGTACCTTAATTATCAGAAGGTTCCATGATTGGCCCCGCTGCAAACGGGCTGATAGGACAAAGATGTCATGCAAGATTCTTATTGCAAGCACGTACGACTATATACGGAACACATGCCTATGTTTGATTAGTACTTGGATGCTTTATTATTGCCTGCAAATGCCCTGTGTTATGACTATTACATGAGCTATCTTATCCATGCAACGCCCGTACATCCGTCCATATGTCTACAGTATTTTAATCCTGCTGTTTACCGCAATCGCTACTGTTGTCTTTATTCCACTGCTGTTACTATTCTGCTATTGTTGCTGCCATATTATTGTCGTTAATGATAAATTGTGCCAAGCAAGTTTACTTCTAGGTGTGGCTGAACTGACAACTCAGCTGCTAAAGGTTATAAATATTCTTTGGCTCGCCTTGTGTCGAATCAATAAATTTGGGTTTTACTTCCCTCAAAAACTGTTGCGATCCTCTACACTTGTGGGTCGTCAAGACTATTTTCTGGCGCCGTTGCCGGGGAGCATAGATCTATTTATAAGTCCACCGGGGAGTTATATTGGCCGCTGCAATTTATTCACTATGGGAAAAATTCGTTATCCTAAGATTCCAATACTGTCTTCCACTACAAGGAAAGGTACAACTCTGAACACTGCTGCTGAAAGTGCATGTTGCCCCCATGTGTGGTTTTGGTAATTAATGACAATTCTTATGCACTAATGTTTGCATTGAGATATACTTGTAGATCCTGTCCATAGGAAAAGATTGGAGTTCATGTGTTGGACTCTAGAAGATTACATGATGATCAATGCTCTATTCAAGGGATTATATGAAGAATGGTCATGTGTAGAGTTGAGCTTATTGCAAGTATGTCTTGAAAGATTCAAGATATCATCTTTGTGAAGAGAGAGAAGATTATGAAGTGCAAGTTCAATATGATCCATCTCGGAAGATATCATTTGATTGAAACTTGCAATAGATACATGAAGACGGAGCATAGCGAGGCTCTCCCATAATGGAGTATGGGGGAGTATTTGGAGAAGTCTTCATCAAGCATGTGCTAGCAAGCACAATCAAGAAAGGTGTTCCACTTGAAGAGATCAAGATCGTCATCATCTAGCTCAAGTGGAATGCGCAAGGCAAATGTATGATCTTGATAGGGTTTCTATTTTACCGGTCTCATGGTGTTAGTGGGAGACCGGGTTATAGGATAGACGGCGTACTATCAAGAGGGGCTCTCAAGTGAGTAACTTGATCGCATCTTTGTGGAGAGCTCAAACCTTTGCATACTTGGCATATCATCTTTCTTGGTTCTTACTTGGTTTTTCTCCTTGTTGGGTTTTGGTGCTTGTTGTGATCTTCGTGACAAGCCCAAGTTCACCGAAAACGGATTTCGTATGGAAAACTTGTTTCGTTTTCGTGTTAGAAATATTATCGGTTTATCCTTGAGGAAAAGTTACACACCTTCCCATGTGTGGTGACTTTACTCTGTTTATGGTTCTTAATATTTCCACTTTTTGTAAGGTAGCTCTTGCTTTCATCTTTCCAACAAAACTGGTTTCACCACTTTTGGATTTCATACGTAAAAGTTATTGGGTTTGCAGTTTTGCTGGTTTTCTAGGCCGGAGTCTCCGGTGTGCCCCAACCGGAGTCTCCGGACTCAGGGGATTCAGTCGAAGAGGCTCAAGTTGGTTCACTCCCTGGACCCTGTCCGGAGTGTTAACGGAAAGTTACCGGAGGAAGGGCGGAGTCTCCGCCCCGGGCCGGAGTCTCCAGTCTTTGGACCAAAAGACTCCGGTCTGACCTGCTCCAAGCCTCAAGGTGGTTCAATTCCTGGACCCAGGCCGGAAACTTACCGGAATGTGTCCGGAGTCTCCGGTCACTCAGGTCAGAGTCTTCGGTGTAAGATTTCCTGCAACGGCTCTTTTTTTGGGAGACCTATAAAAGACCCCTTCTTCCCCAAAGAGTCAAGGCTTTTCTGCACCACTAATCTGAGCCTATAAAAATGTCCTCTTCATTCTTTCAGTTTCATCGAAGTAGACGGCGGCGAGCATGCCAGCAGCGAGGACCTGATTCCTGCATCCCCTCCCTCCTCTCATACTGGAAATGTTCCCTCCCCTTTGCGGCTAAAGGCAGTGAGCATGGTTGATGCATGTAAAATGCATACATGAACTTTGCACTTTAATTGCTTATATTCCAATCATATTTGCATCATATAAGGGTTATATCAATGTTTTATCATGATTTTGGAAATATCTCAATGATTTCCTATTTTTATGGAATTAACCCTGCACAGGCAGAAAACCCTGTTTTCTTATTTTAATGTTTCAGGGACCCAAACGTCAACGAAATCACCTGGAAATCTACGGGCGTCAATATTTGGAAGGAAGAAGACCTGTGGGCGAAGGAAGCGAACAAACGGAGGTCCGAGGACCAAACGGGGGTGGCCCACGCGGCCAGGTACTGTGGCCGCGTGGGGCCCACTCGTTTGGCCCTCGTGGCTCCGTTGCCGTCGATCTTCGCTCCACCGACATAGTTTTGACCTAAAAACGCCTATAAAAAAGGTCCCCCGACGTTCTCTGGAAGGAGCGCCGCACAAACACAGAAACACCGAAACGGAGATCAGGAGCTGCAGATTGGAGGGGGAAAACTCCGGCGGGGCGCTGCCGGCGTGGTCTCCATCTTCTCCATCGACTTCTCCACCGTCTCCATGATGAAGAGGGAGTAGTCCACCTCTGGACTATGGGTTTGTGGAAGTAACTTATGTATCTCTCCTCTCTTGAGCTTCACTAATTAGCACCGTATGAGCTGCTGAACATGATTACGGTCACCGTTGTGGTGGATCTTTATGAGTTAATATATGTTTGAGATTGCAATGTTTGTTTCAGTTATGAGTATAGATGCATATTATGTACCCCGTTCTTGTTTACTGTTTTGATCAAGCATGTTTATGAGAGCGTGTGTGGGGGAACGTGTGCATTAGTTGGAGTAACGGGGGGTGGCTAGTGCAGTGAACGTGAGAGAAAGTTCTGCGATCCACTTTGGTATCTTTACCTTACTTTGTTGCCTCACTAGGGATAAACTAAAATACCATGCTACCGGGGATGTGAGCGTGACCATTGCCACTACTCCATGACTAGATCTAGCATGTTCTTATTTTCACTTTATGTCATGATACTTAATGCTATACTCTGAGTTATCTTAATTACTGAGGTGTTATGATTTAGTTCGCATCTTGGTGGAGTATAAGAGAGGTTAATAACCAAAAGATCTCTATGTTAGGACGTGATGCCCATATATCTAAGTAATTTGTTATCAAACCCTGCAATCTCATATGTTAACTGTGTGTGTTCCATTGTCTACCACTTTATAAAGAGAGAGAGCATTTGTGAAACCATGAACCCCAGTCCATTTTTAATCATAATAAACACCTTTCCAACACCATATACCACTTTTCTATTTTCAGCCATCATTAAATCGGAAAATACAAAAATACTTTTCATCTTGCATACATCATTTAAAAACCCAAAAATATCATTTATCATTGCATCCACCATCATTGCATATTTATTTCTTGTTTGCATTGCATAACTATCTGATATCATTCTTACACTTTGTGCTTGACAACCACAGGTGAGGTTGAGGACCAAAACATCTAACCTTGTTTTGTAGGTAACCAAAAGAAGGATAAGAAGATAAATCTACCACTTCAGATTCCCGAGAGTTCGATATTAAACCCTCGAGTCACCCCTCGTGGGGAAAACTGTCTTCCACTTACTATACACTCTGCACTTGGAGTCTCAACCTAATCCCGTTTATTTGTGCAGGCATCAAGACTTGCTCTTCGGGATCATCAAGACGTTTTCTGGCGCCGTTGCCGGGGAATCGTAGCTGAGAGATTTATCCAAGGGTGTGCATCATCGCATTCATCTCACAACAAAGTCAACGTCACCAACTTGTGCTAACACCTAAGCTTGGGGAGGTTGCACCTACGTGAGCACCATCTTATCCATCTTTACTTACAAAGCAATTTATTTGTTTTGTTAGTGTCATTGCATATCATATCATATTTATTTTCAGTTTTGCATAAAAATCTAAAAACACATAAAAACTTGCTAAAATGGGAGAAAAGCCCATTGCCACACCTGAGAGAAAAGCCAAAAATTATTGATGCTTCGACTATGGCTTTTATGAACCATGCACCGCTGCACCTTGCTTTATATGAAAGTGCTTATGCCACTACTGCTAAAGTGGTTGAAACTACTGTGTCTGAGGTACCTAAAATGGGATATAAAATTCCCATTGGCCATGTTAAAAGAGTTATGAAAAATCCATTTACAGGGGATGGAACTAAGTCTGCATGTGAACACATAGAAACAATTGATGAAATATGTGGTTTATTTAGGCTTCCTGGTATTTCTGATGATCAAATAAAAAGGAAGCTATTATATTTGTCTTTATCTGGTAATGCTCGTGATTGGTACATGTCTTTGGATGAAGAAGTGAAAACTGATTGGAGTATTTTGATGGAGGTTTTTCTTAAATATTTTACTCCCCAAGAAAGTACTAATATTTTGCAGGAAAAAGAAGATGAACAACTGGAGAATGATGAGTTGGATCTCCCAACTTCACCTTCAACAAATGATAGTAACACTCAAACTCAAAAATCCTTTGTTATTTATGAGAACCCATGCTATTATGATGAAACTAATAATGCTACTAGTAAACTCATTGATGATAATGAGGAGTGTTGCTTAAATGAGCTATATGATAATGCTTTAGATGATGGTCCTATGCTATTGATAATCCTACATGTTTGGAAGTTGTTACTTCTCTATGTGAGGATAAAAATGATATACTTGCTGTTTGTGACAATACTCTCACCCATGAGAGTCCCACTTTGTTCTTGAATTCTCCTAATAACACCATAGAGGAGAAATTTGCTTATGTTGAGAAATACTTATGTGGTTTGCAATTATCTCTAGTTCCAAATCTTTGTTGCAACCATGATATTAAACTTGATATTGATCTCAACAACTATTTTGAAAGAGGGAAGCATGCTAATGAATTCCAAAATAAATTTAATGATCCTCATCATGTTCCCAAATTATCTAAGTTGGAAGATTCTATTGGTTATATGGTTGAATACACTTTTACTACTTGCAACTATTATGAAAGAGGAGGTGATAAGAATCCTCTTTATGCTACTAATAATAATGGGCTGCAAGTAACTATTGTTAATATGCATTGGAAAACTTCTATTCATTGTGATTCATTCATATACAAAATACCAATGCATAGAAGAAAGTTAGACTTCGTTGTTATTACTTTTGTGTCTTGTGTTTCTCTCAAATAGGTTTCAACTTGACTATTATTTTGATCGGTTTGAGAGCACCATGGGACCCTGGTATAATGCATGGAACACTTCCCAAGGAAGAGGGGAACAACATTCAAGCTCCCTCATGAGCTTCGTCCACAATAAACAACAAGTAAGAAGCCTAGCTATATGGCTATAAAGAAAGCGCTTTGCGGGAGGCAACCCGGTTATTTTTTGTGTGATTTTTCTTTGTGTCCTCTTGCTGTAACAAGAGATTTTGTGTCTAGTTAGGTTCTGGAGTTTTTAATAAAGTGCCAAGTTTTACCCTTTTTGGTTTGAAAAAGTTGCTTATAGCGTTCGGAGATTTTATTCCTGCACGAGTCAGTGCACGGTATGATTTTTAATTCTTATTCTGTAACTCCGAATGAGCTCATATTTGAACTGTAGTTGCAACTTTTCATCCTCTGTATGCATGAATTTTTTCGGAATTTTTCGAGAAAGTTTGGTAGGGTAGAAAAATACGTTTTGCTGCTGCTGTTTTTCTGGACAGATTCTGTCCCATTTTGTTTGATGCATGCTTTGAGCTTTTAAGTTGAATCTTTTTGATCCAATTGAGTTTATGAGTAGGCATACAACATTATATACTTTCTGGACATGTCATATGAATTTTTGTTCAAGGATTATATGCAGCAAGGAACCTATTTGTTTATCACTATTAATGCACCCCACAGAAAAGAGATGGGAGAAACGGTGTTTTGAAGTTTTTTCACAGGGATTGGAGGAGATGCACCAAGAGCTATCCAAGGATGGTGAAGACCATAAGCTTGGGGATGTGAAGACAACCCCGCTGGACCTACACACTCTCGGTTTGCACACGTCCAACTTCTGTTTTTCGATCGAAACACTTTATCGCATAAACTTGGAGCGTCGTTTTTGTTTTTGTTTGAGTCTTGAGAGACCACCACACTATCAATTATATATGAGAGAGCTACTGGAAATATGGGTTGAAATATGTTGGATGCTTTTATAAGATTGGGAAAAGGGATGTTTGACTTGATTTTTAATGATACATATAGTTGCATGATTCATGAGCTTGTTTATGAGTAATAGTTTGCAAATTCTTTTTGTAGAGCTATCACTTATTCATGTTTTGGTGCTGATTGTTATTTACTTGGTTTAACATGGATTAGTTAGTTCTATGGACACTCATGCATGCATCTAGATGGTCAACTTTCTCCCTTTTGCTAGCCCAAAAACTCCAACAAGCAAAAACTTGTTTCCAACACCTTCAACCAAAGTTATTCCAGTGAGTCCACCATATCTACCTATTGGCTTTATGCTATTCCGAGTATGTTTAACATGTTGTTTGTGTTATCTTACCTCTGAATGAAAATGTTTATGTTATTGATTGCAATGGAAAAAAATTGGTTATATAGCTCTCACGAACTTGATGCACAATGTTCTTTTATTTGCATAATAAAACTTGACCCATTGTGATTAAGATTATGATGTTTGTGGCTTGATGAATGTTTTGGGTTGGAAGTTAGCCCATATGTGCTGTCACATGGCAAGCTTTCAACACGCTCTTCATCTCATTTAGTTGATATCATGTGCTTTTGTCTATGGATGCTTATCATGTTGAAATAAATGTGGAAATAGAGTGAGTTTAAATGAGTTTGTGTAAATGGTTAGAGAGACGCCTGGGCCGCTAATCTAAGCCATGCATCATTCATGGTGGAAATTTACTTACATACTATGGTGAACCTTCTGTGATACACCTTGCAATAAAAAACTATTCCAAATGGTAAATAAAAAGGGTGTTGAGATTGTTCATTTTGTTTGTTTGTCTTGTCATTTTGATATGGGCTTGTTCCATATCTTGGGACAAGAGGTACCCCAGTTGACGCTCTTGATGATACTATTATGCTTACAATGATATTTAATTGAACTTGCTTTGTTTCCCAAGTTGAGTAACACATGGTGTAAGTACTTGTATTCAAGGGGCATGAGACATTCAACCCATTCTTTATCAAGCACACTACTCATATTTGCTTTCACTTTAACCTTAATCATTCAAGATGCTATGATAGGGGCAATGAGAGCTTGACACCAATGAATACCTTATTGCAATCATTAACTTAAGTAGAAGAGTTTGGAAGTTGGATGAAACTTATGCATGCTTTACCTCTACTCACATATACATCTTTCCAAAGTGTACACCTATCATATTCAGATTTTCATCTACACTCTATGACCATTGTAGGATGTTCTACTTATCATTATGCATACATGTGTTCCATATTACTTGCTACATGTTACACTTTGTGAACTATCAATGAACATCCTTGTCTTGAATACTTGATATCACTTCATAAACTATTTGCATATTGCTACTCCTTTGAAGAATGAATCATTTGACTATATGTAGCAATAGTAATCATCTTTGATATCCATTGTTAAGTATTAAATTGCAAAGTCCATGTTAGTTTTATCATCTTCATACTCGAGGACGAGCATGGATTAAGCTTGGGGATGTTGATGCATGTAAAATGCATACATGAACTTTGCACTTTAATTGCTTATATTCCAATCATATTTGCATCATATAAGGGTTATATCAATGTTTTATAATGATTTTGGAATATCTCATATTTCCTATTTTTATGGAATTAACCCTGCACAGGCAGAAAACCCGTTTTCTTATTTTAATGTTTCAGGGACCCAAACGTCAACGAAATCACCTGGAAATTTACGGGCGTCAATATTTGGAAGGAAGAAGACCTGTGGGCGAAGGAAGCGAACAAACGGAGGCCGAGGCCAAACGGGGGTGGCCCACGCGGCCAGGTACTGTGGCCGCGTGGGCCCACCGTTTGGCCTCGTGGCTCCGTTGCCGTCGATCTTCGCTCCACCGACATCGTCTTGACCTAAAAACGCCTATAAAAAAGGTCCCCCGACGTTCTCTGGAAGGAGCGCCGCACAAACACAGAAACACCGAAACGGAGATCAGGAGCTGCAGATTGGAGGGGGAAAACTCCGGCGGGGCGCTGCCGGCGTGGTCTCCATCTTCTCCATCGACTTCTCCACCGTCTCCATGATGAAGAGGGAGTAGTCCACCTCTGGACTATGGGTTTGTGGAAGTAACTTATGTATCTCTCCTCTCTTGAGCTTCACTAATTAGCACCGTATGAGCTGCTGAACATGATTACGGTCACCGTTGTAATACCTTTGTGGTGGATCTTTATGAGTTAATATATGTTTGAGATTGCAATGTTTGTTTCAGTTATGAGTATAGATGCATATTATGTACCCCGTTCTTGTCTACTTGTTTTGATCAAGCATGTTTATGAGAGCGTGTGTGGGGGAACGTGTGCATTAGTTGGAGTAACGGGGGGTGGCTAGTGCAGTGAACGTGAGAGAAAGTTCTGCGATCCACTTTGGTATCTTTACCTTACTTTGTTACCTCACTAGGGATAAACTAAAATACCATGCTACCGGGGATGTGGGCGTGACCATTGCCACTACTCCATGACTAGATCTAGCATGTTCTTATTTTCACTTCATGTCATGATACTTAATGCTATACTCTGAGTTATCTTAATTACTGAGGTGTTATGATTTAGTTCGCATCTTGGTGGAGTATAAGAGAGGTTAATAACCAAAAGATCTCTATGTTAGGACGTGATGCCCATATATCTAAGTAACTTGTTATCAAACCCTGTGTTGCAATCTCATATGTTAACTGTGTGTGTTCCATTGTCTACCACTTTATAAAGAGAGAGTGCATTTGTGAAACCATGAACCCCAGTCCATTTTTAATCATAAGAAACACCTTTCCAACACCATATACCACTTTTCTATTTTCAGCCATCATTAAATCCGAAAATACAAAAATACTTTTCATCTTGCATACATCATTCAAAAACCCAAAAATATCATTTATCATTGCATCCACCATCATTGCATATTTATTTCTTGTTTGCATTGCATAACTATCCTGATATCATTCTTACACCTTGTGCTTGACAACCACAGGTGAGGTTGAGGACCAAAACATCTAACCTTGTTTTGTAGGTAACCAAAAGAAGGATAAGAAGATAAATCTACCACTTCAGATTCCCCGAGAGTTCGATATTAAACCCTCGAGTCACCCCTCGTGGGGAAAACTGTCTTCCACTTACTATACACTCTGCACTTGGAGTCTCAACCTAATCCCGTTTATTTGTGCAGGCATCAAGACTTGCTCTTCGGGATCATCAATGGTCCATGGTGAAATGTTGAACCTTGTGTTAAACATGTAATGTGCGTGTATACCCTATGGTGTAGTACACCACCGGTATACCGTACGTCCTTGTACGTTGCCACGCCAGGGGCTTTTCATGTGCTATATAACACGTACCCGAGCCTCCCAACGGAGGCATCGCTTCCGCCTAAACCCTAGATCGCCAATATGGTATCAAAGCTCCTCTTCTCCATGACCTAGTCGTAGTTACGATCCCAAAACCCTAAGACCAAAAACCACGATCAAAGCCTACGATCCAAGACCAAAAACCCTCGATCCAAAAGCAAAAACCTGTGATCCACAACCAAAATCCATGACCTACAGATCCAAAAGCCAAAAGAAACCTGCAATCTACAAGCCAAAACCTCCCTTTTCTCCAATGGGGTCAACGTCGACAACAATGGGTGCCCTAGTCAATCCGCTGGGCTCACCTCCTTCACAGAAGCTCGACCGAGGGAATTTCTTGTTCTGGAAGACCCTCGTCGCCCCCGCGCTTCGCAGCGCCCAGGCCACCGGACTGCTTGACGGCACTGATGTAGCGCCGTCGCAAGTCCTGGAAACCGAAGATGACAAAGGGAAAAAGATCTGCACCCCAACCCTGCCTACGCCGCATAATTGTTGACAAAGGGAAAAAGAGCTAGCTGACGGCCATCCGTGACCATGGTCAAATTGTTCACGACCCGTGGAGTTGTTTTCTCTGTTGGAATGCTGGAGAGGAAGAAAAGAGGTACTACCTACCTTACATAATTGTTGTCGTGATTTTGGTTTAAATTTGAACTAAAACCATAACAAACATTATAAAACGTAGGGACTACACACCAGAGAAGAGGAAGATGAGAGACGCTCCTCAATGCCCTTCCCCTCTACCGGCAACCCCTTACATCGCCACCTCCATCCACTGAATAGCCCGCAACTGGCATTGTCGCGACACCTTGTCGTCCCATCCTGTCCCAGTCTCCCCTCTACCGATCCGTTGTTGCCTCATCCATCCTTCTAAGCTTCGCCACACCATGACAGTTCTAGCGCCAGCGCACCCTACACCCGTTCACACACTAAGATTCTTCATGTCCTAGCACCTCGCTCTAAGCTCGCCATGACGGCGAAGAAGGTGACATCAAGTTTCTCTCTCTCTGTCTCTCTCGGTCTGATGCGAAGAATGGAGAAGCGGATGGAATAAAGATTAAGGCCCCGGTTGGTTTGTTGGAAAATAGCCAAAACGACACGTAATAGTTACGGAGCAGGACAGGTCCTGCTAAAAATCCTGCGCGTGGCGGGTAGGAAATTCCGCCCCGTAATCTGAAAACTGCAAACCAAGCGAGGCCTAAGGGGAATCGGAGGAAAGGAAAGGAGGACGGGACGGGATGACGCGAGGTTTTTTAGATGGGTTCCCCCACGGATGACACGGGTCAGGACGAACCATGTCCATGGTCACCCGCGTAGAACCCAATTCATTCGAGGCAACTGTCAACGTAACCCCACAACTTGTTCCAGCAATTAACCAACATCAAGAACGAGCAGGTTTGACTACCGTCATTAGGGAGCAATGATCAGGTTTGATGCTTTGAACGGCCGATTTAATCTATAAAAAAAGAGCGGCCGATTTATTACCCGTGGCTTATTTGCATATAGACTCTTATATTTAATGTATATCAATCGACATTCCAACTAAGATAGATTTTACAAAAATGTTTCATTATGTTCCCCACATGGCAACGACAAACATTTTCATTGAAGTGGAACCTATTATTCATCAAGGTTGTCATAAATAATAGTTGAAAAGTGACGTATTTGAGACACAAACTTAGGTTGAAACATTCTCAGAGATGTATGACAGGTTAGTTTTGATAAATATTAAGTGCTTTTATATCTACTAAATTGTACTACACGATCAATCCTCACTAATGGCCTAATGGGCAGGATACCATCATTATTTGATACTCTCCTTAGACACTAAAATTTCCCAAACATTCTGGTCGATCACCTACGTGCGCCTCCTGTCTAGCACGTGTGTCTATGCACACACGTTTTTTTTTCAGAACTCGTCTGTGCACATACTTATGATTACTAGCTCTATCATCCGTCAATTAAAAAAAAAGCTCTATCGTCCGTCGGTGATAATCGATAAACTACACAGAAGAACATAAGGTATAAAATGAACACACATTTTAAGTGGGCCCTGAAGCAACTCTAACCGACCCCTGAATCCCGTATCCTTCTTAAAACATCCTTGATACTATAAATTCAGAGGATTTGATCCCTATAAAATCGTGTTAGAGCATCCTTCTACAGGGATCTTCTAGAGTTGCTCTTATTCCTCACAACCCTCACTTTCTTATTCACATACGGAACTGTTCGCTCCTCTTCAACTCTCCAAACCCTACAAAGGAGATTTTCTGGGGGGACAATGCCGCATCCCCTCCTCTGCCAGTAGATCGCCGTCCGCTCCTCTTCCTCTAACTCCGCCAGTGTGGGAGGCGAAAATGCCCCGATTTACCAGATGGAGTTCTAGTTTCACCCGTTTTGGAGTTTTAGTAGGGCTACACGGTGTTGCTTTGTCAGCGGTGGAGACAAGCCAGATCTAGCAAATAACCTTTTCAAGAGCCTCTCCATCTCAACACTAACGTCAATGGCTCATTCGCGTAGATTCCTCACAGCTTCACAGGCGAGTGATGTTGAGGTTTGGAGATTTTGTTGGTGAGGCGACAATTGCTATGGCTTTGCTTTACAGTGTCCCTCGACAATCGCTCTGTCACGTTGGTGCGGCCTTCGACGACGGCGTGAGGCGTGTGAGTTTATGTGGGATTTTGGATATGTGGATCTTTGGGTGACGACGACTTCAACGATTTCTTTTCCAGGGCACTGGTTTGGCAGGATCATGGACTTATTAACTTCTTGTATCAATAATGACGGGTTAGCTCCCACTACGTCAGGTCCTCTGTTAGGAGGCAGTCGAAAGTGCCGCCAAAAGTGCCACCAAATGGTTTTTAAGGCAGAAAAAAAAGTGTTAGATATATTCATGTTGGCAAATGTATTTAGTGGCAGTTTTGGAATAGTGCCTCCAAAATCATTTACTTGCACTTCTGAAAGTGCCTCCAAATTCAATTGCTGGCAGTAAAAATAGTGCCTCAAAATTCATTTACTTGCACTTCTAAAAGTGCCTCCAAATTCATTTACTTGCACATGTTATAGTGCCTCAAAATTCAATTACCGGCAGTACACAACATGCCTCAACATTCATTTACTTGCACATGTAATAGTGCCTCAAAATTCATTTACTGGCAGTACAAAAAGTGCCTCTAAATTCATTTACCTGCACATGTAATAGTGCCTCAAAATTCAATTACTGGCAGTACACAACATGCCTCAACATTCATTTACTTGCACTTCAACCAGTGCCTCCAACTACATTTTCAGGCAGTTTTTATATAACGCTACTACAGGTTCAGAACGGTTCAGAACTATTACAGTTTCACACTGACCACCAGTTGTACCATGTAACTTCAATGGTTTAACCAATACAGGTATAACATCTATGATAAAGCAAGTACGAACTTCAGTAACATCTATGATTATAAGACAGTTCCACAATGACCACAATGATACAGGAGCAAGTATGAAATTATAAGACAGTACTATGAACCCTGCTGTGAATCACAGGAGTTTCTTTTCTTCTTGCCTGTCATCTGTGAATCAGGTACCATCTGTGAATCATATACCAGCTGCTGTGAATCAGATGCCAGCTGCTGGATAGATTTCCTCTTTCCACTTTTGCTCTTCACACTTTTGGCAACTGAAGTTTTTAGATCTTCTTCTTCTTGTCCTTTCGAACCCTTTGTTGCTGTTTTTCTCTTCTCTTCTTCTTGTCCTTTGGAACCCTTTGATGCTGACCTTCTCTTGTCTACTTCTTGCCCTCTTGAATCCTTTGTTGCTGACCTTCTCTTCTCTTCTTCTGCTAGAAATAGATACCTGTTCGCAGATTGTTGTTCCAGGGTAAGGTTAACCCCATCAGATCGTCTATGCACTCTCAAGCCTTTGTCGATGTCACTAAATATCTTGGCAGTCTGCCTGTCCATTTCTTCAGGCCCGACCTGAAGTATTATTTGCAAAAATTAGTTTCAGTTTGCTTGGACTAGGTAATTGCACAAGTAATAATATGCTACAGTGGTAATTGCACTTACATATTGCCTTGGCCATGCTACAGTATGCGCTTGAGCATGTCCCAGTAACTTAATTGATCCCTTTGCTTGTGGCAGCCTAGTTGAACTATTCATAATCATGTTGATTGTAACATCAAGGTAGTCACCTCTGTCACCCATAACTGTCCCTAGTGCTACTACATCTTCACTTTTTGGAGATGTTAGCTGAACATCCATCCCTGGTTTAATCACTACTGCCTCCTTTTTCTTCTTCTCTTTGTTGTATTGCTTCAAGTTCTCATCTGCCTTCTCTTGCTTTACTTTGTGAATTTTGTTTTGGTTTGTACTCTACAGTTTTGATGAATATCATTTAGTAAACATAAATCACTAAGTCATATTCCATTGAATAATCAGAAGTCATTTCACATATGTACCATTCATCAAACCTACGTACCTTTGCCAGCAATTTTCTTAACGGTTGGTTTACTTCTTTGTCTGCAACTTCTCGGGGATGCTTTGCTTCAGGATCTTCAACTTGTTCTGAACTACTCTCTTTCCTTTTCAAGTTGGCTAATATTTCTTCATGGCTTTTCTTGAGGAAGCTCAACTTGCTTTGAACTTCTTTCTTTTCTTTGTCTGCAGCTTCTTCAGGAGGCTTTGCTTCAGGAACAACATTCATATTTGCTACCTATGTTTTATCATAAATATTAATAATTAGCCCCAGCATGCATATCAATTACCCTTGAACAGCTTTAGGACTACACTTAGCATGCATAAAAAAGGACTTGTCATCGCAACAAGTTTCTGGTGTTCATTCAGTTGTGCTACCTAGAATTAGCATGAACATCAGATTTACTAGAATCACATCATAATGACTTCAATTAGCATGCATAACAAAGGAATTGTTATCACAACAAGTACCTTAGCCTGTGAACCTTCTAGGTCACTTGTAGAATCTCCTTGCTTCATTTTCATGTCTTCTTGTTGACTTGGTTTTGCTAGTTCAAATGCTTCGAAGCGTACCATGGCTTGACTAAATTTTTCTTCCATAATTGCTCCCCTTGACATGGCTTCATTTAATTTTTCTTGCATGTCTCCACTCATCGATAGCAGTGTGTGCACCATGTTCCTGAGCTCTGTGTTTTCTTTTGTACTCTCATGTAGAGCAGCCAGAGCTTTCGACAGTTGCTCAGATCCTTTTCCTCCCACTACCAGTCCAAGTCCATGCCTTGAAGATTCTTTTGCTTTGGGAAATAGGGTGGAATATAAGTCACCATCATGAGGTTCCTCACCAAGAAGAGCAGGATTTGAAGCTAATTCTTCATTTATTTTTTTCTGCAAATAAGAATGATGGTGAGGACTGTCATTGAATGCAGGTTGTTATGAACATTCATTAAGTGGAGGTACTTGAGAACTTACAATTTTCTCTCCAGCAAATTTACTAATTGGTTCTTTTTTCCTGTTCGTGTGAGTTACTCTATAAAGCTCTGCCCTCCCTACACTTCTTCCTTCCTTTATCTCCTGTTAGTACACACATGGCAGAAAGTATATTTTACAGTTTGTTTCGGAAATTCACTGGCAGATGCTTTATTGACATGAAATCATTACCAGTTGATCTTGAACAACAGCGAAACTTCTAGAACCAGCAGTATGAGTTCCATTTTGCTGGTCTTTTCTTGCAGTTCTGTTTAGTTTGGACAATGCCTGCAATGGAAAATTCATTACATAGTGTGCTACTTCATATCCCTATTGAGTCTATCAGTTTAAGTTTTGAATTACCTTGGCTCTATCTGATTTCCAATGTACTACCAGCCACTTCCATTGTGAACCAGGGATTCTGTCGTTGCATCCATTCAGAATATTTGTTGCTGTTGATAACTTAGGCTTGTAATGTTTCCTCTTGAGATAAGCTTTGAAATCCTTCCATTTCTTGCTTGTCGATTTGAGGACCCAAAACTTATAGAGTTCATCAATTTCGAAGAAATTCTGCAATACATTCATATGATTACAGTCCAGCTGAGAGCATTGTATACAGTTGGTCACACAAGATTACACAAGATTGAGGTAGATACCTTGACTGTGTTCCACAACTTTTCTTTCTCGCACTTTGGGACCTTAGTCCAGTTGGGTTGTGTCAGTGGGATTTCTTTTCCTTTGACCAAGCTTCCAATGAAACTAGTGAGAGCACTTGTTCTAAGGCCACATGGCTGTCCAAGTTTGTTGAATTCTAGCCTTATTTTGCAGTTTGGGTCATAAACCTTCCAGAACCCCTTGAGTTCGGTAGGTCCTCTGCGTCTTTTCTTATCTGTTGTACCTACAGTATATAAATTGCAAGCTCATTATAAATAGCATAGTACTGTTTGAATGCAATTCTGAAATTTTAAACTTGAGTAATGTAAGTACCTTGCATATTTAGGTGTTCAGTTGATCCATTTTCATATGCTTCTTCTTGCGTGTCGTCACTGTCAGATCCCGAGTCCGAAGGCTCTTCCTGTGAATCACCCTCTTCATCCAACTCTCTCTCCTCCTCTTTCACCTCATCCAGCTCTCTCTCCTCCTCTTTCACCTCATCCAGCTCTCTCTCTTCCTCTTTCACCTCTTCCTGTATGTTGAAGCATTAAATTTTAGTTACTACAGTTAGCATTGTGCAGTAAATTCAGATATCAGATTGAAGTTGTTTAAGTTCAGTTCACTTACATTTAAATTTCCTTTGTAGATTCCTTTCTCTGCAGCAAGACGCATGAACCTTGGAAAAACATCTCTATTGTGGCTGTTGGTTGGTGGCAGTCCCAGTTTCAACAACTTTGAGTTCACTTCATCCATCCTTGATTCTTGACTGTCCATTGGCACTGTTCCTGTAAACATATGTACTAATTACATGACTTTCAAAAATGATTAAATGGCAGGATTTGCATAATAATATAAAAAAACAACAATTCACCTACTCAAGTTATACATCAATTCTAGGTTCCATGTCATAGTAATCTTTAATTTGAGGAAAGACAACCGAATACCAGTCCTCATCAACCAAATCTTGTACATAGTAGACTTGCTCTGCTTGACTAGCAAATATGAATGGCTCAGATTGCATTTCATGTCCAGTACTGAACCTGTTGTAATTGATCTGAGTAACTCCAAATTTTTTTAAGTTTCTAATTCCATTAGGCTTTGCCCATTCACACTTGAGTAAAACCACACTGGCTTGGTTTGAGTAGTTCAGCTCTATTATTTCAATTATTTTGCCATAATATACTACTTCTCCAATTGCAGGATTTTTGTCCTTTGAACTGGAAAAACTAGAGGTTGTTGATTTGGTTGATACTCCATCACACTGTGAAGTCTTTCCCTGTGCATACTCCTTAGTATGGAAGACACAGCCATTAATGCTGTAGCTGTTGTATGTCCTCACCATCATGTACGGTTTCTGAGCTAGAAGGAAAATTTCTGGTGGAATTTCTGCACCCTGAGAACTCAAATCTCGTATATGATCGACAAACCAATCATGGAATTTGTTGTGATGTTCATTTTCCACCTCTCTTATCCTTCTTTTCTTGCCAGCAGATAGAAGTTTCTTATGTTGACTGGCATAGCATTTAACTGCGGGGCAATTGAATAGAACATATCTCTGAGCTTGTGCCCACGAAATAAAATCTAATTCCCTAGTTGTACAAGCAGACAGTGGTTTCCCTAGTTTTATCAGGTACTTCTTTTCAGTAGGAGATGCAGTACTAGCACCACCATCATCATGCCTTGGAACTCTGTTGAATTTGGTCCTACCACCATGCACATACCTAGAACAAATGTCAAACTTTCATCTAGGACATAAGCTTCAGCAATAGCCCCTTCAAGATGGCTTCTTGTGCGGACTGTACCTTTTAGTTTTCCAACAAACATTTCTGTTGACCACATGTTCCTAAACTGTACAGGTCCAGCCTGTCTAACCTCAGTTGACAGATGAAGCACTAGATGCTCCATTATGTCGAAGAAAGATGGAGGGAATATTTTTTCTAACTGGCATAATATCTGAGGCACTTCCTCTTCAAGCTTCTCGATCTCCTGAGGATTGATTGCTTTTGCAGTCACCATTCTGAAATAGTGGCTCAGTCTGATCAACGGTACCGCTACTTCTTCAGGCAATGTCCTCATTACGGCCAATGGAAATAATTCTTCCATTATTACATGGCAGTCGTGAGTTTTGAGTCCAACTAATTTGTTTTCTTCTAACCTCACCTTATTGTACATGTTTGAGGCATGTCCATCAGGGAATCTTGCAGTCTTTTGAACTGTATTCATGTAGAACAATGCTTTTGGCAATTCAGGTTTGTCTTGAGTTTCGTCTATATGTAGATCTTCTCTGATCCTCATTCGCTTTAGATCAAGTCTGGCTTTTGCATTGTCTTTCGACCTCTTGTGAACATCTAATAATGTGTTGGCAATATTGTCGAACACATTTTTTTCAATGTGCATTGAATCCAAATTGTGTCTCACTTGCAAAAACTCCCAGTAATCTAACTGAAAGAAAATGCTCCTCTTCTTGAATGTGCTCTCAACAGTGTGGACTTCCTCACCATCACTCAAGTTATCTTCATCTTCATTTCTGGGCCTCTTCTTCTTCTTGACATTCCTCTTTTGCTTCTGTCCTTTTCCATACACAGTTTTGATTCCCTTTGTCATGTCTGATATTTCATGGCCTGATGGTTGTGTAGGAGGTTCCCTAGATTCTGAACTACCATCGAAAGAAGTTGCATCTAATCTATAAGGATGATCTGGTGCTAAGAATCTCCTGTGACCTAAGTAGCATGCCTTGTGGCTATGCTTCAACCTCCTGGAGCTAGTATTTGTTAAGCAGTGTGAACAAGCTGCAATGCTTTCTCCACTTATGATACCACGTCCCATCCAGTCACTTATGGTCCATAAAAGTGCAGCATACACTCTAAATTTTGAGCCAAAATGGGAATCATAAACCAGGAGACCATTTTTCCATAAATCTTGAAGTTCATCAACTACCAGTTGCAGGTACACATCTATGTCTCTACCTGGTGCCTTCCTACCAGGTACTAGGACTGACAGAATGAAATTTGATTCTTTCATACAGACCCATGGTGGTACATTGTATGGTATCAGAATTATAGGCCATATACTATAAGAGAGATTCATATTCCCAAAAGGATTGAATCCGTCTGTTGTTAACCCAAATCTGATGTTTCTTGGTTCTTTACTGAAATCCCTGAATTCAGCGTCGAAGTTCTTCCAAGCTGGGGAGTCAGCTGGATGCCTCATGATAGTATCTCTTGTTCTCTCATCATGATGCCACCTCATCATCTCTGCTGTTTTGGTACACATGAACATCCTACTAATTCTCTTATTCAGTGGAAAATGTCTGATCACCTTCCTAGCTACCCTGCTAATTCTTTTTCCACCAGCTACTACTCTTTCAGTTTTCCATCTGCTTGTATTACATACTGGACATACTTTGGCATTAAGATTCTGACCACTGAAAATAATGCAGTCATTGATGCAAGCATCATAGCTGTCGTAACCAAGTCCTACTGCACTGACGTATTGTTTAGCATGATGATAGTTGGTAGGGACACAATGACCAGGTGGCAGTACTTCAGAAAACAACTTCATCACATCTTCAATAACAGCAATGGACACCCCTCTGACATTCTTGATGTTAAGCAATCTGACTATGAACTTTAGCTTCGAAAAACTTGTGCACCCTGGGTACAAGTGTTGGCCACCATCATCTACTAATTTCATGTATGAACTAACAGCATCATCCTCAGCACCCTCATCCTCACTACCCTCATCTTCTAACTCTGTCCCTAAATCATTCCTATCATACATCCCAAATCCATCTACGAGTAGCTGGTTCATCTCATCTTCAACCTCATTTGATTCCTCAGGAACTGTACTTGGCTGGGCAGTAGGAACTCTTTCATGCATAGTTTCACCGTGTAGAAACCATGTGTTATAACTATGCATGAAGCCATCACATATGAGATGTTCTTCAACAATTTCTAGCCCTAACCAATATCTGTTTGCACAATTTCTGCATGGACAAAGTATCTTATGATCTCTCCCAGAATTAGTGACAGCAAACTCGCAGAAATTTTGAACTCCAGCAGCAAATTGCTGAGAAGAACGTGGGGCTTTCAACCATTCCTTATCCATTTGTGCACTAACTACAATTATATAACACAACGTATGATCATCACGAGACTCATGTACAACCAAAAATAGGACACCACATAATTAGAGCACATCATTCAGAAGGTAATCGAGACTCACCATAGCCGCCAGGGATTGCTTGTGGACGGTGGAGGAAGGAGGTCCTCGGATCCATGGCTCGTGCTGCTCCTGCAGAGCTCGGAAGCGGAGCAGGGGGCACGGATGACCTCGGATCCATGGCTCGTGCTGCTCCTGCAGAGCTCGGAAGCGGAGCAGGGAGCACGGATGACCTCGGATCCATGGCTCGTGCTCCTCCTACCGCGTGCTCCGCCTGCCGATGGGCGGAGGAGCTCGGATCCATGCCGGCTACCGCCTGCTCCGCCTGCTCCGCCTGCTCCGCTTGCTCCGCTTGCTTTTGCTTGGGTGAAACTGAAGGAAATCACGGCGAGGTAGCGGCGAAGAGGAAGCGGCCGTCGGCGGCGACGAAGCGGCGGCGAGGTAGCTGCGGCGAGGGAGCGGCGGCGGAGGGGTAGCGCCGCCGAGGGTTTCGAATTTGCTTGCAAATGAAGTCTCGATACTTGACAGGGGGGTTTTGGCAAAATTACGACGACAACGCGCTGGTGGAAGGACTAAGATGCATAACTTAAACTTTTAGTGGACTAGAGCGAAAGAAAGGTCAATTTCAAGCTAGGGTTGCCGCAAAGAATCCTGGAAGTGAATCGAGCCATGTCTCGCGACACTGAGGCGACGCTGACCGCCGGCGCCGCCGCCACCATTTCTACCACCTCTGCTGCCTCCGCCTGGCTCCCCGCCTTGGGTGGAGCCCGCCCCGTCCATGGTCTGCCTTCTCTGAGCTGCTCCCCGCCTGTTCCTGTCTCGTAGCCGCCGGCTCCGAGCTCTGGATCGACCTTTTTGCATCGCCAAATCCGGTGAGCTGTCACTCATTATTTTAGTCTACTACTATGCTAAATTAGCAGCTGATTGTGTATGAAATGCTGCAATTGTCAGAATAGTTGTCCAAAATTTGGATGTGCATCCCGGATAGAAGGACCCATTGATTACCCTCATGACCTTATTCTGGTTACTTTAGTAGTATATGCCATATGCAATGCTATATGCCACTCTTAATAATATATACATCTCTATTCTTTCAGAGTCATGGGAAGCAATGAAAAAGATGTTGATGGCATGAGCTTGGATGGGGAATATGTTAGCTCTGAAGATGATGATTACTACCTCCCAGCAAAGAGAGATACAATTCGAGGTAATTTGTTGATGAAGTACTATGTCCACTGTTCTGTATCTCTTACTAGGTTACTTGTTGCCTATCTGCTACTCCTGCAGCACTATTAAATTAGGTCACTTGTTGGATAATTTTTTGCAGGTCCAGGTTACAAAGGGCATGAGCCATTTGACTCGTGCTGCATATTTGGAAATGATGTGGAGATGGATTGGAGTCAGACGATGCAGCTTACGAACTATGCTGAAGAGGTACCCAACCCACCAATTAAACCATATGTCTGTAAGTATCTTATGGACTACGATGTATCTGGACTATTTCTAAAAGAGTTGTCAGCCCAGTATAACAGCCCAGTATAGTAGCCCATCAAAGTAGCCCACGATGGCCACGATGGATATAAGCAGCCACCGTCCACGGATTGGGCTATCACCGAGCCCCTGGACTCATTTCTAGGGTTTGACCTAAAGGAGAGCGCTCCGCCGTCGCCATCCACGTGCGCTCCGCCGCCGTCGGTATCCACGTGCACTCCGCCGTCGCCATCAAGGAGGGAGCAAGGTTAGCACGATTCCCACTATGTCCCTAATATATCTCGTATTTTTCTTGAGGAATAGGGTTATACTTGTCCTTTCTTTGTTCGATTCGCAGTTCCTTTGTTAGATTGGTAGTTGTTCGATTTGGTTGTTTCTATGTTCGATTTGGTAGGTTCTTTGTTGGATATGTGTCCTCGCAACTAATTTGGATGAATATGGTTAGGGTTAGCACGCATGTTATCTTTTCCTCTCTCCCTGATCTTGCTTGTTTCGATGAATTGATTTAAAATGAATACAGATATTAGTTCAGAGACTAGTTCAGAGCTTGCCATAGGGCTTGTTTGCTTTGTACTGATTTTTTGCTTGCTGTTCCTTTCCATTTAAAATGAATATAGATAATCATGCATTTTAATTTTACTTCACAGATGGGAAGCAAGAAGGAGATCATCGACATCCCAAGTGGTGGGATCTCTGATGATGAGCCCAAACCAGATTATTACTTCTGCAGTGCAGAAAGTGATAGCTCTGATAGCTCTGAATCCTCCTCCAGTGCAGAAAGTGATAGCTCTGATAGCTCTGAATCCTCCTCCAGTGAAGAAGAGCTTGTAGTGCAGAAACCAGAAGCTCTGGTTTGGAGAGGTATGAAGAACATCATCCTCCATCTTTTGATTGCAGAAGTGTTTAAGTTAGCATAGATGAAAAGGAGAAGTAATAATCTGTTGCTTGTAGGCCCTTCCTATGGAGGTACTAGGCCATTTGACAAGCATTGCGTCTTTGGGAACAACATGGGGCTAACCAAGAACCAATGCCAGTTTCTCAACCATCTGGTCGAGGGTCATGACAAAACATCAATTAAACCCTATGTGTACAAAATGACACCTTCTGCAGTGAGTGAAAAAAAAGCTAAGATGGTAAGAATGAACTGTAATCCATCAGTGTAGTAGTATTTTTGAATTGTTTAGCACATTCATGAATTAGCTGTTCTGCTTGATAGCTGGTACAAGTGTTATTCTGTGTTTGGCTGTTATATTTTTCCTTGAAACCATACTTGTGATAAACAGCCTTGTTATATTTTTCTACTCAGTTATATATTATTAAGAATTAGATCTCTATAGCTTACTGCACGTCTGCACTTGGCTGAAATTCTCCTTTAGCAAGTTATGTCTCTTGGCTGAAATTGTAAGAAGACAATGCAGTGGTCTCACTGGACAGTGTTTCATACCAGTGATTGAAAATATGATAGCTAATGTTGCAATGTCTCTTATTTGGCAGGAGTTTGGTCTTGGGTACACCAAAGCCAACCTGAGGAAGCACATCAAGAAACCAAGAGATATCCTTGTTGAGTGTGCAACAAAGAAGAAGACTTTTCTGGTTACAATGAAGCTGGGATTGGGAACTAAGAAGGCTATGCTTTCAGGAGGATGGGCCACAGCTGTAAACAAATTCAAGCTGAAGCCGGGGCGCATCTACATGTTCGACTTCGTCACATGCAAGCGTTATGGTCTCGACGTCATGATCTGGCCCCTTTGAAGAGAATCTGGAAGGTTGGATTGCTAAGTAGCTAAGAATGTCAAGTAGTGTCTATGCAGTCGTTTATATATGCTAAGGAATGTTATATATATATGTGTTCCGTTAAGACTGCTATGCTAACTAAGTTTAGTCAGACGTACTGCTAAATATGGTATGTAAGTTAAGTCAGACTGGTACTTGTGAACTGCTAAGTATGGTATGCTTTTGAAATGTGTGGTTTGAAACAGATAAGTAATGGATCTGAACTGCTAAGTTTGCTGGCATGTTCAGATCTGAGGCATGAAGTTGTATTTGTTGTCAGTTTAGATCTGTGCCTCAAGTGACAGGGTTTAGAGGCACTAATGAATAGTGCCTCAACTGGAAACTATTGGAGGCATCTAATAGTGCCTCTAATTATTTCCATTAGAGGCACTTTACATTAGTGCCTCAAATTACAGGGTTTAGAGGCACTAATGAATAGTGCCTCAACTGGAAACTATTGGAGGCATCTAATAGTGCCTCTAATTATTTCCATTAGAGGCACTTTACATTAGTGCCTCAAATTACAGGTTTTAGAGGCACAATTGAAAAGTGCCTCAAATGGAAACTATTGGAGGCATTGAATAGTGCCTTTGAAAATTAACCATTAGAGGCACTTTTAATTTCTGCCTCGAATGACAGGATTTTGAGGCACTAATGAAAGTGCCTCTAATGGAAAATATTGGAGGCATATCAAACTGCCTCTAAAAGTTAACCATTTGGAGGCACTTTTGATTTGTGCCTCAAATGACGTGATTTTGAGGCAGTTTACAAAAAGTGCCGATAATTACAAAGCCAATTGAGGCACTGCTCAAGAAAGTGCCTCCAAAAAATCTAATTAGTGGCAGTTTTAAATAGTGCCACAAAGAAAGTGCCTCCTATTCTAGGACGTGAGGTAGTGTCCCCTGATGGAGAAACAACGGCGGCACGCGCTATTGGCTCACTCACGAGGAAGAATATAATTGTGCCCCAGCAATCTCGATGTATTTTACTTACTCTCTATCTATCTCTCTGTTCCTTGTTATAATGTGTATTAGTTTTTTGAAAAAACAAAACTTGAGTATGTTTGACCAAGATTTTAGAAGAAAAAATCAACATTCTAAATACTAAGAAAATAAAATATAAAATCATGATGAATCTAACAACACTTATACTCGATATTGTAAATGCTAATAATATTTTCTAAAAATTTGGTCAAAGGTCATCTCGTTTGACATTTCAAAAACTAATACACCTTAAAAAAGGAATTTCATCCTAGGAGTATTAATTTTCAGGGGTGTTTATACTTTGTACGGCCGGTTTGATCAATAGCTCTGAAGGTCTTATTAGTAAAACTCTCACTGTCTTGAGTCTACCTTGCCACAGCCCACAGAATATACAGCCGTATATGCCGATGCCGCAGTCTAGCGACAGCGCAGCGGGCGCGGGTAGTCGACTCGGTCGGGGAAAGACTTGTGATGACGGACAATTGAAAGGAATTGGCAGCCCCGCCCCCGTTCCCACCGCGCGCGCACGCTGGCTCGCGGCGCAACGTGTATAGTATAGCTTCCTCCTCCCAATTCCATATCGCTTTCGGGGACGCTGATATCTCAATGCCTCCGCTCTCGTCGCGGCGCCCCTGTTAATCCTCGTCCGCACAGCCGGGGAAGCGTGCTGGTGTTGGTGTGGGCGTGTGGCCGTAACTGTGCCTTGGCTTAGCTTCTTCTTTCTCCCCGTCATATGTTATTAGTACTATAAGCTGCTGCAGGGTTTCTTTCAGTTTGCAGTTTACACGCACTCGCGCCCGTAGCGCAGTATATTGTGTTGTACGTGGGGAGGGTGCGGTTGCCGGACGACCGGTGATGGGTTCCCTTTCTTCCCCGCGTGGTTTTCTTCTCGTGCTTCTAGGCCTCTGCGCCATGGCCGGCTCGTGCTCGGTGCTTCCGCCGCCGGTGATGCTGCACGAGAGTTTCGCGGGGAAGTCGGAGTTCAGGACGATCAACCGGAGGCCGCTCGAGTCTTGCCTCAACCCAAGCCCTTACCTGTCGATCAATGTCAGCACGGCCGCGCCGCTCCCCGACGAGGCCTTCGTCAACGTGACCGTCGGCGGCGTCTTCCGGCCCGACGGCTCGCACTGGGTCGCCATGATCACGCCTTCGAACTCCAGGTAATTATTTATACAACAGACTAACATTCATTACAGTGTTTTGTTTGTTTGTTTTATCCTCCATTCATCGATTTCCAGCTAGCTGGGGAAAAAAGTTATCTCTGATTCAGGACGTACATCGTGCTACCGATCTCGTTTCAACTTTTGATGGATCTGCATGTGAATTTGTCTTGTCACTAACAATAGTAACAATACATGCATGGGCGATCAGTGTTAAAGGATGCCCTCTGAGCGGCGTGAACTACGTCGAGACCGGCGACCTGGCGAAACTCCCGCTTCTGTGCCACTACCCTGTCAAGGTGAGCTTTTGCCTTTTGCATGCACCACTCGCCAGTTTGACCCTGGCTACCGTTTTGTCACAGTACTCCTCATCATGTTTTAGTGGCGCTCGACAGTACTCCCTCCGTTTCACAATATAAGATGTTTTATCCATTTTCCACATGCACATATATACACATGTATTTAGACACATTTTAGTGTATACATGCACTACTTTTAGTCTGAATCTAAACACCATGTGTACTAGCTAGAACATCTTATATTGTGAAACGGAGGGAGTACGACTTACGGCCTGTGGCTACGTGAACAACTCATGTACCTATACCATTGCTCAAATTTTCCGGTTTCCCATATGGAGGGGTTGTTATGTTTACGGGAAGGCAGTGGTGGCTTATGTACCGCTAGCGCCATAATTCTTTAACCGATCCATCATGTGCGTTAGCCTCGCCCGAAATGGACATCCATGAAGCAAAGCCAAGTTATCAAGCGTGCTAGGTCGACTATATATATATCCGTATGGGGCTGCACATGCGTGGCGTCTGCCCTTGTGATAAACTCCTCATAAACACTTAATATACTCTTGATATTTATGTTTCATCATACCTAATCATGCACTAGAAATTACCACCAATATATTGTCTAGATGACACCGTTTAGAAACATTTATCAAATACTTAAGAATATTAAATATACATGAACATACACATCATTATGTATATACACTATAATTGATGGAAAAGTCACACTTAATCCAAGGAGGCATATGATTTTGCATTTTTTTACTATATTTAGGAAAATTGGATGAACGTATCCATTTAAATTACGCTCAAAACGAAAAGGTTAATCTAATTTTCATTACAAAGACGGTCTAAATATATGACCGGATGCAAATATATTTTCAATGGTATCATTACAGTTTTATAACAAAGAACACCGTAATAATCAGGAAAACTGCTATGGTTCGCCATTATAACCAAGTAGTAAGTTTGATATGAATGTACATTAAATAAGTATAAGATTTTAGTATAAAAGGTGATTTGATCAAATTTGGCGTTGGGACATTCCAAAATTAGCTTTCAAGTCTAGTTGCATTCAAGATCATTCTTCTTCACCCAAAATGTTTGTCTGTGCTATTAGGTTTCACCGTCGTGTGATATACTTCACGCTCTATGATAATCTGTTTGTTATTTCAACCAGTCGATGTCCTGTCGTCTATCGAGTCGTTGAACTATCAGGACATTTTGGTGTTTTTCTGGTACTGGAATGTGTGCTTTTGGTGCTTTAGTTGATCTGACGCTTATTCACCTGTAATGTCTACAAATAAAACCATGATCATGTTGTTCGCCTCTTAGAGCTTATACACATTGTTCATGATTCCAATATATACTCAACTTCATTTTATTTAGATAAATCCGACGGCATACTGATTGTGGTGTAGTTGTGGTTATGCTTATGATCTGATCATGATACTACTATCTTAAAATTTGTGCAATTTGACAGCTAGCATACTGGTTATGGTATTTTGTTCAAATTTGTGCAATTTGATAGTTAACGTACTCGTTATGTTATGACATTCATGGTGCCTCATGTAATTTTTTGTCATGCATGCATGCACCGATAGTACCACCTGTGGCGACATGAACAACACCATATTACGACGTTGTTATGTTTACGGGAAGGCAGTGGTGGCTTATGTACCGATGGCGCCATAATTCGTTGCCCGATCCAACATGTGCTTAGCCTCACCCGAAATGGCCATCCATGAAGCAAGGCCAAGTTATCAAGCGTGCTAGGTCGGCTACGTATCCGTATGGGCCCGCACATGCCGTTGCATGGCTCAAGCTTGATACTGTCTAGCTTATAATGGAAACCGTATCATGCATGCATGCACCGCTAGCGTGAAGACACGAACAACATTAATCTCTATTTTTTCGTTTTCTTTTATTTCCCAGAAAAATCTGGCCAATGTAGGCCCAATTTGTTGCCGAAGCCAAGTGGGCTCAGTTGCTTGACACGAACCTTGGATATGCAGGCCCAGCTGGTGAAGACCGACCCGAGCTACCTGGGGTGCAAGAATGCGGCCTGCCAGAAGCGCGACGCGTCGGGGGCCTGCAAGGTCCGGACCTGCGGCGCCACGCTCACGTTCCACGTCGTCAACTTCCGCACGGACGTGGAGTTCGTCTTCTTCTCCGGCGGGTTCCGGACGCCATGCGTCCTCAAGCGCTCCGGCGTGCTCCGCTTCGCCAACCCGGCCAAGCCGCTGCACGGCCACCTCTCCAGCACCGACTCCACGGCCACCTCGGTGAGAGCACTTCGCCGTGGCTTTCAAATGCGAGCTTGATTTTCCATGGAACTGGTGTTAGCTTGAGCGCTTGTGTATATTGCCAGATGAGGCTTACGTGGGTGAGCGGCGACGGGAGGCCGCAGCAGGTTCAGTATGCAGGGGGAAGCAGGTCTGCCGCTTCCGTGGCTACCACATTCACTCAGAAGGACATGTGCAGTGAGTGATCATATCAACTATCATACGATACAGTAGAATGAAATCTTACCATGTTTTCAAAGTTTCCTCGGATGAAAATGTGCAGGTGTTCCTGTGTTGCCGAGCCCCGCCAAGGATTTTGGGTGGCATGACCCCGGCTACATCCATTCGGCCGTCATGACCGGGCTCCAGCCATCTCAGTCCTACGACTATCGTTACGGAAGGTACAGTAAGTTCTTACTGCTACTGTCGGATCGTTGGATGATCGTGCCTAACGCCTGTGACTTCATGAGTCTATTAATTGGAGTGCAGCGATTCAGTGGGTTGGAGTGAGCCGGTCAAGTTCAGAACCCCTCCAGCTGCAGGGTCAGATGAGGTGTCCTTCGTGATCTATGGCGACATGGGGAAGGCTCCACTAGACCCATCAGTGGAACACTACATTCAGGTACAAGAATCTTACTAGTAGTAGCTTTTTTTAGACGAAAGGCACGCAGAGCTTTAAGCTTACACTGAAAAGAGCGCAAACAGAAACTACAAGCAGAGAACAAGAAAGATCAACTCCACTGTCAGAACTACAACGCTTGGGCTTACCACTACCACCCTAACCATTAGGCTGCTGCCCGTTCTCATTAGAGTTGATAGCATAAAAGTACCACTTTTGTAACCAAATTTACTGATTGGTACTGGTACACCCCGCAATCTCATTTTCATACCACATTTTGTCCAGATTTTCTCAGAAAGCTCAAACCACTCGCTGATTCAATTTAAACAGCCGTTCTGACAGGGATGACCCATCTGTCAGGCTGACGTGGCAAGCTGAGAGAAATTAACAACTAAACTGACAGTGGGCCCCACATGTCAGTACAATAAAAAATAAAAGAAAACTTAGAAAATAAAAAATAAACCATGCCGCAGGTTCCACCCCGAGGCGGGTCCCCTCCGGCGACCGGTGGCCTGACATCCACCTCCGGCCCTAGCGCGCCGCCTCTGCCTCTGCTAGCCGCCTGCCCCGCTCGCCGTCGGGAAGGTCGTCCCGTCCGGGGAAGACGAAGGCGTCAACTCCGCCTCGAGCTCCGGCGGCACGGACCGAAAACGTCGGCGCGGGACGAGGATGCGCTGGCGGCCAGAGTCGCGAGGGTGGACGGCGAGGTCGTCGGGGCCGCGGGGCGGACGCCGACGTCCCGCCCTACTCCTCCGCTGGCGAGCGCGACAGCACGCGCCGCCCCCTGCCCCTGCCTCACCGGAGCGGCCCCTGCCTCACCGGCGCGGCGCCCCGCCCCCTTTCCTCCCAGCGCCGGACCCGCCCCGTTCCTTCCCGCAGGGATCCCGGCGAGTGCGTCGTCTGCTCCTCGACCCGACGACCGCCACGCGCTGCCTGGTCTTTCTACCGTCGAGCCAAGAGGCCGACGCGGATGCTGGCCTCACGCGTGCATGGCTGACGCCCCCGCCGTCCAGATTGCTTTTTATTTGCTTTTTCGGATTTTACGCGGCGGCGGAATGCTGGGCGAGCGGCGGCGCTGGACCGCGACGGCCAGGAGCTCGACGAGAGCGGGCAACCCTGTTGACTTTTCTTTTTTTTAAAGATATTTTTATATTTTGATTTTTATTAGACTGACAAGTGGGACCCACTTTCCACCTCAACAAATTAGATTTTTTAATTTTTAATTAGACTGTCAAGTGGGGCCTACTTGCCATGTCATCCTACAGGTGGGCCCTCACTGTCAGAACGACTGTCTAAATTGAATCAGAGCGCCATTTAGGCAAAATGAGAAAACCTGGACAAAATGTGGTACCAAAATGAGATTGAGAAGCACTGGTACCGATCAGTAAATTTGGCTACAAAAGTGGTAGTTTTACGCTATCAACTCTTCTCATTATTATTAGTAGTACCTCACAATAAAACTGAGCCGATGTTAATGCTCATCGCACGTGTTTGCAGCCTGGATCCATTTCCGTGACCAGAGCAGTGGCCAAAGAGATGCAGACCGGGAAGGTCGACTCGATCTTCCACATAGGAGACATCAGCTACGCCACGGGATTCTTGGTCGAGTGGGACTTCTTCCTTCACCTGATCAGGCCGCTCGCTTCTCAGGTCTCCTACATGACCGCCATCGGCAATCACGAGAGGTGATTAGTTTCTGAATAATCCACAACGTTAACCTTGCACGAACCTCGAGCTAGTAATGGCCGGGTACATAACAACGTAAGCGTCATGACCAATTGACCATCAGTAACCATGAGCGATGTTTCTTTTCCAGGGATTATGCAGGGTCTCATTCTGTGTACGTGACCCCGGATTCGGGCGGCGAATGCGGCGTCGCCTACGAGTCCTACTTCCCCATGCCCGCCGCCGGCAAGGACAAGCCGTGGTACTCCGTCGAGCAAGGGAGCGTCCACTTCCTCGTGATGTCCACCGAGCATCCGTGGTCGGAGAAGTCAGAGCAAGTATGTAAACCAGCACTTGCCCTGCTCCTGTTTAAGAGTTGCCAATTTACGCGTTGTTTGCATGCATGCTGATGTTTCTCTGCAAACTTCGATGTCTTTCTTGTGGGAATAGTACAACTGGATGGAGAAAGATTTGTTGTCGGTTGATAGATCGAGAACGCCGTGGGTAATCTTCATTGGGTGAGCTGAACACTTTTTCCTCTTCTGAAGATTTGAGACTGAATCTGGATCTTGCCTTGTTGATGTGGCAACAAGTAACACCTGCCATTCTAACGACCATTGCAGGCATCGACCAATGTATTCATCGAATCTAGGTATACCGACCAGCGTAGACCCGAAGTTCGTGGATTCTGTTGAGCCGCTTTTGCTAAAAAACAAGGTAAGAAATCACAGTGCAACATCATACTCTGAAGAAAATATTGGCCGTATGATCACAGGTTCACAGTACACTACTATCTGCTTGTTTGACATGTATTTTGATATTTGGGGATAGGTGGATTTGGTTTTCTTCGGCCATGTGCACAACTACGAGAGGACCTGCGCAGTCTACCAGGGCAAGTGCAAAGGCATGCCAAAGAAAGAAGTAAATGGAATCGACACCTACGACAACAGCAACTACACAGCGCCGGTCCATGTCATTGTTGGAGCAGGAGGCTTCAGCCTGGACGGCTTCTCTATCATCGTAAGAGTTAAAAATGAATAATAGTAACTGAAAATTGTTAATCATGCTCCTGCATTAGTGCGTGATATGTACTGTTGTTTTACAAGCATGTCTTGCTGTCCAAATATTTTCAGCGCCAGAGCTGGAGCATATCAAGGATTTCAGAGTTCGGCTATGCGAGGGTGCACGCCACAAAGACCGACGTGTTGGTTCAGGTCAGTATCATCATTCGGTTTTTGGCTTGGGTAGTTTTGAAAAGCAACCGTTTGTGTGTTTATAAATGGCTCAGAGTTTGCATAGGAAGTATGAGCAGTACTGATGCTGTGTTTTCTTCAGTTTGTAAGCTCGGGCACGATGGAAATCCGGGACCAGTTTAGAATTGTGAAAGGAGGAAGATGATCCGACGGTAGATACCTACAGGTCCAAGCAAATAACGGGAAATTAGAAGTAGTTTTCTTTTGTCTGCCATGTACTAGAACTGTGGAAGTACTTTATAGACGCATGCAGTTTACACATCTATGCATAGCATTTTATAACTGTGTACACGATTACTATTATTTGTATGAAAGTTGTTCTTTACATACCAAGTTTATTCTTTGTGCGTTCTCAGAAACACGATTTCCTACTGGCTGTATATGCGAACTCAGAAGTCTAGCTGATTTTGATGCTAACTTCAGTTCAATTTTTGAAACAGAGGGAATACCCTAACTCTACATTGATTGATGCACACATCTATCCTTCCAGTGGTGTATGCATGTCGAAAAAAGACAATTTTATATTATCATAAGTTTTTCAAAAAGTTATAATATCAAAATTAACCGAAACAAGGGCAACACGCCCTCGTTAAAAATTAGAGAACATAGTCATCAAGTCAAAAAGTGCTATTGGTTCCCGGGCTACCAAGAGTCCATTAAAAAATTGAAACCACATTTTGAAATATTGGTATAATATGGATACATATATATATACAAACCCAGAGGGGCCGAGGGGCCGAGAAGAAGAAGACCTTGCAAACGGAATTGAGATAGTACCCGTCCGCGTCGCCTCCGCCCAGGCGACTCGGGCGCCCCAACTACTTCCGGCCGTCGCACCAACCTTCTTCGGCCTCTCCCCCGCCGCCGCCAGTGGTCGCCGCCGGGCGTTGCCCGTGCGGGGACTGCAAGGGTTCCTTTCCATGGAGGCGGCGAGGATCTTCCCCAACGTGGCGGCGGCGGATCTTGTTCTTCTACGGCGGCGTCGATGCGCCGACGCGGGAGGCCGGGATTTTGTGCTCTTCGGCTGGGACTCCGTGGCTGCTGTTGCCTCTCTCCAGGATGGTTTGGGCGAACCTATGGAGCGACGGCGCTGTGGCTGGCGGTGCGGCGGTGGTGGTTGCCTCCTACCACGCCTTTGCGTGTTGGTGGCAGCAGTCGGCCAGGAGGCACGGCCGGGTTGGCCGGTGCCCGAGGATCTCCGGCGGACGGGCGAAGAGGAGGCGGCGGCTGTCTTCGGCGTGCACTTGCGTGTGAGCCGCAGGGCCTCGATCTGGGCCGTAGGGCCTCGATCCGGGCTGCAGGGCCCAGCCACGGCTGGTGATGCGGGGAGTCTGCCTGTGGCCTTGACCACGTCGGCGGCGACCTGCAATTCCGTGCTGGGTTGCCCTCTTCTTTGATGCCGTTCCTGCTAGGAGATGACTGGCGGCGTGGGGCCCTGCGAGTCTTGAGAATAAAGGTGGTTGGTCCTAGGGTTCCTCTTGCGCAAAGACGAAGATCCGCCTGACACCTGTCCTTCTTGATCTGGCTCGACTGTCTGGTTCCAGAAGGCTCCGCCGGCGGTCTCGCATGGACATTTATGCCTAGAGACTGCTGGATCGGACACTAGTACATAACGACACATCGGATACCCCTCTATGACGACGGTAAATCGCGACATCCCCCGCGTGCCCGCACTGGGCCGTAAGGCAGGCCCACAACAAAGGCAACGAGTGAACAGAGAATATATGTTGGCAACGGAGATTATTTTACCTCCGTTACCGATATGTGCTCATCGCACATGGACAATTGCGTAATCTCCGTTGTCATTAGAAGCAGCCCGACAGCCCGCGGCCTATAAGAACCTACGCCCTTCACTCTCACTCTCACTTTCTCACTTCCAACCCTAGCCGCCGAACAGTCTCCTCTCTCTCCACTCTCTCGCATGGCTTCCACCGTCGGCGCTGGTAGATCCGGCCATCGCGGCGGCGGCCGCGGCTGTGGTCGCAGCCGCCCCACCCTCCGGGCCTTCACGCAGCAGCAGCGTCAGCTGGTGTTGCGGGACGAGCTTGCGGAACAGGCCGCCGACGCTCCGGCCCCCGCGGGCCGGTCCCGCAGCCTTGGCGCTCGTCCGCAGGAAGAGCACGACGAAGGCTCCAGTGCTCCGCACCCTTCCGGCCACACCCGCTCACTTGGCCGCCATTGCAGCTACCGCGAGATCCGCCAGGCGCTGTACCCCGGCCGCCGTCCTCGCTTTCTGAACCATCCGTCTTCCTCCTCCTCGTCATCCTCGTCCTCCGACGACGAGGAAGAGGAAGAGGAGGAGGATCGTGATTTGGAGATCGCTTGCCAACTCTCCCGCGCCGATTTCGAGCACGATGACGCCAAGCGTCGTCAGGGCGAGGCCGATCTGGAGGCGGCGGTCCTCCTCTCCGAGGCCTCGACCCAGGTCAAACGCGCCGAGGAGGCGGTCTACCAGTCTGACCTCCGGGCCGCCATAGCCCTCTCTTTGGTCCACGGCGAGGGCAAGACGCCGCCAGGGGAGGCCGGCCCTAGCTCCGTCGCCCGCGGCGACGCTAAGCGAGCCCGCCTCGCCTAATGTAAGACCCCAGTTCAGTAGGATAGGTTTTTTTTATTTTTGCACATCTTTTTGCTCGTTTCAGATGATTAGCTCTGTTCTTAGTAGGCATTGTGTTAAGTAGCTAATTGTTTAGCCATAGATTTGCTCTGTTTTTAGTAGCCATTATTTACACATAGATTTTAGCTGTTTTCTAGTTGTAAGTAGCTAATTATTTAGACATAGATTTGCTTTGTTTTTAGTATTCATTGTGGTAAGTAGCTAATTGTTTAGCCATAGATTTGCTCTGTTTTTAGTAGGCATTGTTTATCCATAGATTTGCTCTGTTTTTAGTAGGCATTGTTTACACATAGATTTTAGTTGTTTTCTAGTTGTAAGTAGCTAATTGTTTATCCATAGATTTGCTCTGTTTTTAGTAGACATTGTTTACACATAGATTTTAGCTGTTTTCTAGTTGTAAGTAGCTAATTATTTATCCATATATTTGCTCTGTTTTTAGTAGGCATTGTTTACACATAGATTTTAGGTTTGTTTTTGTTATGCCGATGATTAAAATAAGGTGACACTGTGTGATTCGAAGGTGGCGCTAGTGATCTTTGTGGTATGCAAAATACCGATCTTGTGCATCCTACTTGGCTCACTAGATCCATCCCTGAAATTTGTGTGTCAAATCTACCTATATATGAGGCATTTGTTTTGCTCAATATAGAGAAGAAGAAGCTTACCTTTTGATTTTTTTCATCTCCTTTAGGGCGAGGAGGAAACCTGGAGACTATGCGACGGCCGTGAAGGCATAGGAGCGGGGCTCCGTCCACACGGTCCACTGAAGCCGGCACCTCCAGGAGCAAGACTTTTGTGCAGTACTAAATAGGTAGAAGAACACCACGCAATGAAGCTAGACGAAGAGGAAGGTGAAGAACCGGCTGCCGTCAAGCAGGAACCAGGGCTCCGTCGACGGCGCAGCAGGCGTCACCGGCTTTTTTTTGTTTCCTTTAGCCCTCATTACAAACGGTCAAAAACTAATCTCCGTATCTGATGTAAAGACTATAGGCAACGATTATATATTATGCCCGTTGCCAAACTTATTGTAAAGATCAAAATATCCGTTGCCATTGTTAGGCTTCACATGAGTGACAGAGGCGGGGACACAGACCCTTTGTCCGTTTCCGATGAGCAATTGGGCCCGTTTTCGATGTGTCGTTCTGTACTAGTGGGGTGGGATTCGGTCGCGCCGGCGGTAGCGGCGCGAAGCTATGCTTCTGTTGCCATCATGGGCAAATCCATGGTGAAGTCAGAGACGGAGAATGTCATGGAAGCCGAGATTGGAAGACTAGTAAGAGCGTTTGGAGTCTTTGCCGTGATAAGGAACTTGCTTGGAGTTTCGGGAATCGCAGCAGCAGTATGTATGTGGGGGCGACAACACAAGTGAAGTTCAAAGTCCTACCTTTCAGGGTGAAAATCCAAGGTCTGACCTTAATTGGTTGTGCCTGACAATGGTCTTGTTGAAGACATTGTTTTGAGAGCGGGGGATATCTCCAGGGTGAAAACCCATGATCTTCGATCGGGCGATGACGGCATTTGTGCGCTGTTTCCTTCTTGAAGGCGTCGCTTTTGGAGAATTTGAACATCAGGTGTTGTCTTGGTGGTGGTTGTGCTGCTGCTGCAAGGACTGTAACTATGTAGCGGGACTTCTCTTTTTTTTGTTTCTTCTTCTTATTGTGTTTTGGCTGTGTGCATCCGTAATACTCTAGGTTATTGCATTGTTTCAGAGGTTGGGTGTAATTGGTATCTGCGCGATATTAATTTATACTCTTTATCTAAAAAAATACAAACCCAAAATTTGTGATTTTCTGTAGCCTACAATACGACTTATTTTCTAACTAAACTTTTCAAATATGTAACACTTAAGTATGTCACACATACTCAAACCCAGATTTTTTTGGTACCTCTAAATATTATTAAAAAATATACATGGCTCCATGGAGCCGGAGTGTCAAAACGACGCTCTCACCATCAAGTCTTTTTTAAAATTCACATCGCTTTTGATAAAACTCCACACGGATGTCCGGTCTTGGAGCTTTATTACGTTCCAGCCGGAAGACCGTCTCATGACCTCCCCGGCAGCAAGGATATCGTAAAAATCAACCAGCTAAACCATAGACACCAATCTGCCTTCTAAATTCTGAACCATGATCAGTCATTTGGTGTAAATCATTTGGCTGATTGTTTGAGGGTTACATACTCACATATCACTAAATCATAAATTGATCGCCATCGAAATTTTCATTGAGGGTGGTGCTACGAAGTTGTCACTTTGTCCTGATATATCAAGTGTGCTAAACCAATACTTCGATATCTAAGCGAGCACTGCATAATTAATTCTTGTGTAGTTTAATTGTACTGTGATAAGAATTGAAATGAAAGCTACAACTGAGAGGCTCAAAGCTTTAGTGAAGGTGTTGACCAGACGCCCTGCAAATATACATGATTCTGATATCTGACTCTGGGGATGACGTTTTGGGCATTAGTTATTATAATCATGTACGGACAATGCAATAGCAAGTTAGTTCCAACAATTCAGAATATTAGTATAAAGTTTGGTCGAAGGTGCTTACTTCCACATGTATGTTCTTCATTTCCTATGAAACGGAGTGTTTAGTTTTGTCAAGACCCATAACTGGCCGGCTGAGCTTGGTAAAAACAAGGAATACACACACATCTGAGTGGAATCATAAAAAATTAAAAATACACTAAACCGTCTGCACATCCGAAGTACTTCTCCTTCTCCAAACAATGATCCTACGCATATAAACCGATCGAGGCATCCCATACCAAACCCACACACGAAGCTATAATAGCTTGCCACTCTTGCAGAGAAGCTGACCAGCAGATACATAGCGGACGTAGTAACAAAAAAATTCCTACCATGGCAAGGGTCTTTGTTGTATGCTTGGTTCTGCTTGCCTTCGCCGTGGCCGTGGCAGCAGCGAGGGCGCCCACAATGGTGGCGGCGGCGGGCAAGGCAGACGACTGCGACGGCGACGTGCAGGCCCTGATTGCCAACTGCGAGGGCTACGTCAAGTTCCCGGCGGATCCGAAGATCACGCCGTCCGCGGCCTGCTGCGGCGTGATCCAGACGGCGGACATACCGTGCCTGTGCGCCAAGGTCACCCCGCAGGTGGAGGCGTTCATCTGCATGGACAAGGTCGTGTTCGTCGCCGCCTACTGCAAGAGGCCCTTTAAGGCTGGCTCCAACTGTGGAAGTAAGTACTGATGAAATCGATCATATGCAAGTCTGTCTCCGACCTGATTGTGATTCGTCCACGCATTTTATGGTTGATTGATTGTTGTTTTGCAGGCTATCACGTTCCCGGTCCGCTCGCATAGACTGCATAGTGCAGTATATCTTCTGATTGGATGATCATGACGGCTGCAGATGCTATTTCCAGCCTTCACTTTTGTACTAGTGATGGAGATTTGCATATTTGCTGAGAGATAATTTTCTGGATTATTATCCCTGGATATAGATCCATCTACTTTACGTATGATAATAAGTAAATAAACTCGACAAGAGTTGTATTATCGCCCGTTATAAAAATCGGTTGACTACACACAATTGCTTGCTTTTGTTAAGGACCATTGATTTGTGGATGATCTATCGGCAGGCGTGGGCCGCGTTTTGTATTGCTAAATAAATCTGACAAAATAATTTTACAATGAACCTATAAAAATTCACAAATAAATTGTTTTTAAATTTGTTAATTTTTATCAGGAATGTATAAACGGAGTCGGCAATGTTTTCGGTAAGTAGCTGACTATGTTGTACTAGGACCACAAGAAATTGCACTGCCTCGTCATCCAATACTAGACAGTCTAAATATGATGAATGAAAATAAATACTTCTTCCCCATACCATGTCGCGGGGATATTTGCTAGAGTAGCTTTCATCTATACTACTATTAAAAGAGCAAACTTGTTGTTTATAGATACTTTAAATCTGGACCGTTCAAATATCGGATCGACGCTCCAGATCGCTGCAATGTTTGACAACTCAACATTGTCCAGTTTGGACCGTTTTGCCCTCCCACCAAATCACATAATACGACCAAATTGCCACCGTACTGGTCCAACCGTTATTTGATCCGTAGAGCGAAAAAAGAAAAACATCCGCGCATCCTGCCGGCGCCTGGGAGGGCCGGAAGACGTGCTCGAACAGCGGGCCCAGCACGCGGTCGTTGTCGGCGTCGACCGTGACCGCCCCGCCCGTGTCGAGGAACACCACGCGGCTTTCAATCTGCGGGTGGAGGTGCAGATTGGCGTGATTGGCCAGTAGCCTGGACATGGACCGCGTGGTGGCCGAGCTGGCGGAGAGATGCACCTCACGGGCGACGGGGCAGAGGTCGAGCGCGATGTCCTAGCCGCTGTAATCGCACCCGACCATCACCACCACCTCGCCGCGGAACGGCTCCGGCACCCTGTACGACTGGCTGTGCAAGCTCTCGGCAGAGCTTCTCGGTCATGGCCATGACCCTCCTCCTGGGCATGGTAGGAGCTCACGGCGGAGCTTCTCGGCCGCGTCCAGGTGCGCCGCCCAGCTGAGCGACGGAGGAGGCTGACGCGACGGAGCACGCGACGGCAGCGGCGCGCTCCAGGGGAACCTACCGTCGCCATGTACATCCCCTACCCATCTAACCCGTCCACGGCTGGCTCTCTACCGCTGGGAGCACCCCACCAACCAGGAACGCAATCTGTATCCTGAAATCAGCCGCGGCAGTAGCCTCTCTACTGCCGAAGGAGGAGACAACGGAATCTGTATCCTGAATTGTATGGAAGGACTTGACGAACTTCTCTGTTTCAGTGTCTTGACCCTTGACCTTGAGATTGATAGGAAAACTAAGAATAATATGTAGATTACGTCAGCCAAATTTTATTTTCATGTGATTCTGTGTGTGTGCAAATAACATGACAACCTAGGTACTAGCAAAAGTTAGTGTGAAATAAATTGAGGCTGAAGGTCATATGATTAACTTTGTCTTCCTGGCTTAAAACTAACTGAGCTGGCTACGCTTTATAAACTGATGGAGCAAAGATACGCATGCATACAGCATACCCTAGCCAACAGAAGAACAGATGCCAATCTAGGCAAGTTGTACCGGCTCCTAGGCAAAGGTAATGTCATCTTCAATGGGAGACAGTTTCACTCACTTCTTCAATGCAAGAATTCCTGTTTCTACAACACCTCAAGTGCAGTTTCTTGGCAAAGCCAACTATCAAATTATGGTAATGAATTCAAATATTGACCCTGAATACTACCCATGCAGAACTAACTACCTGTCCTGCACATACTGTCGAGTTAATTGAGTAATTTTTTTTTATAGGTTTTGGGATTACATTAGAGCCTTGGATCTAAACATATCATCGCAATATTGAAAATATTATTTCAATCATGGCCATTGTTTCTAAACATATCATCGCTAAATCTGATCAATTATGGTAAAAGAAAAGAATCCATGATCGCTCACATCTGGTACCATATAATTTTTTTTTTTTTTTTGCTTTTGGTCCAATTTCAATTTTGTACCATAAAAGGTATTTAACCGGCTTGGAATAAAACTCAATGAATAAATATAGATTCAAAGCCGTCTTTTATAATAAAATAAATTAAGAGACGTGCGTTGCACGTGCAAATCAACTAGTTACAGAAACGAGATTACGTCGTTTCCTGAAACCATGATATCATATGGGAACCGTTGGACGTTCTGAATGTTCCTTAATGTCATGACATGCAAATCTTTGCATGTTCTTGAAAAAAAAAAGATTTTGAAGGAGCCAGGTAAATTAACTTTTTTTGCGAGGTTACGTGGCTACAAAAGTGCCATTGTGTTACCCATTATTTACACCGAGCTTCACTGGCCTATTTAACTTTTTCCTTAACAAAATCTAGTCGAATTTTATTTTGTAAAATGCATGCACTATACATACTCTCGATGTTGGGTCTGTTTTAGAACATAATATTCATATGGTTTCGTTTACACATGGGATGCTACCTTGCAATCTTTCTCCAAATATGAGACATGACGACGTTTATGGTACGGCGACACATCGAAATAGAAAAGGGGTGGGCCAGAGAAGGAACTAACGATGATATGCCTTTATAGAAATAATAAAATAATATAAAAAATATGATGTGGAGCCGAAGTGGGATAAGATAAAATATTTAGCTAATTAGAAAACATTGATAAGCTAAAAATTACAAAAGAAAGTCCAATGATCTAGTAAAAACAACGGAATCAAAATTAAATTTGGCCAAATTTAGGTTGCTAGATTAAATTATTTGATTTAGGTAAAACTAACTAAGTTATAATGAAGACAAATATCTCCTAAAGCTTATTGACTCTCTCAAGTATTAGTTAACTGCTTGCCAAATTGTGTATTTCATATTTATGTGATTGTTGGATCGTTAATGCGACATACATATATGATTTCTAATTTCATGCAATAATTGATGAAATGTTCATTAGAGAGAATATATGTAGTTTACTTGTATTTATACGTTTTATATTGGAAAAAATTAAATAATATTTTTTTTAAAATACGTTCCAGAAATAGCACGGGTTTTCAGAAAATTTGAAGAATAGCGCGCCGCCGTCACAGACCACGCCGAAACACAAGGTTTCGTCATTAGACAAGACGAAAGCACAGTTTCGTCAGTGTCCGTGCCGAAAGCGCGGTTTCGTCGGGGCCAAGGCCGACATGCATGTCTCCAGGCGCGTCGGCAGGCGTGGCCCACCCGTTTCAGCAGAAGCGCAGACGAAAGTAAGGTTTGGGCAACGCTGATGACGAAACATGTTAGATAAGGACGCCGCGCCTGACTCGGCCCTTTATTCTTCCTCACTCGCTCTACCTTCTCCTTTCCTCTTATGCTCTTTCGTTTGGAGCAAAAATAGCACTGATTCGTGCTCCCAAAAATTCCCTACAAGCTCACAGATTCAAGAAATAGAGGAGAGGAGGGTTGGGGCATCCCGATCTGTTGATGGGGTAGCTCTTTGTGGAGGCGTTTGGGGGTGTGGAGGTGGCACAATGATGGTCAACAATGGTGGATAGTGGTGGTGTGTGCTGGTGTTGGGGAAGCTAGAGGTGTGGTGCAGCGGGAGCTACGCACGCGTCAAGGGTAAACCCTAATCACTAGATTTTTTAGGTTAAATGTTAATATAGTTTGTCGGTGGATGTATGATATTTGTTTGGATTAGTGTAGATATATGTTGTCGGTTAGATGTATTGTATATTTTGATTAGCCTTTATATTACCTTTTGAAAGTGCATGGAGCCCCCATGTGTGGTTTTGGTAATTAATGACAATCCCTATGAACTAATGGTTTCATTGAGTTATATTTGAAGGGCTTTTCCATATGTAATTATATGAAGTCCATGTGTTGGATTCAAGGTTGATACCATGAAGATAACGATATAGGTTGAGTATTGGCATCAAGATCATTGATACGAAGAGATGAAGTCCATGTGTTGGATTCAAGGTTGGATGCCATGAAGATAAAGATATAGGTTGAATATTGGCATCAAGATCATTGTTACGAAGAGATGAAGTCCATGTGTTGGATTCAAGGTTGAATGCCATGAAGATAAAGAGATAGGTTGAGTATTGGCATCAAGATCATTGATATGAAGAGATGAATATGATATGATCAATGAGAATAATTGATGAAAGGAGTTAGTGTATGGAACTCAAAGAAAGACATTCTCTAGCTTATGTGTTGAGCCATGAAAGATCTAGATCTTGAGTGTTTGATTTCAAGAGGAGAATTCAACATATGGCTCTAAGTCGAGGTCATGATGGACTCATGTGTTGAGCCCTAGTTGACTAAGGCTTTGAGCATGCAAGCAAGTGAAGAATTCATTATGTATCTCAAGATATTGTGATAGAGCATGAAGAAGATTAAGTGATGGCCAAAGTGGTGTTCAAGGTGTGAGCCAAAGAATGGTCATGTGAGAGTTGAGCCTTTGGCGAAGTGTGTCTTGGAGAAATGAAGATTGTGTGCGCATTCATGCTTACCTCCAAGAGATCATCATAATAAAGTCTAGAAGAAAATATACTAGGTTGATCAAGACAAATTAAGTACAAAGATTAGATTCAAGTTGATCAACTCACAAGCATATATGGTGTACCAAGTGGGATCAAGTGATCTTGTGGTATGGTAAGCAATTGTCAATTGTGCTTTGTGAACTAACCCATGATATATGTGTTTGGTGTTTCTATATGTGGTTAGATATCTTTCCATGAGCTTGCATCAAAAGGAATATTTCGCATAGCCCATGAGAGGATGACATCAAGTGTTGATTGTCATCAAGATTGAGAAGTGCAAGTTCAAGATGAGCATCTCGAAGATCACATGCTTGAATCTTGCCATCCATTTTGGTGTAATGGACATGTGAAGATATTTATAAATGAGGCTTTCCCATAGTGGGTATGGGGGAGCAATTTGCAAGTCTTCACCAAGCAAATGAAATCAAGAAAGATGTTCCATCTTGAGGCGGGCATGATCGTCATCATCTAACTCAAGTGAAATGCGTAAGGCAAAGGTATAACTTTGATAGGTTTTATTTTTGCCGGTCTCAAGGTGGTTGTTGGGAGACCGGGTTATAGGTTTGTTAACCGTACTATCAAGGGGGTTCTCGGGTTAGTAACTTGTTCGCATCGTTCGTAGAGAGCTCAAACCTTTGCATATTTGACACCATCTTTCTTGGTTCTTATTTGTATTTTCTCTGGCTGAGGTTTTAGAACTTGTTGTCATCTTCATGACAAGCTTAAGTTTACCAAAAAGGATTTTATATGAAAATCTTATTGCGTTTTTGGTGTTGGAGGTTTAACCGGTTCTTCATTTAATGAGAGGTTACACCTCTCCCCATTTGGTTCTATCCTCCTTTGTTTTTATTTGGTTTTTCTCTACATGAGTGACTTGAGCTTGTTGTTATCTTCAAAACAAGCCCAAGTTCATCGAAAATGGATTCCGTATGCAAAAGATATTGCGTTTTCTGTATAACTCGTTTTGCTGTTTTGGAATCCGGATTCAGATCCGGAATTTTCCGGGCCTGGTACCGGAACAATCCGGAATGAATTACGGGTCAAGACCGGGCGATTCTGGGTGAGTCCATTAGCTGTTTTTAAGTCCGGAATGAATCCAGAATATTCCGGATCTGGCACCGGAAAGTGCGAAAACTGTGTAACGGGAAGATTTCTTCTTTCCCTATATATAGGCCTTCTTCCCCAATGGTTTTCCTATATTTTTCACACTCTCTCACCTCCATTGTTGACATTGACGAAAGCTTGCTTCCTCTCTATCCCCCCTATGATTCTTGCATCTTTTGAGGGAAAAGAGAGAGGATCTAGATTCACAACTCCACCAATCAAATCTTCCTCTAAGTGAGGGAAACCCCTTTGGATTTAGATCTTGGAGTCATTGGTTGACCTCCTCCTTTGTTCTTCCTCTCCTATTTCTCCCTAGCACTTGTTGCTTCGGTGGAATTCGAGAGAGAAGGATTTGAGCACTCTTGTGTTCTTGCTTTGCATTTGTTGCATAGTTTTGAGCTCTCCGGTTCGATTAGTTCGAGTGAGAGCCCGAGTGCTTGTTACTCTTGGAGGGTGACCTCCTAGATGGTTTGGTGGTTGTGACCGTGGTGACCTCTTCGTGGAAGATTGTGAAGAGGCCCGGGTCTTCTCCTTCATGGGGATTGTGAAGTGGTTGTGGAGCTTGCCATCTCCGGAGTGGAGGAAAGCTAACCGTAAGGAAAAGGCCCTTGCTTCGTGTGGGGGCTTGGAGAAGAAGGTGAGCCTTCGTGGCGTACGGGTGTCCTTCGTGGTATCCCGTACCTCTCCAACGGTGACTACCTTTCTTCGTGGAAGGGAACATCGGGATACATCTTCGTCTCCGCGTGACTCGGTTATTTCTATACCCGAGTTTACTTCCTTGTGATAGCCTTCGTGCTTGAAGTAATATATATCTTGTTTATCACTTGTGATATATCTCTTGTGCTCATCTTGTTTAGCTTAAGTTGTTGGTGCACTTAGTTGAGCCTAGCATATTTAGGATTTGTGATTGAAATTAAATGATAGTTTATTTCCGCATTCTTTCAAGCCAAATCCGTAATTGATTTTAAAAAACGCCTATTCACCCCCCTCTAGGCGACATCTCGATCTTTCAATTGGTATCAGAGCAAGGTCTCTCTTGTTTAGGCTTCACCGCCTAGAGTGAAAAGATGTCGGCTAGTGGCTTAGTGCACAATGACACAATTAAATTCGATGGCACAAATTATCTCTTGTGGAGAAATCATATGCTTTGCAATCTTCGGACCTTGTGTCCAATATAGAGCAATTTCTAGATGTAGGTTTTTCTCCTCCAATGGATCCACAAAATCTATCTTTAGAGGATGAGAAAAACTTACATCTCGAAGCTCTAGTATATAACGTGTTTCTTCATAATTTGAGTTTCCAGATTATGTATTCTTGATTGTCTCGAAGTGCAAGTGCTCTAATAAAATGTGGACCAAGCTAGAAGAAAAATATGGTGGGTACAATTCTCTTGAGGGCGGTTATCTTTCCAAGGAGCTCTCTTCACCCACATCTTGAAGAGCTCCAAGTCGCTTCCACCTCCAGTTGTGAAGAATCTTCAATGCCATTCACTTAACCAATATGTGACATGCCACAATGGCTCCTCATCATCCCCAATAGTTCACATGTGCCTTATGGCTAGAGGTTCAAAGGTAACTCCTACTTTGAATCCCAACATATCTCGTAATGATGAGAGTGATGATGAGGATGAATTTGATGATGCCCTTATGTATGAGTTGGGCATGGTGTATGCTTCTCTTCGTGGTAATACAAATGCTCGTGCTAAATTCGAATTTTTAATGGATTCCATTGTTCAAAACAAGGAAACCATTGAAGATTTGAAATCCCTTGTTAATGAGGGAAAATTGAGATTCAATCTCCTTATGCAAGAGCTCCGTGATGAGAAACATACTAGTGCTTCTTTATCTCAATCTTTTGAAACCTATAAGCTTGAAAATGCTAAATCTATTAGTGATGCTTGTGCTACTAACTCGACTTCTTGCGAAGCATCTATTTTAAAGGAGAATGTTGATCTAAGAGCTCAACTTGAGTTGCTAACTAGAATTATAGGAAATTGGAAGAAAGTCATGAAAAGCTCTCGAGCTCACATGAGGATCTTCTAATCTCCTATGATGGTCTTAAGTTGGCTCATGAGGAAAGTATCACTAAGGTAACATATTTTGAGCCTCATGTGGACATTAGCACTACTTCTACTCAAAATACTATATTGTCATGTGCTAGCCCTAATGATTCATATAGACATGATGTTGCCACATCTTGTGATGAATTGCTCGCTTTGCCTTGTTGCTCTAATAATGAAGTTTCTACTTCCTCTAGCACTTGTGTTGTCACTAACCATGTAGAGGAAATCAAAGAGCTCAAGGCCCAAGTCATTTCTTTGAAGAAAGATTTGGAAAAGCGTCATGAAGGGAAATCCACACTTGACAAAATGTTGAGTGTGCATCAATCCCCCAATGACAGAGTGGACTTGGATTTAACTCCAATAACAAGAACAAGTCCAAGGGCAATAAGAAGAAGGGCCAAGACCAAGTCAAGAATTTGGCCAAGATCATTTGCTTCAAGTGCAAGGTTAAAGGGCATCATGTTAGATCATGCCCATTGAAGAAGAAGCACTTGAGTGAGAAGCAACAAGGAAAGAGGCCACAAGGTCAAGATCTAGTCCAACCTCAAGTTGTAGAAAGGCTACTTCCCAAGAAGATTCAAGCTAATGCTCCCCAAGTCAAGAAATCAAAGAAGAAAAGCAAGGGGAGCACTTGTTGCTATTTATGCCGTGAGAAGGGGCACTTTGCTTCATCATATTCTAACGGTACCTTATCAAACCCTATCATTGTTGATGATGATTATGAAGGGGTTCGTAGCAGAAAAAAATAATTTTTCTAACTAGCGAATACCAAAACATAGCCAGGATCTATCTATCTAGTAATGCGGTAACGGAGCGGAACATCGATAACGTGCCCTCGTAGATCGATAAGCGGGAATTACGCTCCAGCACAAGCGTTGCCGAAGTAGACGACGTAGCCGACCTCGAGGTCGCGAAGAACTTGACGCGACGAAGATGAAGACCGGCGCGACGATGACGCCTCCGGCGCCCCAAGTGTGGCGCCTCCGAGTACTCACACACGTGCGGAGCTTGATGATAACCCCCGGTCTCTCAGATCCAGCTGAGATCATAGGAGTCGAACTTTGGGTGGAATTCCGCAGTACGACGGCTCACTGCGGTATGGCTTTAGTGGGAGAGAGATAAAAAGCGGGCGGAGAATTAACTCTGGCCGGCATACAAAATTAATTGTATTTTTAGATATATTGAAACAATTAAGATGCCTCTCTTTATATAGGGGGAGGGGGTGTGCAACACACCTTGCCTCCCCCGTGTGGGACTAAAATTAAAAGGAGCAAGGGCTGGCCGGCCGTACCATGCATGGCATGCGTGGTGGCCATGGGCCCCATGCTGGCCCATGCGCCCCACCCCATGCATGGTGTGGCCCCACATGGCCCCACCTTGGGGAGTTGGCCCATTAAGTGGGCTGCACATATTTTCTCCCTTTTAAATTAATATTAAATTAATATAAAATATATATAATTCATAATTAATATATTTGTACATTATTTAATCTTTCGTGGCTCCGAAACAATTTGCGGACCACCCGAACTTCTTTCGGACATTCCCGGAACCCTTTCGATACTACCGAAACCTTTCCGGATTATTTCTCTCTCCCTATTTCTATTATTCCAATAAATCCAAACGATCTCCATGTGTCGGCAAGACCTTAAGCGTGTTACCCTACGGTTAGAGAACACTCCAGACATGGTCGAGACCCTTCGCTCGCCAATGACCGCCAGGGAGACCTGGATGCCTGTGACGGTCCCTGTGCATTCTACGAATATCGTCGTTGAACCATAAACATGATATTCATTCCTTTTGTTCCTTCGATACTACCCTAGTCCGAGACATGATCATGAACATCCGATGTTCTGTTTTATCTCGTTACCGACAAGGGTTAATTAACTCGTTCTGTGATATTACATCTCCATGACCTAGTCATATGCTGCGTAGCTTTATAGATGTAATCTCACCGAGTGGGCCCAGAGTATCTTTCCATCACGAGGATGAACAAATCCCGTTCTTGATCTGTATGCCTCAACATACCCTTTTGTGATCCACAAGATACACCTTTATAGTCACCCATTTATGGACTGACGATTGATGCACTTAGAGTATCCTCCAGGTCAGCAATTAATACGATCTCACGGTCTGAGGAAAAAGCTATCATATTTCTTTCCTATTGCAAATGATGAACATTGTGATACGATCCTATTGCAATACTTTGTTGGGTATGTCCACCACCTTATTCTACTAATAAGATGACCTCATTGTCAACCGACGTGACTGTCCATGACCGGGAAATCTCGATCAACAGTTGCCCAATGAACTAGTTTTTATAGAGGCTTACTAGGGACTCTGGTTTGTCTATATATCACATGTGTATTAACAATTCCGATTAATACAATTATAGCATGATACAAAACATATTATAAACTTAATGAGATAATACGATAAATACTCTATATTTATTTGCCTCTAGGGTATTTCTCCTTTAGTCTCCCACTTGCACTAGAGTACAAATAAACCAGCTGCATTTTACTTTAATCATATCACCTTATCATATAAGCATTTTATGATAATGCCTGCTTGTGGAAGAGTTTTCCTTTCACGATTTGTACCATACAGAATCGTGTGTTCTTTGCGATTCAATGATATCACCTTGTATGATATCATTCTGTTATCTTTATAACACATATACATATTTTGTGACTAAGTGAGACTTTTGTTTTCCTGCGCTTACTCTGATTCTGTTAATCAGTCAATTGGATTGTAAACACACTTAGTTTTAGAGAACACCTTTCTCATTCAACCGTAATACGTATATTCTCGCAGTATCTATATACCTTTTATACCTATGTAGCGAATTGACATTCTATTGTCAATCTAGTGTCTAAAACTTCCTACGACCTTTTACCCTCCATTGACCTAGGATAGTCATTTCCAGAACACTTGTTGGTTTTACTGTTTTCAATAAATTCTAAATTTATAGATCCTAAACTTATTTTTAGTTTATGTTAAACTATGGAGGATACATTTCTTCTTCCAGTAAATTCTAAAATTTACTCGGATAAATGTTCTTCTCACAAGAACATGGGTTACACTTCATCGAGCACATAATATGGTTCCTATATGATTCCTATTATGACAACATTATAATAGGTCAACAAATCTTATAACCACTATTATCGTGTAGTAATATACTAAATGTTTTAATTAGATATCCAAGGACATTTCCTTGAATTATTCTATTATGATCTTTCAGAATCTAATCTAAAGAAAACATCTCGACCTTATATTTAAAACTCTTGTTCTATTCGAAATAGACACCATCTTTTAAATCGTTCACAACTTCATCTTAATTCTAATTAATTCTACTAGTACTATCCATGATATGTCATTTACATACAAGGATCTTATTTAAGCTCCCACTCAAAATGTCAACTACATATGAAGCTTTATTAAACTTTCACAAAAATGTCAATCACATTTTTATCCTATTAAGCTCCCACTCAAAAAGTCACTCACAAATCAAATTTGAGTAAACTAATTCGACTCCCACTTAAATTATTAAAATCATAATTTCTTTCGATATTTTGGTCAATCCAAAATCATTGATCATTTATCAATTCGAGTTCCAATACGACATAACAGTATTCTACTAATACATATCCCACAGACTTAAGCATGTCTACATTTATGTAGTCAATAATTTTGATTTTGTCCAAGACACTTTTTTGACAAAATTTGCTTCTATGCCTTTCTTATAGTTCCATTTCTTTCATATAACATTTTATATGATGATTAAGTAATCTCATTCACTTAATAAGATTTAGAGTAACATTTACTGTTTTAATCTTTTAAATGTAACTCGAGATTTAGGACTCCCAGTCTTTTATTCGTATTTTGATATTCCCTCGATTTTCTTTGTAATTTGAAGGTGTATCTTGTTCTGTTAACATGATCTAAATTATGAATATTAATCTGTGACCTGACAGAAAATAATCATAATGTACAACACCTTTAAAAAGCTTCTTATTTGAAAATACTATGATCTTTTATCATCAAATTTTCATTTCCATTTGTAGAGATATTCTTTTCGGAACACTTTCCGATATTCTACTTTATTGAACAAGGTCAAATACCTCATTTTAAGCTTCTATTTTATTCCACTAACCTTTATTCGAAAATCTTATTTTTCTTAAATCACCCAGCCAGCAATACAAGTTTTGCTTCTGTTGGTTTTGGTTTACAGAATACACTCTCATACCTAATATGAGTATTCTACAAAGAACTATTCGTGTACAGTTTTGTATTATCATATAAACATCTACACCACGACACTCACTGTCGATTACACGAATCATCGGTGAAAACTTATTTCTAAAGTGGATGTCGACTATAAATATTATTCTAACTTATTAGGAGATATTATTTGAGACCACACTTTATCTAAAATAGAGTATGATTATAATACTTCATATATCATTATATCTGGTATTATAATTTGTGGAACAAAATTTCACAAGTCCTTTTAAGTTGGAACCACAATTCAAAAATATGTCCTGTTTGATCGAATCATGTGGATCTAATTTCTATCCACCTTTCTTCTGAAAATCCCCTTTGATCTTTTATCAAATTATTTTCAGACTCATGTTTCTTTTAGCAAATACATTTATTTACTTAGAATCATAGAAAATTTCGAAATAATGACATTCACCATTTAATCTAATAATCATCTAGCATGACTTTCAATTAATTTCTTTTATATTGACATTTCAATATCTAATATTTTAATCAATTCGGCATATGTAACTTAAATAGATCGAAGCATCTATATTTCTTACATTGCTTTTATGATCAAATTCGGTGGTGTTTGTTCTTGAAACAATATCATTTGATCTTTGGACATTTTAATTTTATTATTCCTAGTTTATAAATGTATACCGGGTTATCATTCAAATATTGTAATCGAGATGTGATCGCAAGAAAAACTTTATTCATGATATAAAACAACTGACTTGTTCCATGACATAAAACAACTAATTTGCTCTATTACATATATGAATAACTTGTCTTGTAACATTCAAGACACTAAACAAAATCACACTCTCACTATTACAAAATCTCTTTATCAAAAACTACTAATGATAACTATAATGATAACTTGAGGACGTGAACACCACTGGCCATCAACTCCTTTGCTTGCCATCACTTGCACCGTCACATCATCGTTCTTCGCATACTTGTGATAATCAGGACTTGTTTCATAAACAGAATAAGTATCAAATACTTTTCATCAAGTATCATAAGAAGAGTACATTTACAACTTTGTATATCAAATATACCTGTAGCGTCGAAGATTTCTCCTTCGATGGGTTCAACCTTTACAGATCTGAACTGACTTATGAACTGGAAGAAAGTGATCGTATCTCTCTTTACAGCAAAGCCACGGATATGTTTCTTATAGCTGGGAGGTAGAGACATCAACGTAGCAGCTATCGCACATGAATCCGCCATCCAGTAGTCGTAGACATTTGTAAGCTTCAAGTAAATGTCATACATTTTCTTCAAATGAGTTTCCAAACAGGTGTGTTCCTCCATCTGGAGTGAATGGAACTTCTTCAGCTGTCTGTACTGCTCATACTTAATTTCATCTATAAAAAGTGCTTTGATCGAATCTATCATGTCGTAAGGTTCCATGTGTTAAAACTGAGCTTTCAGCGCAGGTGCTAAGCTTACGGACATGACGACTTGCACTTCTATGAAAATGTCACGACGCTGGCGAAACTTCTCATCTTCTTCTTCGCTAGCGGAATCTCCTGGTTTCTCTCCTAATCCTTGTTCTATAACATAGAGTATATTATTGTGTATGAGAGCTTCTCTTAGTTTCTTGTACCAATAGATGAAGTTGGATCCATCAGCCAAAAGGGACTTCTCTAAGGAAGTAACCGAAGTAGAACTTGTCGTTTGGGTAAAGACCATCTACATATATAATCGCAAAGTTGGTAAGGCTAAGTTTACAAAATATTGAGCTCAGTTTATAATCAAATTATTAAACATACTCCACTAAGATTATTATCCCTAACATCATCTTAGCGATTACACGATCCTAATTCACTGTACTACCCCCGATCGTCACAGCCGGCAGCACAGCTTCAAAGGTGGACATCGTAATGTCGATCACAACAATCATGTGACTCATGCTCGATCTTTCGATCTTCCCGTGTTCCGAGGCTATGTCTGTACATACTAGGCTCGCCAATCAAACCTCGGTGTATCTGCCCGTGCAACATGGATTACACCCACTGTATGCGAACGACGAAGTGTCTGACACCCGCACATCACGGTATGCCTCGCAACGTAGAACTTTCTTGGTGGTGCACACTGAGGGAGAACACAATTTTGGTATTTATTAGGGATCATCCTATTATAGCTACCGTCGTATATCTTATATATAAGCAATCAATAGGATGCACACACAACAACACAAGATCAAATAATGTAATGAAGTGCAATATGACATGGCCGTGTGCCTTGACCTTCATGGCGCCATGCGCCTGGATCGCGGACCCCGGCATGGCTCCGAGTCTACGGTGCCTCCTTTGCCTCCGATAATTCGAACAATTCAAAAACTTACCGTAACCATGTCATATTTAAACGCCTCTGCAAAATAAAGTTAGACGCTTCTACCTTTATTTAGTTTTGCAAGTTTTACGTGGCTTCTAAGGCTTTCGTGAGAGAACCATTCCCTACCTCCGAACTTGTACCACAACGTCGATCAAACAATTGCATGTTGAATATCCCTTTCGGGCCCTCCATTGAAAATGCTCTAGACCATCTAAAGAGAGAGAGAGACAGACACCCGCCAGCCGCATATATGGTACAAGCCATATGTCAGTTGCGGAACCAGTCTCGCGTAAGCGTACGCGTAAGGTCGGTCCGAGCCGCTTCATCAACTCAATGCCGACGGCAAACAGCAAGTGCACGCGAGAGGGTAGCAAATATAAAAAAGACGCCCTCATGTTCAACACGAGTTCTAACCGTACCAGCAAAACTACGCATAGATCGGCTCTGATACTACTGAAGGGGTTCGTAGGAGAAAACAATAATTTTTCTAACTAGCGAATACCAAAACATAGCCAGGATCTATCTATCTAGTAATGCGGTAACGGAGCGGAACATCGATAACGTACCCTCGTAGATCGATAAGCGGGAATTACGCTCCCGCACAAGCGTTGCCGAAGTAGACGACGTAGCCGACCTCGAGGTCGCGAAGAACTTGACGCGACGAACATGAAGACCGACGCAATGATGACGCCTCCGGCGCCCCAAGTGTGGCGCCTCCGAGTACTCACACACGTGCGGAGCTTGACGACAACCCCCGGTCTCTTAGATCCAGCTGAGATCGCAGGAGTAGAACTTTGGGTGGAATTCCGCAGTACGACGGCGCACTGCGGTATAGCTTTAGTGGGATAGAGAGAAAACGTGGGCAGAGAATTAACTCTGGCCGGCATACAAAATTAATTGTATTTTTAGATATATTAAAACAATTAATATGCCTCTCTTTATATAGAGGGAGGGGGTGTGCAACATACCTTGCCTCCCCCGTGTGGGACTAAAATTAAAAGGAGCAAGGGGCTGGCCGGCCGTGCCATGCATGGCATGCGTGGTGGCCATGGGCCCCATGCTGGCCCATGCGCCCCACCCCATGCATGGTGCGGCCCCACCTTGGGGATTTGGCCCATTAAGTGGGCTGCACATATTTTTTCCCTTTTAAATTAATATAAAATATATATAATTCATAATTAATATATTTGTACATTATTTAATCTTCCGTGACTCCGAAACAATTTGCGGACCACCCGAACTTCTTTCGGACATTCCTGGAACCCTTCCAATACTACCGAAACCTTTCCGGATTATTTCTCTCTCCCTATTTCTATTATTCCAATAAATCCAAACGATCTCCATGTGTCGGCAAGACCTTAAGCGTGTTACCCTACGGTTCGAGAACACTCCAGACATGGTCGAGACCCTTCGCTCGCCAATGACCGCCAGGGAGACCTGGATGCCTGTGACGGTCCCTGTGCATTCTACGAATATCGTCGTTGAACCATAAACATGATATTCCTTCCTTTTGTTCCTTCGATACTACCCTAGTCCGAGACATGATCGTGAACATCCGATGTTCTGTTTTATCTCGTTACCGACAAGGGTTAATGAACTCGTTCTGTGATATTACATCTCCATGACCTAGTCATATGCTGCGCAGCTTTATAGATGTAATCTCGCCGAGTGGGCCCAGAGTATCTTTCCATCACGAGGATGAACAAATCCCGCTCTTGCTCTGTATGCCTCAACATACCCTTTTGTGATCCACAAGATACACCTTTATAGTCACCCATTTATGGATTGACGATTGATGCACTTAGAGTATCCTCCGGGGCAGCAATTAATACGATCTCACAGTCTGAGGAAAAAGCTATCATATTTCTTTCCTATTGCAAATGATGAACATTGTGATACGATCCTATTGCAATACTTTGTTGGGTATGTCCACCACCTTATTCTACTAATAAGATGACCTCATTGTCAACCGACGTGACTGTCCATGACCGGGAAATCTCGATCAACAGTTGCCCAATGAACTAGTTTTTATAGAGGCTTACTAGGGACTTTGGTTTGTCTATATATCACACGTGTATTAACAATTCCGATTAATACAATTATAGCATGATACAAAACATATTATAAACTTAATGAGATAATGCGATAAATACTCTATATTTATTTGCCTCTAGGGCATTTCTCCTTCAGATTATTCTCTTATGAAGGATAAGGGTGGCAATGTGTTTGCCAAGTATGTTGGGACTCAAAGTGGTTTCAAGAAAAGAGCCATTTGAGTCACCAAGCCTATTGTGACTAACTTCTTAGGACCCAACTTGGTTGGGGACCAACAAGCCCTAACTTGATCAATAGGTAATAGTGGAGGACATTGGAGATTTGGCTACACAATGAAGAATTAAGTGATTTTCATCAATTATATTTCCTCAAGCCAAGTCATTTGGATCATAGTGTCTCTATCTCATATCCAATGTTCCTCCTTGCGGTAACTTGCATTTAAACTATATACATTGAAAGTTGCTTGCTCCTTTTCATATGTTGGTTTTATTAATTACTTTCATATGGTTGTATATGGTGTGCTCTATACTTACTTATCTTGAGTAATCAAGTATATATGTGTATGTTAGGTTGCACACCATGTACGTGTGAGCTTGTGTTGAGCCTCGATTGTATCTTGTTCGTATCTTAATGGGCTATTTTGAGAGATCAATGGACTATCCCATTTTGAGGGAGTGATTTGCTTTGGCACTTCATAATCCTAAAATGTGTACACATGAGGACTACCACTTAGTGTTGATATATCAAGATTATCTAATCTCTGTGTGGTATATCATTCTCATGAGAAATTCAAATTCTATAATGTCCATTAATTATTTCGAGTTGGATTTTATTTGCCTCTTATTGAGAAGAAATGGATTATCACATTATGGGGTAGTAATAAGCTATGTGCATATTACGAGCCTAGAAAATGTGAACATGTAAGGTATTGCCACTTAGAATCGATATTGTAAATTATCTTGTTCCCTATGTGGCATGTTTCTCAAACAAGTTCCAAATTTCTTGAATGATTTTTCTTGCTCCTCTTTTGGATCTTGTCTGTGAGGAATGTTCTTGGTACGGTTATCCTCAAATGTGTTCTTCTACATCTTTTGGGAAACCGTTTGCTTCAAGTTATAATAATAATTGATTTGCATAATCTTGTGAATAATTGAAGGTATCAAGGACATCTATCTATCTAAGCATTGTGCTTAAATCGTATATTTCCCCTATGCTTTTTTCGTTGTGAAGATGATCTTGAATATTCTTGCAAACTACCACCAAGAAGTAACTTCTTATACTCCTTGTCCTTGACAAGTGATATTCACATTTGTGGTGGAATTTGTAGATCGTCTTCATATTGGCTTTTGTTTCGTGATTTAATTGGCATAGTAGAGGCATTGATCTCATTTATGTGCATTTTGTATTCAAATGCAAAATTATAAATAATGCACACATCTTGGGGGAGCTATCCTATACCTTTTAGAGCACTCTCTTTACACTCTTATCATAACTTCTTTTTGTCCTTTTCGAGTGTGTTCTGAGGGAAGACAAAATTACTTTTTGGTACCTAGCTTGTGCCATTGTGAAAAGTGTGGAGGGTTTGGTTTGGTTTTGTTGGAACCTTGCTCTCTTTTGGGAGTTTGCTATCTCATTCCTTCTTCTATGTTTTATCTTCTTGAATGAGATAAGTGTTTGAGTTTGTGTGTTTTGTTTCTTCATGTCTGCTAATTTTTTTTTAGTTTTGTTCATGTGTTGAACTTGTGGATCAATCTTTTGTTGGTTTGATTCTTTGATATAATTTGGATAACAAATTTGTTTTGACACGCTATTTGTGTCTTCTTGGATTTCTTGGTGTCCAAATGTATCTTCTTTGGATCTTGAAAGTCTTGTGCGTGCATATTTATTATATGTATATTTAATGTCATGCTTGGTTTACTTGATCCAATATATTGGGTAGACTCCATCAAATCCTAAATGGCTAAGATGTGCATGAAATTCAAATTTCATCTCTAAATATGCACATATTTATACGGAGTTTTCCCAATGTATTGTAGTTATTCTAACTACTTTGGACCCAATAAGTTTGGGGACCAAAATGTACTTGAATGTTGTTTTAGGTACATTGGAGATGGAATGGATGCTTGTCTCAACTATATGGAAGGTGTTCTCACCATGTGTAAATTGGAGCCAAGCTAGGTCAATAAACTCTTACCTACTACATCATACCAATGCTATCTCGGTAACAAGTATTCACTTCATGCATACATGTATAGCTTTGAACCTTGTGTAGGTTGCATCATGGCATGAATTTCTTTATTTGCAAAATATTATGGTTCTTTAAAAGGTTTTAAAGAAAACTCTTTATTGCAAATGTGGGAAATTTTAGATGATTGCATATCTTTGGGAGTAATCCTAAATATGTCAACTTCGCAATTTTATTGCATATCCTTTACTCATGATGCTCACATGTGCAATATTGATACTTGTTGATAAATTGTTGCAAATTTATTCAACCTTTGTGATACTTGTTGCCTTCCTCAAGGCATCCCAACTATCTTTTATTCCCTTATTGCTAGTTGTGATTTTATTGAGGTTTAAGTGGTTGAAATTCATTATTATACAATGAGATATATCAAGCCTTGTGCTATATATATGTGCTTTTATGCAAAGATCTTATTGGTATAGTTTATGACTTCTTTCTCGGATATCATGGCATCCCTTTTTAAAGTAACTATTTTGTGTGTGCATGTTTCTTTGTGGATTCTTCATCTTGATGTTTTGTCCACTAAGAAACTTATACACATGAGAAAGTTATTATCTCCCCTTGACATCCTCGTTCTTAGCCGGCCATCTTTCTTATTTGTTGTGTTTTTTGGTGGTTTCAGAAAGAATTTGATTTATGAGTGCTTGTCTTACTTGATTGCATCTTCGTGCACTCATATTTCGTGAATATGTTTTGGACCCAAGTTTGTCTTGATAAACTTATCGTGCACTCATATCTATATCGTGTCCAAAATATGTTCTTTAGATCCTTATGGTTTCTTTGCTTCTTAAGTTGATGCCGCTCACATATCTTCTCATTGCATTATTTGGATCCTCAATATGGTTTGAATTCCTCCATTTATTCGTCATTGGATAAGTGCATTTTATTCCACTCATTTTATGAGATTTGCACATCTTGGGGAGGAGCTCATACTATATTGGCTCTTTAGATTTTTTCGCCCATTTCGGCAGTTGTTGACAATGGGGGAGAAGTTTAGAGGGTTTAAGGGAAATGGTTTTATGCTTAAGTTTGGTTTGCTCTTAAGTGTTTGCCTTTCATGCATATCTATCTTTGACTGATGTTTTGCATGGTTTAATATATAGTGTAAACTCTACCAAAGGTTAATCTTGCCAATGTATGTAATGAAATTCAAGTTCATCACACGTGCATATATTGTGGGGGAGTTTGCTCTATATATTATGGTTCTACTCACATCACCTTCTTTGCATGGTTTAATATATAGTGTAAACTCTACCAAAGGGTAATCTTGCCAATGTATGTAATGAAATTCAAGTTCATCACACGTGCATATATTGTGGGGGAGTTTACTCTATATATTATGGTTCTACTCACATCACCTTCTTTGGTAGTGGTTGATGTAAGTACAACTAGTTTTGATATGGGCTAGTATCTTTGTGATACTTGATCATATCAAGTAAAACTCATGTATACAATTTATTCTCGGATAAGTTGCATACTTGTTTTCAATATTCATTATATAAACCCTCTTGTTGAGATTGTCATCAATTACCAAAATGGGGGAAATTGAAAGTGCATGGAGCCCCCATGTGTGGTTTTGGTAATTAATGACAATCCCTATGGACTAATGGTTTCATTGAGTTATATTTGAAGGGCTTTTCCATATGTAATTATATGAAGTCCATGTGTTGGATTCAAGGTTGATGCCATGAAGATAACGATATAGGTTGAGTATTGGCATCAAGATCATTGATACGAAGAGATGAAGTCCATGTGTTGGATTCAAGGTTGGATGCCATGAAGATAAAGATATAGGTTGAATATTGGCATCAAGATCATTGTTACGAAGAGATGAAGTCCATGTGTTGGATTCAAGGTTGAATGCCATGAAGATAAAGAGATAGGTTGAGTATTGGCATCAAGATCATTGATATGAAGAGATGAATATGATATGATCAATGAGAATAATTGATGAAAGGAGTTAGTGTATGGAACTCAAAGAAAGACATTCTCTAGCTTATGTGTTGAGCCATGAAAGATCTAGATCTTGAGTGTTTGATTTCAAGAGGAGAATTCAACATATGGCTCTAAGTCGAGGTCATGATGGACTCATGTGTTGAGCCCTAGTTGACTAAGGCTTTGAGCATGCAAGCAAGTGAAGAATTCATTATGTATCTCAAGATATTGTGATAGAGCATGAAGAAGATTAAGTGATGGCCAAAGTGGTGTTCAAGGTGTGATCCAAAGAATGGTCAAGTGTGAGTTGAGCCTTTGGCGAAGTGTGTCTTGGAGAAATGAAGATTGTGTGAGCATTCATGCTTACCTCCAAGAGATCATCATAATGAAGTCTAGAAGAAAATATATTAGGTTGATCAAGACAAATTAAGTACAAAGATTAGATTCAAGTTGATCAACTCACAAGCATATATTGTGTACCAAGTGGGATCAAGTGATCTTGTGGTATGGTAAGCAATTGTCAATTGTGCTTTGTGAACTAACCCATGATATATGTGTTTGGTGTTTCTATATGTGGTTAGATATCTTTCCATGAGCTTGCATCAAAAGGAATATTTCGTGTAGCCCATGAGAGGATGACATCAAGTGTTGATTGTCATCAAGATTGAGAAGTGCAAGTTCAAGATGAGCATCTCGAAGATCACATGCTTGAATATTGCCGTCCATTTTGGTGTAATGGACATGTGAAAATATTTATAAATGAGGCTTTCCCATAGTGGGGTATGGGGGAGCAATTTGCAATTCTTCACCAAGCAAATGAAGTCAAGAAAGATGTTCCATCTTGAGGCGGGCATGATCGTCATCATCTAACTCAAGTGAAATGCGTAAGGCAAAGGTATAACTTTGATAGGTTTTATATTTTGCCGGTCTCAAGGTGGTTGTTGGGAGACCGGGTTATAGGTTTGTTAACCGTACTATCAAGGGGGTTCTCGGGTTAGTAACTTGTTCGCATCGTTCGTAGAGAGCTCAAACCTTTGCATATTTGACACCATGTTTCTTGGTTCTTATTTGTATTTTCTCTGGCTGAGGTTTTAGAATTTGTTGTCATCTTCATGACATGCTTAAGTTTACCAAAAACGGATTTTATATGAAAATCTTATTGCGTTTTTGGTGTTGGAGGTTTTACCGATTCTTCATTTAATTAGAGGTTACACCTCTCCCCCATTTGGTTCTATCCTGCTTTGTTTTTATTTGGTGTTTCTCTGCATGAGGAACTTGAGCCTGTTGTTATCTTCAAAACAAGACCAAGTTCATCGAAAACGGATTCCGTAGGCAAAAGATATTGCGTTTTCCGTATAACTCGTTTTGCTGTTTTGGAATCCGGATTCAGATCCGGAATTTTCCGGGCCTGGTACCGGAACAATCCGGAATGAATTATGGGTCAAGACCGGGCGACTCTGGGTGAGTCCAGTAGCTGTTTTTAAGTCCGGAATGAATCCGGAATATTCCGGATCTGGCACCGGAAAGTGCGAAAACTGTGTAACGGGAAGATTTCTTCTTTCCCTATATATAGGCCTTCTTCCCCAACGGTTTTCCTAGATTTTTCACACTCTCTCACCTCCATTGTTGACATTGAAGAAAGCTTGCTTCCTCTCTATCCCTCCTATGATTCTTGCATCTTTTTGAGGGAAAAGAGAGAGGAGATCTAGATCCACAGCTCCACCAATCAAATCTTCCTCTAAGTGAGGGAAACCCCTTTGGATTTAGATCTTGGAGTCATTGGTTGACCTCCTCCTTTGTTCTTCCTCTCCTATTGCTCCCTAGCACTTGTTGCTTCGGTGGAATTCGAGAGAGATGGATTTGTGCACTTCTTGTGTTCTTGCTTTGCATTTGTTGCATAGTTTTTGAGCTCTCCGGTTCGATTAGTTCGAGTGAGAGCACGAGTGCTTGTAACTCTTGGAGGGTGACCTCCTAGACGGTTTGGTGGTTGTGACCGTGGTGACCTCTTCGTGGAAGATTGTGAAGAGGCCCGGGTCTTCTCCTTCGTGGGGATTGTGAAGTGGTTTTGGAGCTTGCCATCTCCGGAGTGGAGGAAAAGCTAACCGTAAGGAAAAGGCCCTTGCTTCGTGTGGGGGCTTGGAGAAGAAGGTGAGACTTCGTGGCGTACGGGTGTCCTTCGTGGTATCCCGCACCTCTCCAATGGTTACTACCTTTCTTCGTGGAAGGGAACATCGGGATACATCTTCGTCTCTGCGTGCCTCGGTTATTTCTATACCCGAGTTTACTTCCTTGTGATAGCCTTCGTGCTTGAAGTAATATATATCTTGTTTATCACTTGTGATATATCTCTTGTTCTCATCTTGTTTAGCTTAAGTTGTTGGTGCACTTAGTTGAGCCTAGCATATTTAGGATTTGTGATTGAAAATTAAACGATAGTTTATTTCCGCATTCTTTCAAGCCAAATCCGTAATTGATTTTTAAAAACGCCTATTCACCCCCTCTAGGCGACATCTTGATCTTTCAATTGGTATCAGAGCAAGGTCTCTCTTGTTTAGGCTTCACCGCCTAGAGTGAAAAGATGTCGGCTAGTCGCCATCTCGACGCTAAATTTTACTCATGCTTTAAGAGTAAGCGTCTGATAAATCTGTTCATGAGACAATTTGGTAAGCGTCATTGGCCGGAGCCTCCCGCTAGACTTCCTCTTCTTCCTTCGCACATCCACAAGTAAGTTTTAACCCACTTTGTTTACACCAAGGAATTCATAATATTGTTTTCTAATTACAATACGTATACGTGTTTCAAATTAGGACGCTAAGGAGATAGAACTTTGGCATCTTGGCTCCAGGTACTTTAGCCGTACATAGGATAATGGGTGAATGCGACGACTACTGTATGGCCCGAGAATGAGCCATTTCAGACAGTTGATTTTAACGCATATATGCAGACGTATAGACAGTCCACTTGACTGCACTTAGTGCGGACGTCCTAGCCTGATCAGTTGCCACCTCTTGCTATTACAGATATGTACCCACTTCAGGCTATCGAGGAAGTAGATACTACACGGTACGTACCTTATTAATATTGCTAAATGCATGTCTCAGTAATCAAACCTAACATTTTGTTTATCTATTACCGCCAGAGTTGATACAAGACATTCAGTGTGACGTTGCTGCCTTTGCCCCGTAGCCGCGACAGGTGCCTTGGTTCAAGCGTATGGAGGACAAGCTATGACGTGTCTACATCGTTCTTACTTGTGTGGTTGTGACGGCGGTGCGGACCTTGCGTCCCACGGTCCAGCCCTGCGTCCGACGCAGCACTCTCCACTCATTCAGGATGCAAATGTATCAACCTCATGTCACTCAACAGTTCGACATGACCTCCGACTACGTCTTACACCCGTACATACTCCTCGTCCACGACCTACGTACGAGCCTAGTAGTTCGTCGCAGCAGCCAGATCCTTTCCACCCAGGTTCATCACAACCACCTACGTACCAGCCTCCAGATGCATCCCAGCCTGGTAGTTCGACGTGGAAGCCGCCACCTCTGTACCAGCACGGGATGCCGCCTTCTTACGGGTATGGTATGCCTGGTTAGGGGATCCAGGCACCTCCACATGTCTGGTGGAACCTGTGTCTCCTGTGCCGATGACTAAGCTTTTGGGCCACCTCGGTAAGTAGTTTTGAGTCGTCACACATATATACCTTATTCACCAACACAGACTACAGACGTAACATCTACGGGTGGGGGTGACGAATCTACACACGTGGAACTGGACGAAGAGACAATGTACCAGTCTCCACCGCCGCCCGAGACGCAGGACACAAAGACACATGAGGAGGAGCCGTTGTGAGGCTGAGGGATGCATGACCTACCGAGACTCGACTTCGGAAACCGCAGCTGTATCGTGCTCACAGAGGTGTCTTATACTACTATCTATGTACGAGACATGTTTTTATGCACGAGACATATTTCTATGTATGAGTCATCTATGTATCGTTCGGCGTAATACTATGTATGAGACATATTTCTATCTATCTAGATTTGGTTCAGATATTAATTAAGATTACAAATAGATAGGACACGGTTACAACGGGAAATTAAGATACATCCGCATTCTGAAATTAACTACTAAGACAGAAATTTAAAACTTCACCAAACTACACGACACGAAGTCAACTCCCGTCGATGTAGCACTCTTGCCCTTCGACAACGCAACACTCTTGCCCTTCGACGATGCATCAACCCTTGCCCTTCGACAATGGAGCTCTCTTGGTTGTGATGCTCGGCATGAAGATATCGTCTTCATCCTCGCTCTCCTCAACCCACAAATAAGGATGGCTTTCTCATAACTCATAGTTGCTTCAGTCCGTCTTCCACCTAGCATGCAACATGAGAAGTACTTATCGTATTTCCTAATGGGTGCTCGATGGCTAGTGATGATGTGAAAGCACACGTTCGTTGGGAGACCCCAAGAGGAAGGTATGAAGCAGTGCAGCAGCAAGTTTTCCCTCAGTAAGATACCAAGGTTATCAATCCAGTAGGAGTAAGAAATCACTTCTGAAGGTTGTCAGTGGCGCGCTGACGTGGAACCTGCACACAACACAATCAAACTACTTTGCCCCAACGAAACAGTGAGGTTGTCAATCTCACCGGCTTGCTGAAAACAAAGGATTAAACGTATGGTGTGGAAAATAGTGTTTAATTGCAGAGAATGAAAAGGAACAATGATTGCAGTTGGTTGTATTATCAGTGTAAAAGAATGGACCGGGGTCCACAGTTCACTAGTGGTGTCTCTCCATAAAAGATAACTAACATGCTGGGTGAACAAATTACAGCTGGGCAATTGATAAAATATTGAGCGCATAACAATGCATATATATGACAAGATGACTACTATGATATTCAATTGGGCATTACAACATGATACATAGACCGTTATCCAACAGCATCTATGACTAATAATCCACCTTCAGGTTGACATCCGTGTTCCCCGTTGGTATTAAGTTGCAAGCAACAGATTATTGCATTAAGTAAAGTGCGTAATGTAAACAATACAATTATCCTTAGACAAAGCATTGCTGTTTTACCCCTAGTGGCAACAGCACATCCACAACCTTAGAAGTTGCTGTCACTCTCCCAGATTACTGGAGACTGAACCCACTATCTAGCATAAATACTCCTCTTGGAGTTAAAAGCATCTACTTGGCCAAAGCATCTACTAGTAACGGAAAGCATGCAAGATCATAAATAACATATAAGATAGATTGATAATCAACTTGACATAGTATTCAATATTCATCGGATCCCAGCAAACACAACATGTAGCATTACAATAAGATGATCTTGATCATGATAGGCAGCTCACAAGATCTAAACATGATAGCACAAGGGAGAGACAACCATCTAGCTACTGCTATGGACCCGTAGTCCAAGGATGAACTACTCACGCATCACTCCGGAGGCAGGCATGGTGATGTAGAGCCCTCCGGTGATGATTCCCCTCTCCGGCAGGGTGCCGGGAAGAGCTTCTGAACCCTCCCGAGCTAGGGTTGACGACGGCGGCGTCTCTGGAACTTTTCGTGGATAATGGCTCGGGTATTTAGGGTTTTCGCGTCGGGGATTATATAGGCGAAAGGGCGGCGGCTGGAGGCACCCGGGGCCCACACCACCACGGCGCGGCAGGAGGTGGGCCCGCGCCGCCCCATGGTGTGGCTGCCTCCTGGTCTCTCCGTCTCTCCTTTGGACTCCGTGTACGTGTTGGAAAAATAGGAGGTCCTGTCCAAGTTTCGTCCAATTCCGAGAATATTTCCAGACTAGCTTTTCTGGAATACAAAAACAGCAGAAAACAGGAACTGGCACTGTGGCATCTTGTTAATAGGTTAGTCCCAGAAAATGCATAAAAATGCTATGAAGTGTATATAAAACATGTAACAATTGGTATAATATCAACATGGAACATCAGAAATTATAGATACGTTTGAGACGTATCAAGCATCCCCAAGCTTAGTTCTACTCGTCCTCGAGTAGGTAAAACGATAAAAACAAAATAATTTCTGAGGTGACATGCTACAATCATAATCTTGATCAAATAGTATTGTAAAGCACATGTTATGAATGAAGTGATCCAGGTCAATGGTCTATAGTTTGCTAGCAAGTAGATAATGAGCAAACAACTGAATCATATAAGCAAAAACTTTTCATGAATAGTACTTTCGAGACAAGCATCAAAAGTTTTGCATAAGAGTTAACTCATAAAGCAATAGATTCTAAGTAAAAGGTATTTAACCAACACAAAGGAAGATTTAAGCTTCAGCAATTGCTTTCAACTTTCAACATATATATCTCATGGATATTTGTCAACACAAAGCAATATAATAAGTGCAATATACAAGCATATAAAAATTGTTGCACCAAAGTTGACACTAGTGTTTGCTTCTGAGATAGAAAGAAGTAGGAAAACTGACTCAACATAAAAGTAAAAGAAAGGCCCTTCGCAGAGGGAAGCAGGGATTAAATCATGTGCTAGAGCTTTTTAAGTTTTTGAAATCATATAGAGAGTAAAAATAAGTTTTGGAGGTGTTTGTTAATTGTCAACGAATCAGAAAATGGAAAGTACAATATGACCCCTGCCAACCAGACTTTTAAGAGCGGCTCCCATGAAGGACGTTATTTCTACCAGCAAGGCAGATCATCCCTCTTTCTCTTTTGTTTACACATGCAGATATTTCACTGTGTCATTGCTTGACTGATAAATCAGGGCAAAAATGTGAAGAGAATTAAGCGGTTAAAGTTGTAATTAATTGGGACTGGGCACCCCATTTGCCAGCTCTTTTTGCAAAATTAATGGATAAGCGGATGTATATGCCGCTAGTCCGGTGGTAAAGTCTGTTTGACAGTTGACATAAAGACATCCACCCCGTCCTCATGAGCTTGGTAAACATTGACACAAAAAGGAATAATAAAGTTTTGAATAGTTTAAAGGTAGCACATGAAAAATTTACTTGGAATGGCAAGGAAATACCACATATAGGTAGTTATGGTGGACACAATGGCATGGATTTTGGCTCAAGGTTTTGGATGCACGAGAAGCATTCCCTCTCAGTACAGAGTTTAGGCTAGCAAGGTTATTTGAAGCAAACACAGGATATCAACCGACAACAAGACTTATATGAAAACATATTGCAAGCATTATAAGACTCTACACTGTCTTCCTTGTTAACCAAACCCTTTTACTAGAAAATATCTAGACCTTAGAGATACCAATCATGCAAACCAAATTTCAACGAGCTTTACGGTAGTTCTTCATTAATAGGTTTTAACTACATGATACAAAAGCTTAAACATGAACTACTTGATAACTCAAAACAATTGACAAGTATCAAATTATCCAATACAGTGATCTACAAGAATATGTAAGCTTTTTCCATTATACCATCTACCACATGCAACATTTTCTGTTCCAACCAAACACCAATCAATTTATTTCAACACAAACTCTCCAAACAATTATAAGTGAAGCAAGAGAGTACTTTCTAAAAGAACTAACAGCTCTGAATAAGAGATGCATGAAAACAGGAGCTAAAAGCATAGCAATAGCTAGACAAGAATACTCAACAAGTATAAGTGAAGAATAGGAGTATTCATATGAAAAAGCGGAGCGTGTCTCTCTCCCAATCAAGATGCTAGGTCCAATCAAGTTGACCAGAAAATAAAATAACAATGAAAATAAAAGCACACAGACGCTCCAAGTAAAGCACATATGATGTGAAAGAATTAAAATATAGTTTCACTAGAGATGACCTGATAAGTTGCTGATGAAGAAGGGGATGCCTTGGGCATCCCCAAGCTTAGACGCTTGAGTCTTCTTGAAATATGCTGGGGTGATCCATGGGAGCATCCCCAAGCTTAAGCTCTTCACTCTTCTTGATCACATTATATCATCCTCTCTCTTGACCCTTGAAAACTTCCGCCACACCAAACTCAGAATAATTCTCATTAGAGGGTTAGTGCACAATCAAAAACTCACATGTTCTATAAGGACACAAACATGACAATTACTTTTAAACATTAGCTACTGCCACTGATGTTATGTGAAGCTCTTCACCAAAAAAAGAATTCCACTCAACACTAGTAAATGCAAAATAAAAGCAGAATCTGTCTAAAACAGAACAGTCCGTAAAGACGAATTTTTCGAGGCACTTACGTTGCTCAAATCGAAAAACTCAAACTAATGAAAGATGCGTACATATCTGAGGATCACGCACAAATTTTTCAGATTTAAATAATTTTTTTGTGATTTTACAGAAGCAATACGGTGAACAACAGAAATCTGTGGGGCGTAAGCCCTACAGTCCTTAGGTCTAAAAAAAAACAGCAGAAATCTGTTCCTGCGCAGAAATCCAAATCTAGCATCATCTTCCTATTAGAGGCCTTACTTGGCACAACAATGCAAGAAAATAAAGATACAAAGGCATTGCTACAGAAGTAAACAGCACCTTGACTCAAATAAAGAAAAATTGCAGAAATAAAACAATGGGTTGTCTCCCATAAGCGCTTTTCTTTAACGCCTTTCAGCTAGGCGCAGAAAGTAAGAATCAAGTGTTTCCAAGTAAAGAAGCATCCAAAGAGAGGTCAGAAGTTTTCTCAACAATGCATTGTATCTTATCTATATAGGTTTCAGAATGCCCCCTTTCAATATCTTCAGGCACATCATATTCATCAAATGGGGTTTCAGGAACAATCCAATCAAAATTCTTTTCTAACGCTTCATGCATTCCTATAAGCTTAAAAGGTACTGGTATCTTAACTTCCCCCTCATAATTAGTTTCTTTAGTGTACTTAAGCCTCTCTTTTTCCAGTTTCTCAAGTGTATTAACAACGTCAATATAATAGCCAAGCATCTTATATCGAATAAAAACTTTTCTAGCTTCTCTAGCAACATCACCAAATTCTTTAAGCAGGGTTTCTAGAACAAAATCTTTCTTTTCACCATCTTCTGTATCATGAAGTTTAAGAAACATATGATGCATTATAGGATTCAGATTGACAAACCTAGCTTCCAACATGTGAACTAGAGAAGTTGTGGCAATTTCATAATTTGGAGCAAGTTCTACCAAGGATCTATCTTCAAAATCTTTAAGCCTACTAATGTGACCAAAGAATTCCTCAATGTTATCTCTTCCAATGATAGACCCACTACCCACAGATATGTCTTTTAAAGTATACTTAGGGAGAAGCATGATGAAATAACGGAAACTAAACAGAAAATAAACTAGATGCAAGTAACTAATTTTTTTGTGTTTTTGATAAATGAAGCAAACAAGACAAGATAAAAATAAACTAAGCAAGACAATAACAAAGTACAGAGATTGGAAGCGGATGACGTGAAAGCACACGTTCGCTGCGAGACCCCAAGAGGAAGGTATGAAGCAGTGCAGCAGCAAGTTTTTCCTCAGTAAGATACCAAGGTTATCAATCCAGTAGGAGTAAGAAATCACTTCTGAAGGTTGTCAGTGGCGCGCTGACGTGGAACCTGCACACAACACAATCAAACTAGTTTGCCCCAACGAAACAGTGAGGTTGTCAATCTCACCGGCTGCTGAAAACAAAGGATTAAACGTATGGTGTGGAAAATAGTGTTTAATTGCAGAGAATGAAAAGGAACAATGATTGCAGTTGGTTGTATTATCAGTGTAAAAGAATGGACCGGTGTCCACAGTTCACTAGTGGTGTCTCTCCATAAAAGATAACTAACATGCTGGGTGAACAAATTACAGCTGGGCAATTGATAAAATATTGAGTGCATAACAATGCATATATATGACAAGATGACTTCTATGATATTCAATTGGGCATTACAACATGATACATAGACCGTTATCCAACAGCATCTATGACTAATAATCCACCTTCAGGTTGACATCCGTGTTCCCCGTTGGTATTAAGTTGCAAGCAACAGATTATTGCATTAAATAAAGTGTGTAATGTAAACAATACAATTATCCTTAGACAAAGCATTACTGTTTTACCCCTAGTGGCAACAGCACATCCACAACCTTAGAAGTTGCTGTCACTCTCCCAGATTACTGGAGACTGAACCCACTATCTAGCATAAATACTCTCTCTTGGAGTTAAAAGCATCTACTTGGCCAAAGCATCTACTAGTAACGGAGAGCATGCAAGATCATAAATAACATATAAGATAGATTGATAATCAACTTGACATAGTATTCAATATTCATCGGATCCCAGCAAACACAACATGTAGCATTACAATAATATGATCTTGATCATGATAGGCAGCTCACAAGATCTAAACATGATAGCACAAGGAGGAGAGACAACCATCTAGCTACTGCTATGGACCCGTAGTCCAAGGATGAACTACTCACGCATCACTCCGGAGGAAGGCATGGCGATGTAGAGCCCTCCGGTGATGATTCCCCTTTCCGGCAGGGTGCCGGGAAGAGCTTCTGAACCCTCCTGAGCTAGGGTTGACGACGGCGGCGTCTCTGGAACTTTTCGTGGATAATGGCTCGGGTATTTAGGGTTTTCGTGTCGGGGGGATTATATAGGCGAAAGGGCGGCGGCTAGAGGCACCCGAGGGGGCCACACCACCCCACGGCGCGGCAGGAGGTGGGCCCGCGCCGCCCCATGGTGTGGCTGCCTCCTAGGTCGTCTCCGTCTCTCCTTTGGACTCCGTGTACGTGTTGGAAAAATAGGAGGTCCTGTCCAAGTTTCGTCCAATTCCGAGAATATTTCTAGAACAGCTTTTCTGGAATACAAAAACAGCAGAAAACAGGAACTGGCACTGTGGCATCTTGTTAATAGGTTAGTCCCAGAAAATGCATAAAAATGCTATGAAGTGTATATAAAACAAGTAGCAATTGGTATAATATAAACATGGAACATCAGAAATTATAGATACGTTTGAGACGTATCTGCCAGCCATGCATATATAGTGTCGTAGAAAGCTCAGCAAAAAGAGGTGGACTACTAAGAAGTTCTTCCCATAAAGTTCCTCCCAGGCACTAACTTATTGTCAAATACCTTGAAGTCAGCCGCACACCACAAAAGGCATTCGGACATTCTAGAATGAAAACTATGATCAAAAGAAAAGCCCGACATGTTCGAATGAATAGACTAGAATTCTTACCCACCTCAGTGAGGAGGAGATTTATAAGACGAGAAGAAATCGCGGGAGGAAATGAGGGGAACAAGGGTGGCGGGAGAAAAGGGGCGAGAAACTAAAGTGTGGGAGCAACGGTGGCGTGAAAAAAGGCGGTAGAAACGGTTGCGGGAAAAAAGCCCGGGAGACAAAATGCGGGAGAAACGGTGGCGGGAAAAAGGCGGGAGCAACGATGGCGGGAATATATGGGCGGGAGATATACGCGGGAAATGAAAAAAGGCCAAAATGGTCGGAAAATCTGTGGCTTCAGCAACTTTCGTCACGGCTAATGTCGAAACCCGACTGTCGGCAATACAGTTACGTGATGCAACACCGGCCATGCAGATCAGCTGGCTTTCGGCAGAAGCATGGACGAAAGGATCCTTTCATCATGGGCGAAGACGAAACATGTTGCTTTCATCACTGGCGCTAACAAAACCGCGCTTTCGTCTTCGCTAATGACGAAACATGCGGCTTCAGCGTGGGCCGTGACGACGGCGCGCTATTCTTCAAATTTACAGAGAACGCGTGCTACTGTCCAAATATATATATTTTTTAAATGATTTAAATGTTATGTATATTTGGCATCATCTTTTGTTTAGAACATATAGCTTGACAAATGATGTCAATCTGTTCTTACTTGAATTGCGCGTGCGTACATATTAGACTCATTATACATGTTGCCTATCAAATATATATGCTTCAATTGTAGATATCGAATAGTTTTTCTTCAAAACCGGAGATATAGATATGCACTACAATCACAATAAAATTACAGATCTGAACGTATAATATAATGGTAAATAGTTGGTGTAGTGGATTTCACAGCATATCCTAATTAATTCTCTAATCAAATATATAATCTCGATATCTTAGTAGTGTATTGTAATATAATGGTAAAAATATACGCTCAAAAAATCCCAATCCTTTTTAATAAATGTGCACTAATTGACATGATGTGTGTGGATAATTAAGATGTCCTTATTAAATATGTATATATTTTAAAACATATGCAATACAACAACCAACAGAACGGTAGGCACATTTCTATGCAACAACCAAGTTTGGACACTTATCAGTACAACAATCACATATTTGACCCGGCTTTTCTACGAGACGACAAACACAATAGATGCTTGGAAATATATCCAATAAAGAGCTAGATATGAAATCTATATGGAGTTACAACAACCAAAATATCGTATCGATACAAAAATTGATACCTGAACCTATCAGTACACCCACGTCTTAATTGAAGCAATTGATTTTGCATAGGGTGGAGAATATGAGCAGAATATCTGTAAAAATTTGTAAGTAAATACGAAATTATTATCAATAACATGCCTATATAAACCCAAGAACCCCATTCGTAACACCCACACAAAAAACACAAAACTCTCGTTTAAACATCTAAGGGTGAGGTAGCTAGTAGTTGTTGTTATGGCGAAACTCCTTGGTTTGTTGTTGGTCTTCACTTTTGTTCTCGCTGCAATGGCTGAAGATTGTAACCTCGACCTACCAGGGTTAATCCAAGAGTGCCAACAATATGTGATGTTTCCCGCAAACCCAAAGATACCTCCTTCAGATTCATGTTGTGGTGTGATCCAGCAGGTCAACGTGCCGTGCTTATGCTCCAAGCTCAACAAGAATATCCAGAAGTTGGTGTGCATGGAGAAGGTCGTGTATGTCGCCGATTACTGCAAGAATCCACTCAAGCTAGGCTCGGTCTGCGGCGGTAAGTATTTATATATTCAACATATGGTATGTGCTACTAATATATGTTATGACCTATGCATGACGTGATTTTATTTACCGATTTTCTTACAGGCTACCATGTCCCTCCTCTAGGCCAATAGATGGATGTTTTCAGTCAGATGATCACTGGAGAAATGTTAGGTTTAGTTGCTATAGGTCCGTACCTTGATTTTCTTTTGCCTTTGTGATGTGTGTAACCTGGGATGTTTCGTTAAATACCTTTATATTGAGTCATTCTGTAGGGAATTAGATGGTTGAGTAATAAATATGTCTCCTCAAATTGCGTGCATCCTCTACGTTTTGTGTGAGCATTCAATTTTAATTTGTAGTCATCTGAATGTGCAAGGATAAATAAACATGAAGGTGGTTTTTTCCTTCAACATAAGATTTTTTTTTCTTGTTTTGAAACATAGTGATCAACCCTTTGTTAATTTTTATTGTGATAATCTGCTTTTAGTTGTACAGTTTGGCGGTGGAACTTGACCATCTCACAAATGACTAAGTAAGAGAAAAATTCCGCATGAACATTGCCAAAAGGTAAGATGTCTATAAAATAGTACAAGTCGGTCTAAGTAAATTGTTTAGAACATGGATGAGGTCAAGTTGTGTTCATGTAGACTAGAGAAATTATACTTAGTATTGATATAGAATAGAATGACTTCTCATGCAAATAAAATTAACAAAGAGAAGAAAATGTGGATTGACATTTAGGCTTATAAACGTTGCACCTATGCACATACAGAAAAAGAGTCGCGCACCCGTGATGTTATGAATGTGTTTGGCATTCATGTCAACCATCTAGATGGGAAAGTTTCAACTAAATCAGCTTACTCGACTGCATTCGACAAAAAAATGCTCTGACAACATGAAAAAGTAGCCCCCCCTAACAATTGTGGGGTTTTCATTTGTCTGCCCATCATCACCGACTTGACACAAATAGATGATACTTCTGTCAGTGTTTGACTATCTCTGAGAATTTCCTAGCCTGTTATGTGCTAATATATTTTAATTTAATTCGCGGTGAACCCAATTTGGGAACCTTTGGCTGCGCTTTAGCTTGAAACAATAGGTTTGCACTCCCTTTATGTGTATGCTCCTTGCTAATCATTTTGACCACAGCAATGGAATGTGTGAAACACCACAAACACATGGTTTTCAGGAATAAAAGAGTTGCCATATGTAATTCTCAAACATTATGTCAATGAGTTACTTATATGGTCCAACTGTTGCCCAAATGGGTCCGTGAAAATCCTTGATGATCGACAAGGTGTGATGCTCTCGCACTTCGCTTCGTCGCTCAAATCCCACTCTCTAACCCCCTTACATAGAGACTCGTAATTTTTTTACTAGCTAACTCAAATCATCAAAATTCCCCGTCTATTGTTGTTTGAAGTTCTTCCTAACCAACTTGATGCTTTGTTCACTGTGCATGCATTCCTTCTAATCATAGATAGTCCTGAGAAGATTCACTCTTTTTTATTCCACTTGAGATCGGAACCTCTATGTTCCAGAGGCAACTCTATGGATTGTACATGCGTAGTGAGGTTGCATGAGAAGCCATAGGTGCTCGCTCCCACACATCTGCTTGCTAATTAAACTGGGTTATCAAGCTCAGCACCATCACTAACTATATGAAAGCTGAGCGATTTCTCGCTCTCTCAGCGATCGTGCTACTGTTCATCACTGTTCCTAGGAACAGTGTTGAACAGTGACGCGATCCGCATCGTCGCTCGGTGATCGGACGGTCCACGCGCATCTCTGTGACGGTTTTGCAAAAAAAAAAACCTCACAAACCTAAAAATAAACCCGCATCCCACAGTTTCACGAGGAGAAGGACCTACATTAAATTACAACAAACCCGCGGGTCTTTTCTGCAAAAATGTCCAGAGCCCCCCCCTCCCTCTCTCTTCTCCGCGCGAAGCCGGAATCGCCGCGCCGCCGCCGGCGCGCCGCGCCGCCGCACCACGCCTCCTCGCTCAGATCTATTCATACGCCTGGGTGCGTCGTCGCCCCCTCTTCCTCCTCGCGGACTGTCGCTTGCCGGAGCGCCGCGGTCGCGCCGGAATCGACGCCGCCGCGCCGCAGGTTGCCGCCGCGTTTGCTCCTCGCCGGCGAACCTCCGGCGACCAGACTGTAGCGGCGCCGCCACCTTCCGACACCCCGCGTCGAGGCGCGTCCAGCGCGCCCAGCCGCGCGTCCTGGCACGCGCTGGTTCGCCGCCGGCGATGTCGTCGCCGCCTCGGCGGCTCCGGTCACCGATGACGTCACATTGACATCATGGTGGTCCTGGGCTGCAAACGGGCTCTTGCTGCGCCGGGCTTCTCTATTTTTTTTCTTTCTTTTCGTTCTGCTTTTCTATTTTTTCAAAACTTTTTGAACTTTTGAAAGACATTTCCAAATCGACTGACACTAAATTCTACAAATTTGTCGAAATCAAAATAGCCACTGCATTAAAAAAAAAGTTTGATTAGCTACATTTCCAAATCAAATGAGACCAAATTCCACAAATTTGCAAAAAAACAAAATAGTCACTGCATTTAAAAACAAACGTTTGATTAGATGAATATTTCGAGAAAATGCAAATTCATTTGCTCTAATTATGGCTTGCTTCTAAATTGAATTTAATAAATATAAACAAATTCAAAAAAAAAGTTTGATTACATACATTTCCATATCAAATGTGACCAAATTCCACAAAATTGTAAAAAAGCAAAATAGTCACTGCATGCAAACAAAAATGTTTGATTAGATGAATATTTCAAGAAAATACAAATTCATTTGCTCTAATTGTACCTTGCTTCTAAATTGAATTTAATAAATATAAATAACTTCCCAATTTTCCAATTTTAGCATTCGAACAACTTAACAATGTAAACTTTCCTTGAAATTGCACATATTAGAAACCAAAAACCTTTTAAATATGCACATTTCCAGACTTTAATTATTTACACCACGGTACTCACAAACATGACAAAAAAATGCCTACAAGAAAAAAAAACTACTTATGGCATATGATCTCCATTCAAATTTCAATTTTTTTTAAAAAAAATACCTTCCACATATTAGCATGAAGGGCTGGACAATTTCCAGAAAATTAAAAACGTTCAAAAATCAAAATCTCTAAATATATCCACCAACAAAAATCTGGGTAATACAACAGAATAATCAGAAAATTACGTGCTAATTACTTATGCCATACAACAAAACTTTCGGAAAATTCAAACTGTCGTGTCTCGATGCACGGACACCGGGAGTATAGGATACCCCCTTTTAGGTTCGGCACGGGGCGCGAAGGAGGCTGAGAATCGTCTTCTCGGGCGGAGTCTAGATCTAGCTCTCCTCTCCACGATCAAAGCATGCAACCAAAGGGACACAAGGAGCTACCCAGGTTCAGGCCGCCCGGAGGCTAAAAGCCCTACTCCTGCATGTCTGGATTGATGGGTTCTTCATAGTGTGGCTTACAATGGAACCTCCCGGATGGGGTACCCGGAAGGGTTTTGGCTGGAGGTAGAAGAAGGACAGATCCTGACCCGGAGGAGATCACCTTCCCCTCTACCTTCGCAGCCCTAGTCTAGTCTCGCTCTGGTTGGACTTGTGCCTTCGTTCCACCTTGTTCTGTTCCTTTCCTCCCCTCCTCCGTGCCTTGGTCATCCTTTTATAGGCTAAGGGGTTGCCACAGGGTCACGTGAGAGGCATGAGGGACCTTCGGGGTGAAGGACCCTCCTCATCTAGTTTAGGGGAGACGTGGCCTCTCCTCAGCCTAGCGTCTCCTTTGGGTTAGGTGGGAGCGTCCGCCTTGGGGTGGACATGAGCTGACACCACCATGGGCTGTGCTTCCCGCCCGCGCTGTCTTCGCCTTGTTTCCCAAGTCTTCTGCGGTCTTCCAGCGTGACGTGGAGAGCTTATCCACAGGGACGTGGGGAAGTACCTGAGAGGGAGCCAGGCCTCCTGCCGGGAACTCGGGCTCTCGGTCCTTCCTGGCCTTCTTGCTTGGTTCGGGGACCCGGCAGGTCCCCAGGACCGGAGCCCTTCGTCGACGTAGGCCTTGCGTGTCCTGACGGTGAACCCGCCAGCTTGACTTGAGTCTTGGTCTTGTCCATCTTCATCTTGGGCCCACATGGGGTGGACCCACTTTGGCAGCACTAGGGGAACCCCATGTTCCACTGCTGCGACAGTAGCCCCCGGCATGTGATGGCTCCCAAGTGCAGGAGATCAATTGTAGTACCTTTCAATTAGAAAAGGTTGTCGAACCCACGAGGAGCTGAAGGTATTGGTTAGTAAGATTGATAAATAAAACAATAAAAGATGCAGATGTTTTTGGTATTTTCAGTTGTATAATTGCAAGCAGATAACAGATAGTAGCAAGTGAAAGCTCTCAAGGAGAGAAAGCCCAATCCTCTTATGTGGCAAAAGGACAAGCTCAAGTGATGTGTAACTTATATGTGGCAAACGTTCCCGAGGGCGGCATGGATGATGCTAGGCATAGAGATTTATTAAACAACACGTTGAATATCTTGTCAAGTTTTAATCCTCTTTGGACGGAGCCATAATTAGGTATAGCTAAATAAATAAACTACAACCCCTTATGATGGATCATGTGGCCAAGCAAATGACTGCACAAGAATTATTAAGACCTAAAGTCCCACCATAGCATTACACTCTAAGGTCCCCGATACTAATACCCTCATAATATAACTTCATGACTCGGTCTCAGGTTTACGTGTCCTCCCAAGTCTCCATCAACTCATTACACTACGGTGTTCTCCTATGAGCCCATATAGGTGAAGTGTTGTGCAGTCGACGTTCGCACAACACCATCATATAATCACATAAAAGATAAACTCTTGACAAAATACCAACACATGTCATATATAAATCAATGCCAATTCATCCTATGCCCTCAGGAACATACGGGAACTACTCACAACGTGCGAACATGATCATAATCAGTGGCATAAGTGGTACAACACAATCTGAAATTATAACTTCACCAAATAATGACAAGTACTCAATCACAAACATGAATAGTAGCACAAGACAAGTATCTAGGTATAGCAACTCTCAAACTGCGAGGGGAACGGAGTGGATCACGGTGATGATGATGGTGATGGTGCTGGTCTTGATGGGGGTGATGATGTAGAGGCCTCCTCCCACGCCAAGGAGGAGAGGTGATGACGATGACGATGATTTCCCCCTTCTCCGGAGTTCCGGAGCAGCAGGATCTGACCCCCCTCGGAAGGGATCAGGAGTTTCGCCGCCGCCGCGACCTCGGATGGATTTGGAAAAATTAGGGCGTTACTTTTCGGGCGAGACGAAGGCGTCGATAAAAAGCCCCAGGCGAGGAGGTGCCCGAGGCACCTTTTGGTGGGTCCCACGCGGCTAGGTACATGGACCGCGTGGGCCACCCCCATTTGGCCCTCGAGGCTCTCCTCTCTTCGGTCTTCTTCCCTCTGCCTTTCTCCCGATGAAAAACTGACGCAGTATTTTTCCTTTTATTATTTGAGTTCCTGTAGCTCCTGAAACATTAAAGACAAGAAAAAGGAGGTTTTCTGCCTCCCAGAAATTAAATACCAAAAATAGGGACTTTGTATGAAAGTCCCCAAAATCTTCTAAAACATGTAGAAACAATCATATAATCATGCAAATAACATTCTAGTATGATACTAAAAGTTATATAAATGATGACATAAAATGCACGTATCAGCATGGTCCCGGCGGCTCTTGCTCCAGATGCCTGGGCCATGGCCTAAAGATAGGTCAAAGTGGGTCCCTGGGCACCTGGTCTTCCTTGCTCTGCTCCGTTGGGGACCCGCCGAGGCGAGGTAGAGACGAGCCCCCGTGTCCTGTTGACTGAATCGCGGCGAACGTTGCGATTCATACGGATTTCGTGCTTATCTTGGAGTCCAACGGGCGAAACGCACAGAAATCGGCACGCCCCCTCGATCCCCACGTCCGTCGGAGTAATGAGGCCGCGACGCGACGTGTGGGATGCCTTATAAGCCACGACTGGCTTCCACTGTAGCCGCTACTTCTCCAGATTCGCCGAAATCCCCAAATCGCCGCCTCTGCCTTTGTCCTCCTGACTCTGATCCGCTACCTCCTCCTGCTGCCATTGCACCAACCTCCCTTCTGCTCCAATGGCTCGACTGAAAGCCCTAGCCCGAAGGAAGAAGAGCGCAGGGGCCTCGCCCACCGAGAAGCCGCTGTCCCCAAAAACCAAGAGATCGCGGCGGAGATCGGCGCGCAACGCCAAGTGGGCTAAACTCAAGAAGCAGATGGCTTTGCTCCCCAGCTGCTTCGCCGGCGATGCGGAGATGATGCGGAAGGCGGAGCACTTTGGGGTGATGGAGTCCGCTGGCGCCGATGGTGTCCCAGCCAGGAAGGCGTCGGAGATCTTCCCGCCGTCGGCGACCAGGACACCCACGCAGATCCCCATTTTCGACAGCTTCATGTTGATGGGGCTTGTCCCCCCTTTCTCTGATTTCTTCTTGGAGATCTTGCGCGCATACAAGCTGAAGCTCTTGCATCTGACGCCAGGCGCAATTCTCGACTTGTCGGTCTTCGCTCACGCCTGTGAGGCGTTCGTCGGGGTGATGCCATCCGTGGCGCTGTTCCGCCACTTCTTCTACCCTCGCATTGGGGGCAAAGGCTGGATGGGAGGCAGCGTCACGTTCTGCTTTCCCCGAAGATCAAGTGGGCCTACCCCCTTATGGAGACCAAATCCAAATGGGACGAGTGGAGGGATCACTGGTTCCTGGTCGGGGTGCCGGAAGCCGATGCTAAACTTGAGGAGCCGATGGAGCGCCCAGTGGATCTGGACACTTGGAGGAGCGTCAGCTTGCAGGATGAACAATTCTCGGCGGTCGTGGCGCGCTTCGGACTTCTTCGCGAGAAAGGAGTTTCCGGGGCCGCCATCGTTGCTCATTTCCTCCGCAACCGCCTTGCGCCGCTGCAGAAGCGCCCACACCCGGCCTGGAACTTCCAGGGCCCCAGGGATCCATCTCGCCTGAGGTGTCCCGATATGGAAGAAACCTTGTCCGGGATAACGTGAGAGGGACCTTCACTCCGGGGGTCAAGTACCAGCTGCCCAAAGGATTTCTGCCTCTGTGTGACGACCCGGAGAAGGACAAGATTCTGGCGCAGATGCCGGTCTGCAACGCCTTTGGTATTGTAGGCCGGGCTGACCACGGGCCCAAACCTCCTGCGGTGAAGACCCGCAGGGCCAAGGCACCTTCCAGCCCCGAAGAAGGAGAACTCTGGGAGTCCAACGACGAGAGCGAGGAGGAATCCGAAGAGGAATTCTCCGGCTCTGATGATGACGAAGGTGGCGACGGGCACGAGACCGACGCCTCCAACAGAGATGGAGTTGCTGGCGACGACCCGGTTGCCAGCGATGACGATGATGAAGATGACGACGACGATGACTACGGTGACGACGACGGGAGAAGGCTGCTCCGCCCCCGCATTCTGCCCGCGGGGTCGATGCTGCCCCAGACCCGAGTGTCCGCAGCCGTTCCCCGCCAGTTGTGGTGGTGGGGAATGATGACGACCATGTGGATGAAGAAGCGAGCGCCGCAGACTTCGTCCGAGCCCCCGCCAGAAAGCTTCCACTGGCCGCCTGTCGCCCGTGATGGAGCCGCCTGCTGCCTTGGGAGAGCCGCCGGCGAGCCCCCAAGCTTCTTCCGCTGCGTCGGTAGATGTTCCCCCGTCAATGGGCAACAAATGCACCCGGGAGTAAGCCTCTTCTTTTTCTTTCTTATGCTTTGCATTTCCCGCCTTCCCCAAGGAAAATGACCGAATGTTGGTGCAGGGGTACTCCTTCCTTGGGTACTGGCAAGAGACGGCGTGACACGACGGAGGACGACACCGCCACTAGCTTTGGAGCCGGTGGAGGGGGATGCTTCCTCCTCCCATAGCAGAACTTGAAGGCCGTCGGGGGAGCGGAGTGGGGAGCGTGACGGCGACCTCCCTAGCTCACCCGGGAAAGGCGCTCGACGTCCTGACGCCCGAGCAAGCAGGTAACCCAGAGCTTGCGGGTAACATCGCTTTTTTGACGCACCAATGCTTTTCCTGACATCCTTTCGCTTCCAGATGCTTCAGTGGCCAATGTTTTCTCACCCGGTGGCCCTCTCGGTGGAGCTAGCCAGGAGAAACCACCTTCCCTCTCGCCTTCAGAGGGTCAAGAGGTGACCAAGGGCGTCCCGAGTTCGCGGGCTAGGGGACGCAGACCGCGAACCCTGTTCCGGGTCCAAGCCCTGACTTGATGGAAAGCTCCTTGATGACTGGGCAGTGTTAACAACTTTTGCCGCCTTTTCCACTGACTCCGGCGCCAGTGAGGAGATGGCGGCGCTGATGAAGATCAAAGAGAGCCTGGCTGCCAACCGCACGAAAAGTGTGCCTGCCCCGGGAGGTCCCCCGGCAGCTACTCCAGGGTTCACCATTAGTGGTGACAACGCGATGGATGCCATCCTCCGCGGGATAGCTCAACTGGAAAGATCTGTGCGACCGTGAGGCCGCCGTCGTGGGGACCATCGAGAGCGTCGAGGACCTGATCCAGAAGGGGATGGCAAGCTGAACCGCTTGGCAACCCAGATCACCATCTTGCTCCAGGCTCTTGAGAAGAAAGATGCAGACCGGGGCGAAAGTGCGCCAAGGAAGGTCATCTGGCGAAAGAGCAGCAGCTGGCATCCCGGGAGGCAGAGCTGGCTGAGAAGGAGAAGACCTTGGAGCTCCAGAAACTCCAGCAGGAGCAGCAGACTGAGAACGCCTAAGGGAGGCAGAGGACCGCCACCGTGAAGAGCTCGAGGCCAGGGATAAGGACATCCAACTCTGGAAATCCAAGGAGAAAGAGGCCGTCCAAACCATCGAAGATATCAAGAACGTCCTCCACCAGGAGCAGGAGTCCGCCCAAGCTTTGCAGCAGCAGGCCAAGAGTGACGGCCAGAAGATGTCAGAGCTGAAGGAGTCCTTGGAGGCGCAGTGCAAGAGCTCGCAGCACTGAGAGAAGGCAATCAAAAGCTGATCCAGGCCAACTCCCAGGCATCCACTGAGCTGTCTGAGCTTCGCCGTCTTAACCAGGAAGGTTTCGCCGAGGTTGAGGCTGCTTGCGAGTTGGCGACGACGCGGGAATCTGCCCACCGAAGCTCCGGTGCTGGAACCACAGCGCAGAGTCTGCCCCTCGTCGCGAGATTCATCAGGGAAGTGGCCGCTGATCTCCGGTCTTTCAAGAACAAGATGGTCACCCAGCTTGTGAATGACAAGCACGAGACAAGCAAGGTGACGGCGGCCTTGGTGATGGCGTCCTTCAGGGAGGCCAATCCTGGCGTTGCCTTGCCAGATTTCTCGACCTCGTCTCCTTCCAGGGCTTCTCTCCACGCGGTGTCGGCTCCCGCGACTGCACTTGCCATGAGGAAATTTCCGCCTCACTAGTTGTCCTGCACCATGTTTGGGCACTTCGTGCCCCAAATAAACTTTGCGTCAGATCTCATGTACCAGCTTATTAAAACTTGCTTGTAATAGGCTAGAACTTGCTATGCTACTCTAGTTCTCGGGTTACTTTTACTTGTCTTTAGCATGTCTTTACTTTTCTCCACGTCCTTGAGGGACCTTCTGGGATGTAAGCTTACCCGCGAGGCCCTGACTGGTCAGGCATGCGCTCGCGAGCCCTACCGATTCCCAAAAAGCCGCTCACTCTGTTGGCACGCACGTCCCCGGGGTGTATCAGGTCTGTGCACCGCTTTTTACCCCCGGGAGAGTCGATACCCCATGAGTGCTCGCACGACGGTCGAGCCTTGCCTTTCTAGTTCCGCACATGTTCTGTTACCCGAGAAGTAGATAGCACGTACGACAGAAACAGGTTTGAGGGTAACTTATCTTTTATTCATCATGGAAGTTCTTGAACGACAACTGGCCACTTCAGGGTACATCTTGCGGCAACACAGCTCTTTCGGGTACACAGCACGATTGCTTCAACGACTCTTGCGGGGTGGAAGGTTAGCAGCTTCTTCCACCATGGCACATCGGTCAGCTATGTCCCACAAGTCCTCCAGGGTGTCCACAACGCGGATACTCATCTTTTCGCGCATCTTGGAGTTGCGGACGTTGACGTGGAAGCGGCGATGACGGAAGCCTCGCAGAGGTACTTGGGGTAATGCGGTCGACGACGCCCCGGAACCTCCAGATGTAGTGACGCAGCGTCTCCTCAGCTTCTTGCTCTAAGTGATAGAGGTCGGAGACGGTTGCCGGGTACGGCGTGCAGCAGGTCTTGAGGTGCTGGCTGGCCTGGCCTTCCATGTCCTCCCGTGAGCGACGCCTGGGGTTGGAGCTCTGGCCAGCACCTTCTTTAGGAAGTTCCATGGGCCGTTTGCCATGGGGGTCCTCAGGCTGTTCCTCTGCTGGAGTAGAGGCTCGGGGACGGCAGCGCCGTGGTCGATGGTCGGGGCAGGACTCGTGGGAGCGTGGCATTGGAGAGCGTAGTCCAGCAGGTTTTCCAAGCTGTTGATCCATGCCTTCGCACGGGGATCATTCTTGCACTGATCTGGGGGGAAAGAGAGAAGCGCCCGGGCCACGCCCAGAGCTTCCTCTAGCCCCCAGCCCTTCCGCGATGTCTGGCACGCTTGCTCTCCAAAGACCTCCCGAGTTCCCGACATGACTCTTGCTTGTGACTGAGGCAGCTGCTCGCCTTGCCCCGAGGAGACGGCGGTTCCTGGAGCGGATCCGGTCGCAGATGAGGAGCTTGAGGCAGTTCTTGACGATCTTGCCGTAGATCGCGAGCCAGAAAAGAACTTGACGACGAGCTTGTTTCCGAAGAAGAGGAGCCTGACGTAGACTCCGAGTTGTCGACGATGAGCTTGCCGTCGCGGCTGATGTAGGCGAATCCAGCGCTTGCGCCCCCTACCTGGCGCGCCAGATGTCGTGTCTCGATGCACGGACACCGGGAGTATAGGATACCCCCTTTTAGGTTCGGCACGGGGCGCGAAGGAGGCTGAGAATCATCTTCTCGGGCGGAGTCTAGATCTAGCTCTCCTCTCCACAAATGGGTCCGTGAAAATCGTTGATGATCGACAAGGTCTGATGCTCTCGCACTTCGCTTCGTCGCTCAAATCCCACACTCTAACCCCCTTACATAGAGACTCGTAAATTTTTTACTAGCTAACTCAAATCATCAAAATTCCCCATCTATTGTTGTTTGAAGTTCTTCCTAACCAACTTGATGCTTTGTTCACAGTGCATGCATTCCTTCTAATCATAGATAGTCCTGAGAAGATTCACTCTTTTTTATTCCACTTGAGATCGGAACCTCTATGTTCCAGAGGCAACTCTATGGATTGTACATGCGTAGTGAGGTTGCATGAGAAGCCATAGGTGCTCGCTCCCACACATCTGCTTGCTAATTAAACTGGGTTATCAAGCTCAGCACCATCACTAACTATATGAAAGCTGAGCGATTTCTCGCTCTCTCAGCGATCGTGCTACTGTTCATCACTGTTCCTAGGAACAGTGTTGAACAATGACGCGATCCGTGCCGTCGCTCGGTGATCGGACGGTCCACGTGCATCTCCGTGACGGTTTTGCAAAAAAAAAACCTCACAAACCTAAAAATAAACCCGCAGCCCACAGTTTCACGAGGAGAAGGACCTACATTAAATTACAACAAACCCGCGGGTCTTTTCTGCAAAAATGTCCAGAGCCCCCCCTCCCTCTCTCTTCTCCGCGCGACGCCGGAATCGCCGCGGCGCCGCACCACGCCTCCTCGCTCAGATCTACGCATACGCCTGGGTGCGCTGTCGCCCCCTCTTCCTCCTCGCGGATTCTAGCTTGCCGGAGCGCCGCGGTCGCGCCGGAATCGACGCCGCCGCGCCGCAGGTTGCCGCCGCGTTTGCTACTCGCCGGCGAACCTCCGGCGGCCAGACTGTAGCGGCGCCGCCACCTTCCGACACCCCGCGTCGAGGCGCGTCCAGCGCGCCCAGCCGCGCGTCCTGGCACGCGCTGGTTCGCCGCCGGCGATGTCGTCGCCGCCTCGGCGGCTCCGGCCACCGATGACGTCACATTGACGTCATAGTGGGCCTGGGCTGCACACGGGCTCTTGCTGGGCCGGGCTTCTCTGTTTTTTTCTTTCTTTTCGTTCTGCTTTTCTATTTTTTCAAAACTTTTGAAAGACATTTCCAAATCGACTGACACTAAATTCTACAAATTTGTCGAAATCAAAATAGCCACTGCATAAAAAAAAAGTTTGATTAGCTACATTTCCAAATCAAATGAGACCAAATTCCACAAATTTGCAAAAAAACAAAATAGTCACTGCATTTAAAAACAAACGTTTGATTAGATGAATATTTCGAGAAAATGCAAATTCATTTGCTCTAATTATGGCTTGCTTCTAAATTGAATTTAATAAATATAAACAAATTCAAAAAAAAAGTTTGATTACATACATTTCCAAATCAAATGTGACCAAATTCCACAAAATTGTAATAAAGCAAAATAGTCACTGCATGCAAACAAAAATGTTTGATTAGATGAATATTTCAAGAAAATACAAATTCATTTGCTCTAATTGTACCTTGCTTCTAAATTGAATTTAATAAATATAAATAACTTCCCAATTTTCCAATTTTAGCATTCGAACAACTTAACAATGTAAACTTTCCTTGAAATTGCACATATTAGAAACCAAAAACCTTTTAAATATGCACATTTCCAGACTTTAATTATTTACACCACAGTACTCACAAACATGACAAAAAAATGCCTACAAGAAAAAAAAACTACTTATGGCATATGATCTCCATTCAAATTTCAATTTTTTTTAAAAAAATACCTTCCACATATTAGCATGAAGGGCTGGACAATTTCCAGAAAATTAAAAACGTTCAAAAATCAAAATCTCTAAATATATCCACCAACAAAAATATGGGTAATACAACAAAATAATCAGAAAATTACGTGCTAATTACTTATGCCATACAACAAAACTTTCGGAAAATTCAAACTGTCGTGTCTCGATGCACGGACACCGGGAGTATAGGATACCCCCTTTTAGGTTCGGCACGGGGCACGAAGGAGGCTGAGAATCGTCTTCTCGGGCGGAGTCTAGATCTAGCTCTCCTCTCCACGATCAATGCATGCAACCAAAGGGACACAAGGAGCTACCCAGGTTCAGGCCGCCCGGAGGCTAAAAGCCCTACTCCTGCATGTCTGGATTGATGGGTTCTTCATAGTGTGGCTTACAATGGAACCTCCCGGATGGGGTACCCGGAAGGGTTTTGGCTGGAGGTAGAAGAAGGACAGATCCTGACCCGGAGGAGATCACCTTCCCCTCTAACTTCGCAGCCCTAGTCTAGTCTCGCTCTGGTTGGACTTGTGCCTTCGTTCCACCTTGTTCTGTTCCTTTCCTCCCCTCCTCCGTGCCTTGGTCCTCCTTTTATAGTCTAAGGGGTTGCCACAGGGTCACGTGAGGGGCATGAGGGACCTTCGGGGTGAAGGACCCTCCTCATCTAGTTTAGGGGGAGACGTGGCCTCTCCTCAGCCTAGCGTCTCCTTTGGGTTAGGTGGGAGCGTCCGCCTTGGGGTGGACAGGAATTGACACCACGAGTTGTGCTTCCTGCCCGCGCTGCCTTCGCCTTGCTTCCCAAGTCTTCTGCGGTCTTCCAGCGTGAGGTGGAGAGCTTATCCACAGGGACGTGGGGAAGTACCTGAGAGGGAGCCAGGCCTCCTGCCGGGAACTCGGGCTCTCGGGTCCTTCCTGGCCTTCTTGCTTGGTTCGGGGACCCGGCAGGTCCCCAGGACCGGAGCCCTTCGTCGACGTAGGCCTTGCGTGTCCTGACGGTGAACCCGCCAGCTTGATTTGAGTCTTGGTCTTGTCCATCTTCATCTTGGGCCCACATGGGGTGAACCCACTTTGGCAGCACTAGGGGAACCCCATGTTCCACTGCTGCGACACAAACCTTTTAAATATTTGGAGATATTTGAAATACATTTTCCCTAACTACAATTAAAAATTCATGCCAACATACGAACATATTTAAATACTCACAAATACAACAAAAAAAAACAGCATACCTACAAGGAAAAAAACTACTTATGGCATATGATCTCCATTCAAATTCCAATATTTCAAAAAAAAATGCCTTCCACGTATTAGCGTTAAGGGCTAGATAATTTCTAGAAAAATTAAAAATCGTTCAAAAATCAAAATCTCTGAGTATATCCACCGACAAAAATATTGGTAATACAACAAAATAATAATAAAATTACATCCTAATTACTTATGCCATATAACAAAACTTTCTGAAAATTCAAAACTTTCAAATATTTGGAGATATTTGAAATACATTTCCCCTAATTACAATTAAAAATTCATGCCAACATTCGAACATATTTAAATACTTTAATTCGATAAATATTTGGACATTCACTAAACTATATACAAAATGCTCAGAAAAATCAACGCTAACTGCACATAGCAAAACACAAAATATAGTTGCACAATTCAAAATGGTCAAAATTTGAATGCAACATAGACAGACTTTCCCCATTTGTTAGCACGAATCCAGAAAATATGCAGTACCGCTAACTACATACTTAACTTAAATGTTATTTGGGAAAAAGAAGCATATTTCAACATTTCAAATTGCTAAAATATTTGAGTTACCCCAAAATATATCAACATGCTCAGAAAAAAAATTGATACTTACTAATGCCAAAATACAAACAAATTTAAACAATTCAAACTACCTAATATTTGTATACATTGTAGGTGCATTTCATCTAATTATGAATTAAACTTTAATAAATGCTCACAAAATACATTTCCTCTGATTATACTACGCAGTCGGAAAAAAAAATCCAACCATTATTTGCACTACTTATGGCATAATGAAAACATATTTCAAGATTTCAGTTCGCCAAATATTTGGAGGAAATCCAAATTAATTCCCTCAAATTATGGATTGAATTTAATAAATATCCACCTAATGTAATCCATTTGAATACGGAGTTCAACTAAATTTTCAAGGCAAAATACAAACTTATTATACCTTCTCAAGTTGTTTAATATTCAGAGATAATTTAGCTGAAAACTCTCTAATTATGAACATAAAATTTAAAAATGCTTCATTCACTAATTGTTTGCCAAAAATAAAAATCCATTTCCACTAAATATGGATTGAATTTAACGAATTTCCTTACAATGCACTTCCTCAGACTATGGAGTTAAATTAAATATTTCGATATTTATGACAAATTACAAATATACCTGACCATTCCAATATATGGAATTAAATTAATTCAAGAAATGGTGTTTGTTTACAATAATGCACATTTTAATACAAACATGCATAGAAAATAAGAAGTTTTTTCCCACCTAAGTGATTTTGTTACTTAATCTTCTCAATTCTAAACCATTCCTTTAATACGCTTTGGACATCTGCAATACTTTAATAAAGCATTGTTCACGAAATATTACAACAAGATATCGCCAATAAAAATTTAAAAACTAACAAAAGCGCGTCGTGACGACGCGCGAAATTTCCACTAGTTATAATCTTACGTGAAGCCTGGATGTCTTACTCATGAGATTTTGTTCGACACATGGTTTTCTATCAGGAGGTTCATAGACATGTTGATACCCATTCGATAGCATCGCCAAGGATACAACTGCACCTAAGATACAAAAATATAGGTTGAGTACGTAGGTTGATTACTGAAGACATGTAGTGTATTTTTTAATCAAATAATAGATTGTTATGCGCATAGATTTTTTTGACCTGGTAGTCGATCGCTGGCAACGGCTTAGGTGTATATCAAACAGTTGGGACTATAAGTGTAGAGTGTTACATCAAGCGGTTTTGTTCGCCAAAAGGATGACCTTGTAGTTTTTATCAAACTCAATAAGGTGACACCAGTACAGAACGATACACCGGATACCCCTCTATGGAAACGGCACGAGTTAGGCGACGGAAAATCGCGATTTTACCATGTCCGCTGAGGCCTGGCCGCGGCTGGCCCGTCAACATTGGTTACGGGTAAACTGCAATCTCCGTTACCCATAGTATTGGCAACGGTCATAATTTTGGCTCCGTTTCCGATATGTGCCTCTATGGCAACGGAGACTTTTTGGGTGTCCGTGTGCAATGTGGACACCTTCCATCTTCGTGGAATTCGATGCGAGCGGAGTAACTGCTATGGCGTAGTGGCGCCGCGGCACCGCCCACTACTCTTTAAAAACCCACGATCTCCCTGCTATCTCAGTACGCCATTTCGCCGCAGCCATGGATACTCCTAGCAACTCCTCGGCTGTTCGCCGCAGCAGTTCGCCGCAGCCGCGGCGTGATCTTTCGCTGAATTGGAACCGCGTCGTTGTGCCGGAGGCCGTCGCGCAGAGTCACTGGCAATATATGAGGTCAGTGCCCTGGTCAAATGTTAGCCTCCCCGATGGCTGGCGCCTCAACCACACAAGAGGGTGCCTATGCCGCCGGAAGGCGATGCGGGATCCTCGGGCGCCCGCGACCGCAGCCGCTCACCGCGGCAGAGAGACGCTCGTCCGCGGTCGCCTGGATGGAACCGCGTCATCGTCGGACAGGCCGTCGCGGAGCGGCACTGGCAATATAGGAGGCCAGTGCCATGGTCAAAGGTTCGGCTACCCGGTGGCTGGCACCTCAACCGCGCGTCGGTGCCTATGCCGCCGGAAATAGATGTGGGAGGAGCGCACGGGTGGCGATGACATCGTCGGCGAGGAGCCGCGCGACGACAAGGACGACTACGCGGCTCTCCTTGCATACGAGCAGGAGAAGGCGGAGGCCGAGGAGTAGTTATTTATTTTTATGTTCTTCATTTGCCATTACTTGTAGCAGCACGTGCAATTTACTTTATATTATTAATATGTACTATGTACAATCGATAATATTATATTAATTTAAGTATATTTATGATTACTTATATCAATTCTCCATACTAGTAGAGATCTGTTTCTAAAAAAACTAGTAGAGATCAGTATAAGCCCAGTGTGTCAGTGAACAAATCAAAGGAAACGGTTGTTATTCCCTCTGTTTCCGATGTTCTAGTTTGCTATAAATGCGCCCTTCCCATAGCCCTAAACGTTATCGCTCTCACTCTCAAAGTGTGGCGGCGCCTCCACGCAGCGCCAGATCTTGGCTTCACCGTGGCGGCGCACATCTCCCTCCCTCCGATCGTGTCGGCGCGCATCTTCCTCTCCTCCGACCGTGTCGGCGCGCATCTCCCTCCCTCCGACCGTGTCGGCGCGCATCTTCCTCTCCTCCGACCGTGGCAGCGCGTCCCCGTTCTTCGCTCCACCCGGGCAGATCTCGTCGCCCGATCTGTAGGTGGAGGGCGCATGGCGTGTCGATCCGCGGTCGGAGCAGCTGCCTCAGGAACTGCCGTACCGGAGGACGACTACGTACTCCCGCCAGATCCAAAGGTAATACATCTATTTGTGGCCGGCCGTCGTGCCGACGAACTAGGGTTGTTGTCATTGTTCTGTTTAGGTTTTCTTACATAGGACCAGTTAAAACATGACTCCCTCCGATCCATTTGTAGTTTTGCTCGAAAAGAACAGAACTAGCACAAATCGGTAGTGTATGAAACTCATGGTTGACTTAACTCCTTTGCAAAAGAGATATACATTTCGGTGACACTGTATAAAAAGCCGGGTCCTTAGCCAAGGTGCGCTTGTCGTCCGGCATAATTGTTGTGTGGGTCCTTAGCCAAGGTGCGCTTGTCGTCCGGCATAATTGTTGGTACACAACAGTTATGAAATGGATTTGTAAGTTTGTTATTCTGTCTTATGCATCCTTTTATGTTGGATGTCCTTTATGCTAGATGTATAGTGAGCTAACATGGAGTCATATATTCTCTCTTTGCGTTTCGGTGACCACTTTACAAAAGAGGCACCTTTAGTACATCAACACTCGCTTATTGCACTATGTGTAGAGCATGGTGTTGATCCGTTAAGCTCATTTAAATGAGCTAAATACAAGGTCGGGGACAAAGCGGCGAGTTGATTATATTTCGGCGACACCGTCCAAGAAGAAGATTGAATTCATGAACTTGGCAAAGTTGTAAGGCATATGTAACAGCAAGTCATGAAGATAAATTATGTTAGAAATGACAAGGATGAGTTTAGTGAGGCATGATATAGATAGATTTAGCTAGACATGTCAATGATAGATTTAGAGAGGCATGACAATGAAGATAAGTGTAATTGGTTGTCTTGTGATGCAATGTATCGGTAACATTTGTTATACCTTATGAATGAATTTGTTAGCATTTTTGTGCTTCTGCTGTGAGATTTTAAATGTCCAGTGGCAAATCTATTCCTGCTCTAGGCTTATGAAGAAACCTCAATGCAAACGAGCCGAAACAGAATGTCCTTTTTTTATGTACCGATACATCAGAAACGGAGGTATGCGCACCACCGTTGCCAAACCGATTCCTCATCAGCGACGGTTTTTTGTCTCCGTTGCCGATGAGGTCCTTCACATCAGCCACAGAGGCGGGGACACGGACCACTTCTCCATTTCCAAAGGGGTTTTTGGCCCGTTTCCGATGTGTCGTTCTGTACTAGTGTGACGTGTGCGTTATACTCTGTCAAGCAACATGTCATAGCTCTAAGGACTGCCTCGTCGTCCCCAACTCCACTGAAGTTGGTGTCAAGTACAAAGATAGCGTAATAAAGTGATTAGATTATTGAAAAAATATGAAAAATATTTCTGTATTTCGAATTAATTAAGCGTGATTTTTTGGACAACGGAAAACCTTATGCCAATGCTTTTTCTTATATGAAAAAATAGACCAGTGTTCATGGGTTCACTTAAACATGGTGGCACAATAAGCGTATATATAACATGATAAGTACAAGATGCAAGGTCTATATTTGCCTAGTCATTTGTAGCATTCATATGTGCATCACGTCCTAATATCAAGATTATGTTGTATTCTCTCATCGTCCTGGTAATACTCCCAAAGCGAGTGAGTTATTCACACATTAAGAGTTTGGTACAAGATAGAACTTTGTGCATTAAATTCAATGGCATGATGTTTGAAAATCAAATGCATAAATAAGTCCGCTCTTTCTATCAGAAATGCAACACGCGCATTCTCATTATTCTTAGTGAGGTGACACAATAAAGATAAACACCATAGCAATCTAATCCTTACCGTCACCAGGCTAAAACATACTAAAAGTTCCAGACCATCTAATGCACATGTTTTCCCCACACACTACTTAATATAATAGATCGATCATGTCTAGCATAAAAGAACGAGGTGATAATATGCATCGACAAATACATCAACAAGAAATGAACAAAATTTAACTGAATAAATCAGCTCGTAAGATAAAGATTCAACATCAACGGTACATAATAATGACCATAATTATGTAGGGAAGCTCACATGGTTCTAAAACAATGATAACGCACAAAGTTTATATCAGCTACTAGAAGAAACTCATGGTATGGGGTGGGAAAGCTCCAATATCAATTCCCGTCCAGTCCAGCTTGCTCCAGCGATGGGCTTTTGTTTCTCCGTTTTGTAATATGTCTCGTACTGACCTCTCTGTAAAATCTCAAGGGGGTATATATGGATGGTTTAGATCAAACCAAGGCGGTGGCAGAATAATCAATGCAATCTGACGCTCGACGGGCTAAGAAAGGCCCAACACGCGGTGGGAGGTGGGCTAGCTGTGTTGATGGACTCTTAGGTCCGCCATATCGTCTCCTCGGGACAATACTTTTGTGCTACTAATTGTCCTTAGAATTGGAACGTCAATTATTTCCACAATTTAACTTCGTTAAAGATGGTTATGTGTGCCCAAGAAGGTTCCTGAAACGTAAAAACACAGAAACAAAGATTTTCTGCCTTCTAGAATTAAATACCAAAAAGGGTTTTCATGAAAAATCACATAAATCACTACAAATATTAAACAAAACATAATAATTATGACACATAAATAGGGAATTAATATAATAAACATAAAGGGTGTAGATATATTTTAGACGTATCAGTACTTTGCAAAAGTAGTGTCTGAATAAGTAAACACGACCATATATACATATACAATAGTTTTGTATAGATACAATAAACATTCTATATGGGAAATATGTTTCTCCTCTCCCACCCCGACCACCCATCGTCCTCCCCGGTGGCTATATTGCTCCTAGGTCTAACTCCAGCTCGGTCGGATAACATAAACTTGATGCCACAAAAGCCACAGATTAAGAAGGTATTATTTTTTGTTTTTAAAGAGTAAAAATACCCCTTACATTTTGGGATGGAGGGAGTATTAAAACATGATGACCAACTTATTAGGAATGGATACCTTGCTCTAAGAGGGGTTTTAGGTTCTCTGATTTTGAATGCTCAAAACGACCGCCTATTAGTATCCTTATTCACTTCACTTTAAATAATATTACATTTTAATAAAAATCTTGGGACATGTGTATCTCTTAAAATATTTAAAATAAATGAACATTCTTAATTTATTTGTATACATTAAATATATCAATATATCTTGGTAAATATACAATTAATGTACATGAATGTACAATACTTATTATTGTAGTCATATATTTGTCCAATTTGGCAGGGGTATAAATCCACAATAAATGACCAAATCTAATATGATATGATATATCTCAATCTTTATTACTCCAACGAGTCTATATAAACCCAACCATTGCAGCAGACTCAGCTCTACACCAAAAGCATAAAACTAGTCTATTACCATAATTTACATTGGCAGCAACCATGGCGAAATTCTCAGCTTGGTTCATCCTCCTCACTTTCGCAATGGTCGTAGTGGCCAATGCGTCGTCCACAACGATAGGCACAAAGGGTGAATGTATTGGTGACATATTCAGCCTTATACCGAAGTGTATAATATACGTGGTCCTCCCCCTACCAGGTGAACACATGAAGCCATCACAAGAATGTTGTGACACATGGCTGAAGGTGGATATACCATGTTTGTGCTCCAAGGTCAACTCTGATGTCGAGGCGGTTATAGACATGGAGCAAGTTGTGTATATCGCGGACTACTGCAAGCGCCCACTCACTCCTGGCTCCAAGTGTGGAAGTAAGTACTCGTAGATGTTGCTTGTCCCACACACATGGTTCTTAATTTACTTTGTTCTTACGGTTGGCTAATAATGTACTCGTGTTTTTTGTTGGTTAATCTTTTTGCAGCTTACCCCGTTCCACCTGCTGGCCGATAAATCAACTGAGAAATACATGTGGCCTCTTTGTTGTATAAGGTCTCTACTCTCTTCTCTGCGTTCGAAATTCATCCATGGAGCTACGCTGAGAACATTTTGTGGCAAGTAATTCTCTAAGGTGCATGTCATCCAGCAATGCACGAGTGGACAATAAAGACATGATCTTTGACCAAGTTATGTTATGTCTATTCTTTACAAAATTAATGACATAAACTTCAGCTTTTTTATTATAAACGACCTTGTAAAATCTTAGTCGACTGATTTTTCCTATAAATCCGCCTCAATGTCTACACGGTCTTGAGCCATTGAGAACAAAACGTACGTAGAAAACTTAGAAACCGACGGAGGAATGTATGAAATAAAGTTAATTTGGATTTAATTAAATCTTAGTCAGTTGTACATAACTGAATTTATGTGCAATTCTGAATCGAACACAAATCAGAACATAAATCCAACGGCTAAGGAGTTGAGTAAGGATTAACTAATTCTCAGTCAGTTGCATATAGTTGCAAATCATGTGCAACTCTTAGACTAACATAAATCACGACACAAAATCCAACAACTAAACAGTTTAGTGATATTTACATGCACATTTTTCTCAGTTACACATGGTTACAACTCATGTGCAACTCTCATCTTAGTAAGAATCACAGCGCAAAATTGTACATTTAGCTGGCGACTTAGAGAATTTGCAAAACCGATAAAATAATCTGAGTTGACCTGTGACGTTCGAAGAGCATAATCCAAACTCCCGATGGTCGAATGAGTCGGGAAGGTGTACACAACTCAATCTACCGCCACGTGTCGGGAGGCGGTCCGCTCTGATGTGCGCATTCTGTCGGAGACACGCGTGATCTCCTGTTCGCTCCAGCGTACTCACGTGACCACCTGCGTCCCTCTCGGCACGCTCCGTCCGAGGGCAGCTCCTAGCGCAGCGCGCGCAAGAAGCCACCTCGGCACGCTCTTTCCCGAGCAGGACACGCGCCGTGCTGAAGCAACGCCACAGCACTTCCCGGCGCCACGTGCACCCACACACCGCCCCCCAATAGCAGACTCTCCTCTACGCAGGCCGCCGGTCGATATAAACGCGCGAGCGACGGTCGTGCACGGACCGATCTCCAGCCGAACACGAAAACCACAGCAGCGAACATATGTGCGACGCGGGAGCGAGGACGACAATGCCGGCACGGCCATCGCCGTCGCAGGAGCCTCCGTGGGAGGCGCTCTCCCTCGTGGCGAGCTTCCTAGACGCCGCGTCCCTCGCCTCGGCCTCCTGCGTCTCCACCTCCTGGCACGCCGCCTTCGCCGCCGACCACCTCTGGGCGCGGCTCTGCTGCTCCCACTACCCGTCCGCCATCGGCCTCCTCCCCCCGCAGGCGGACAATGCCGGCGACCGACGCTCCTGCCCGCACCGCGGCCTCTTCGCGCTTTTCCACGCCGCCGCATCCTCCCGCGGCCGCTCGCTCCCGCCACCTCGCCTCGCGCTCGCCGACGTCACCTTCACCATCGACCTCTTCGCGGCGAGCGGGGAGCCCACGCTCTCCATCGCCGTCGCCGCGTCCGACGGCGCCGTCAGGAAGGCTCCCGGCGGCGTGTTCCAGTTCGGGGTGGACGTGAGCGGCCGGAACGCGGTGTCCGGGCCGAGCGAGCACTGGAGCGTGCGGTGGACGGCCGTGCGGATGGGGCTCGGCTGGGTCGCGCCTGCGGCGGTGGTCGTGATGATGGACGCCAAGGTGCCGGCGTCGAGGGTGGGAGCGCTAGGGAGCGGCGAGAGGGGGGAGGCGTGGGCCACGGAGAGGATGCCCGCGCCGGGATGCGGCGGCGGGAAGCTGGAGGCGGAGGTCGTGGTCGAGGTGAGCGGGGAGGAGAGGCTGGTGGAGAGGGTCAGGCTCGGGTGCTGCTGGACTGCCGGTACGTCAGCGTCGACGAGGGGCTCAGATACTTGCAGCATTTCCTCTTGTGATGCATGTACTGTAATGAACTCGTGTACATGTACTTGGAGCGAGCGAGTACATTTCTTCGGCTGTGCTATGATCAGCGTCAGCTGCCGAGTCCTATTTGTGGAGTGTCATACTCGGCAAACAGTTCGCCGTCGCTTTGCCGTGTATTCGGGATAGTGGATTCTGTTCGAATTCAGAAGTGCGAGTTGAGTGACAGAGTTGAAAATGGAGCCGATACGGACGAAGTGGTCCCATATTTACTTTCACTTTTTTACTTTCACTTTTTTAGAAGGGGAACAAAATAGAATCCACGATCATGGTACCGGTGTTTTTTTTTGAAAGGAATGTTGTTTTTCTTTTTTACTAGTTGAATGCCCGTGCGTTGCCACGGTCATTCTTTATTTTCATCCTTACAAGGATCTTAAAATCTAGCTGAGGGAGGTATCGAGACGTTCCGGGGGAGGACGGCACCGGCAGCGGCCACCGTGCCATATCTTTCCCGATGCTGCCGGCGGGTGGTCTTCCGGTTCTCACGGGCTCACGGCGGCTTTTCCCTTTTTTTTATGGGCTTTTCCCCATTTTCAGGTGGTTGGATGAAGTTGGGAGAGAGATAGGAACACAAGGGGTTATCTGCAAATGTGTAACATGGGTGTTCCGGTCCGTTAGATATAAATCGAACGATCCTAGATGAAAGATGACAGGCACACCATCATCACGAACTGTGGTTTTTATAGGAGTAGAGAAATGAGTGTTGTAACCCTACACCGGATTTCTATGTCCGTGAGGACTTAAACCTGGGTGAAGCTTCTTGATGTTTGCCAAATTAAGACACCCCTTAAATAATGAATAAACTTGTAAAGTTCAATGAAACAAAATATAAGGAGGTATCAGAATGAACCATGAGCCGTTTTTGACTCCCCGAGCGGACGTGCTATTACCCATTTCCGAAATTCCAATGGAAAAAGAGCTTATCAAAACCTGTAAATAACTGGCAACATCCACATATACATGTCAGAAGTATGTATAAAGTTGTTGGAGAGTGACATTTGTGTTGCTCCGTGCTAAAACAAAATCGGTGCAAACAGACAGAACATGTGAGCAGGTCAAAATAGATTTCCGGAGATATCATCAGATAGTGTGTATAACTTATCAATTTTGGCAACACAGAAAATACCTATTATCGTTCCTAATCCTAGCTGTTCGAGAGTGCAGCACTGAAATGGCAAACTCGAAACTGTTCGAGAGTGCAGCACTGAAATGGCAACCTCGAAACTGTTCGAGAGAGATCATATATGCGAGTACATATGGTCTAACATGGTCACAGATCCTTTCCTTGCTTTATTTAGATATTGGGTTGTGTCTAAATTTTTTCACTGGCCACTCAAATTATTTGGGCATGCTAGACAAGGAAAGCATTGGGTTTTGGAAAGTTCCATATTAGGAGAAACAAAAATTATATTTCCACAGTCAGTCCCGTCAAAATACATCGTTTACGTTTCTGCTTCTGCATAAAATTTCTCATTTCTGTTCCCCAAATATATGTTTCCGTTTCCTTATTAATTTCCACGAAAAATTCAGAAAGTTTCTTTTCCGTTCTCATAAGTACCATATATTTACCACGGTTGCGACTCGTGAGCGTCTAATTTTTCTTTAAATTTTGAAAATTAAAATTTAACTTTACTTACTGAATAAGATGTACCCCTCCATTTACATTTACTAGATAACACCCCGCGCGTTGCAGCGGGAAATCATAATAATCGATGTTTGCTGAAGAAATTGACAATCTAAAAGAAGTAACCAAACAATAACATAATTATCACTAACGGATATTGAATTTATGGCAAAAAGTGTAGCATCGAAAACATTGAGAAGCATACACCACCTCAATGTAGCTTTTCCTTTCGCTGAGCTATAAACATCGAGTGAAAATAATGTATACTCACGTTGTTAAACAAAAAAAATTAAATAAGATTATAGTTGATTAACATCGAATTTTCTGTTATTAGAATCTGCACTGAACGATATTAATATTTGAGTATTATCTTTCTATGTTCCATCTGACCGAGGAGCGTAAAACGTTGAAATTAATTTACATAAATGAAAATGGATGATGAACACTACCTATTTGATCTTGCTGAGTGAAGATAATGCTCATTCAAAATTTTAGATGAACGAAAGGGAAGAGGAGCTATTTGAGGGTGGCTAAATATGACTGTAGACGACTAACCACAACAACTTAAAAGTTCCAGGGTATACTCATCCATGCACATGTAATACTACTTGAGCTTGGATGGCCTAAAATGGGCGAATAGCTCAGGTACTACATCTTTTCAGGGAATTGGCTCAGCAGCGACATGTTTCCGCATAATAGCTACGGTGCTACGGGTCGTCGCAGCAAAATAGCCACGACCCACCCATTGTGGTTAAACGGCCGTGTCACTTACCTGTGCTAGTTAAGGGGGTTAATTGCTTCTGTGCCATGGTTCGATGAGTTTTATCTAAGATTCGAACGGTGCAAATTCGAATTTCAAGTTTGAAAAATTCGAAAATGTGAAAAAAATTCCAGGTGTTGCTAATGATATAGGAAACAACTTTGCCAAAGCGATTTTCCAAATTCTTATGTCGTTTGGCCTGTGTAAAAAAGACAAATTTCTAGATCTGACATCTAGATCGGAGATCTATATCTAGAACAGTGCAGAATTCGAAAAAAGTCAACTTTCGAATTTAAATGTGAAAAAAATCTCCCATGTTACCAATGATATAGGAAACAACTTTGCCAAAGCGATTTTCCAAATTCTTGTGTCGTTTGGCCTGTGTAAAAAAGACAAATTTCTAGATCTGACATCTAGATTTGAACAGTGCAGAATTCGAAAAAAGTCAACTTTCGAATTTAAATGTGAAAAAAATCTCCGATGTTGCCAATGATATAGTAAACAACTTTGCCAAAGCGATTTTCCAAATTCTTGTGTCGTTTGGCCCGTGTAAAATGAAAAAATCGTAAAACATTGTACTATACGTGAGTTGATGGACCGGCTTGTTTTCTGGGCCGTCGCGTTGGGCCGTGGCCTATGCGCGTTAGGCCGAATTTGAGTTTGGCCGAATTTGAAATATTCATGAAATATTCAAAAAAAATCAAACAAATGCAAATCCAGTGCACATGGTTTGTATATATATAGTAGATGTGTAGGAATTTTTTTTGGCTGGTTTAGAGATGGTCGAAAAAAATGTTGCTTACAAATGGAGCCGTTTACACTACCTTGAGAGCTCATTTGAACTCTATTTTGGTGTGAAACACTTGTTTAAATGCTGATTTGGTGTGTAAAACTTGTTTAAATGCTGATTTGGTTTGGCTTCTGCCGATTTTGAAATATTCAAAAGATATTCAAAATAGAAGAAAAAATGATAGTCCAGTGCACATGGTCTTATTTTATCATGTACTAACATCTCCAATTGATAAACAAGGCCTACACACAAATTAAATAGGAAATGCTTCAAAATGACATGAAATCACACATCTCACACTATGAACTCTATAGTTTGAGATAGGTGGTTTGAAATTTGCAACATGAAATTTTCCAAAACCTCACTAAACCTTCCTTTTGGTGTGACTAAGAATGATCTAGACTTAGTTTTCCATTTTGGTGTGTAAAACTTGTTTAAATGCTGATTTGGTTTGGCTTCTACCGATTTTGAAATATTCAAAAGATATTCAAAATAGAAGAAAAAAATGATATTCCAGTGCACATGGTCTTATTTTATCATGTACTAACATCTCCAACTGATAAACAATGTCTACACACAAATTGAACAAGAAATGCTTCAATATGGTGTGAAATCACACATCTCAAACTATGAACTCTATAGTTTGAGATGTGAGAGAAGCACTTCTTGTGTAACATGTATGTAGACCTTGTTTATCAATTGGAGATGTTAGTACATGACAAACTAAGGCCATGTGCACTGGATTTGCATTTTTTTAAATGTATTTTGAATATCTTTTGAATATTTCAAATCTGGGCCAACAAAAGTCAACTGAATTTGAAACATTCAAAAGACATTGAAAAAACATCAAAAAAATGCGAATCCAGTGCACATGGCCTTAGTTTATCATGTACTAACATCTCCTAGAGTTTGAGATCATTTGGAGAATGTCGAAAAAATGACAGATTTAGAAATGGGGTTGTCTGGGCTACCTTTTGAACCATATTTTATGTACTTGCTTCACAAAAAATGTCATTTTTAGCACTTAAAAAGTGGAAAATGATATTTGTAAAAAGAATTTGGAAAATTGCTTCGGCGACGTTGTTTCCCATACCATGGCACACATATGTGCTGAATATGGGAACTTTATCACAAACTATGACATGATAATGGCCATACTGATGCCGACATGACCATGTCAAGATCGCGCCCTCAAGGTGTTTGACGGTAGTTTGACGGCTCCGCTCGCTCGTGATAGTCTAGCCCTCAAGGTGTTTGACGGTAGTTTGACGGTAGTTTGACGTTGTTTCACAAACTATTTAGGGTTTTCTGGACGGGAGGAATATATAGGCGAAAGGGCGGCGTCGGAGGGCACCCGAGGGGCCCACACCACCCCTCGGCGTGCCTGGCATGGGGGCCGCGCCCTAGGGTGGTGTGTCCACCCTCTGGCGCCTCTCCATCTCCCCTTTGGACTCCGTGGACGTGTCGGTGAAATAGGGACCTCCGTTGATTTTCGTCCAATTCCGAGAATATTCCCCGACTAGCTTTTCTGAAACGGAAAAACCGTAGAAAACTGGAACTGGCACTGTGGCATCTTGTTAATAGGTTAGTCCAAGAAAATGTGTAAAAATGATGTGAAATGTATATAAAACATGTAACAATAGGCATAATATCAACATGGAACATCAAAAATTATAGATACGTTTGAGACGTATCAGCATCCCCAAGCTTAGTTCCTACTCGTCCTCGAGTAGGTAAACGATAAAACAATCTAATTTTTGAGGTGACATGCTACCACACAATCTTGATCAAATAATAGTGTAAAGCACATGTGAATGAATTAAGTGATCCAAGTCAATGGTCTATAGTTTGCTACTAAATAAATAATGAGTAAACAACTGAATCATATGAGCAAAACTTTTCATGAATAGTACTTTGGAGACATGTATCCACAAGTTTGCATAAGAGTTAACTCAAAAACAATAATTTTAAAGTAAAAGGTATTGACCAACACAAAGAAGATTTTAGTTTCAGCATTTGCTTCAACCTCAACATATTTATCTCATGGATATTGTCAATACAAAGCAATATAATCAGTCAAATATGCTAGCGTATAACAATTGTTGTACCAAAGTTGACACTAGTGTTTGCTTGTGGAGATAGAAAAAGTAGGAAAACTGACTCAACATAAAAGTAAAAGAAAGGCCCTTCGCAGAGGGAAGCAGGGATTAAATCATGTGCTAGAGCTTTTTAGTTTTTGAAATCATATAGAGAGTAAAAATAATGTTTTGAGAGGTGTATGTTAATTGTCAACGAATCAGTAGTAGACAATACGATATAACCCTTGCCAACCAGACTTTTTAAGAGCGGCTCCCATGAAGGACGTTATTTGTACCAGCAAGGCAGATCATCCCTCTTTCTCTTTTGTTTAAACATGCAGATGTTTCACTGAAGGCTCAGTTGACAAAATGTGAAGAGATTAAGCGGTTAAAGTTGTAATTAATTGGGACTGGGCACCCCGTTGCCAGCTCTTTTTGCAAAATTAATAGATAAGCGGATGTATATGCCGCTAGTCTGGAGGTAAAGCCTGATTGACAAGTGAAATAAAGATATCTACCACGTCCTCATGAGCTTGGTAAACAGTGACACAAAAAGGAGTAATAACAATTTTGAATAGTTTAAAGGTAGCACATGAAAATTTTACTTGGAGTGGCAGGAAAATACCACATATAGGTAGTTATGGTGGACACAGATGGCATGGATTTTGGCTCAAGGATTTGGATGCACAAGCAGCATTCCCGCTTAGTACAGAGTTTAGGCTAGCAAGGTTATTTAAGCAAACACAGACTATCAACCGGTACACCAAAAACTTATATGACAACATATCAGAAACATTATAAGACTCCACACTGTCTTCCTTGTTAACCAAACCCTTTTACTAGAAAATATCTAGACCTTGAATTACCACTTATACAAACCAAATTTCAACAAGCTTTACGGCAGTTCTCCACTAATGGGTTTGCTTACATGATACAAAGTTTAAACATGACCTACTTAGTAACTCAAAACAATTGACAAGTATCAAATTATCCATGATAGTGATCTACAAGAGTATGTAAGCGTTTTCCATTATGCCATTACCACATGCAACATTTTCTGTTCCAACCAAACACCAATCAACTTATTTAAATAACTCTCCAAACAAATATAAGTGAAGCAAGAGAGTACTTTCTTTAAAAGAACTAATAGCTCTGAACAAGAGATACATGAAAACAAGAGCTAAAAGCTTAACATCGCTAGATGTGAATACTCAACAAGTATAAGTGAAGAATAGGAGTATTCTAATGAAAAAGCGGAGCGTGTCTCTCTCCCAAACAAGAATGCTAGGATCCAACAAGTTGTGATCAGAAAATAAAACATAAACAAACTGAAAATAAAAGCACACATACGCTCCAAGAACAGCACATATGATGTGAAGAAATTAAAATATAGTTTCACTAGAGATGACCTGATACTTTGTCGATGAAGAAGGGGATGCCTTGGGCATCCCCAAGCTTAGACGCTTGAGTCTTCTTGAAATATGCTGGGGAGATCCATGGGAGCCTCCCCAAGCTTAAGCTCTTCACTCTTCTTGATCTTATTATATCACCCTTCTCTCTTGACACTTGAAAACTTCCTTCACCCCAAACTCAACATAATTCTCATTAGAGGGTTAGTGCATCAATCAAAAATTCACATGTTCTGTAAAGACGCAAACATGACCATCATTTTAAACATTAGCTACTGTTACTAGCCTTATGTGAAGCTCTTCCACCATTAAAGAATTCCACCTAACACTTGTAAAGAGAGAATGCAAAACAAAAGACAGAATCTGTCCAAATCAGAACAGTCCCTAAAGACGAATTTTTCTGAGGCACTTACATTGCTCAGATCGAAAAACGTTGAACTAACGAAAGATGCGTACATATATCAAGATTACGCACAAAAATGCAGATTTAAATCACATTTCTATGAATTTAGGAATTTTGTACAGTGAACAGCAAAAATCTGTTTCTGCGCAGCAATCAAAACTAGCATCATCTTATCATTAGAGACTTTTCTTGGCACAACAATACAAGAAAGTAAAGATACAAAGGAGTTGTTACAGAAGTAAACAAGTTCCTTGACTCAAATAAAAGAAAAATTGCAGAAATAAAAATAATGGGTTGCCTCCCATAAGCGCTTTTCTTTAACGCCTTTTAGCTAGGCACAAAGCATGCATCAAGTATTACCAAGTGTAGAAACATCAACAATATTTTGTTCGAACAATAGAATCAAAAGGTGGTTTTATCTTCTTCCTAGGAAGTGTTCCATACCTTTCTTGAGCGGGAATTGATATTTTATATTCCCCTCTTTCATATCAATAATAGCACCAACAGTTCTAAGAAAAGGTCTTCCAAGCACAATAGGAAAGAAGGATTGCATTCAATATCCAAAACAACAAAATCAACAGGGAAAAGTTGTTGTTTACCATAATAAACATCATCAATTCTACCCAAAGGTTTCTTTATGTAGAATCAGCAAGGTGAACATCCAAATAACAATTTTCCAAAGGTGCCAGATCAAGCATATCATAAAGCTTTTAGGAATAACAGAAATACTAGCACCAAGGTCACACAAAGCATTGCAATCAAAATTATTCAATTTCATTTTAATGATGGGCTCCCAACCATCTTCTAACTTTCTAGGGATGGATGCTTCACGTTTTAATTTCTCTTCCCTAGCATGCATGAGAGCATTAGTAATATGCTTAGTAAAAGCCATGTTTATTTCACTTGCTTTAGGACTTCTAGCTAGCTTTTGCAAGAACATAATGACTTCAGAAAGATTACAACCATCAAAATCAAAATTATTATCATCAAAGGTAATGGAACCATTATCTCCTACACTTTGAAAAAATTCAGCACTTTTATCAAGAACAGTTTCAGTGCTATCAGACAATTTAAAACGTTTTGCAACAGAAGTAGAGACATTCCCAACACCAATTATCTTACCATTAACAGTAGGAGGTTTAATATCACTTGAGGTACAGCTTTTCAGTGGTAGAAATAGTACAAACTCTAGCAATACTATTCTTTTAGTAATTTCAGCCTCTCTTTCCCACCTAGCATGCAATCGGCTAACATCCTGACATTGTTATCAATTTTAATTTGTATAGCATTAAGAGTTTTGTTCTCTTTAACATCATGAGGCATATTCTTTATTTTCAAAAATTCAACATCAAGAGCAAGACTATCAACCTTAGAGGCAAGAACATCAATTTTCCCTAGTTTTTCCTCAACAGTTTTATTAAAGGTAGTTTGTGTACTAATAAAATCCTTAAGCATAACTTCAAGATCAGAGGGCACACTTTTATTATTGTTGTAGGAATTACCATAGGAATTTCCATAACCATTGCTATTATTAGAGGATAGGGCTTATAATTACCATTACCAAAATTATTCCTATAAGCATTGTTGTTGAAGTTATTATTTTTAATGAAGTTCACATCAACATGCTCTTCTTGAGCAACCAAAGAAGCTAAAGGAACATTATTTGGATCAACATGCACTTGACCATTTGAAAGCATAGACATAATAGTATCAATTATCACTCAAGAAGAGATTTCTTCAACAGAATTTACCTTCTTACCTGTTGGAGCTCTCGGTGTGCCACTCAGAATAATTTATCATCATATCATCTAGAAGCTTTGTTGCAGCACCCAAAGTGATGGACATAAAGGTCCCTCCAGCGGCCGAATCCAATAAATTCCTTGAAGAAAATTTAGTCCTGCATAAAAGGTTTGGATGATCATCCAAGTAGTCAGTCCATGAGTGGGACAATTCTTAACCAATGATTTCATTCTCTCCCAGCTTGAGCAACATGTTCATTATCAAATTGCTTAAAATTCATTATGCTACTTCTCAAAGATATAATCTTAGCAGGAGGATAATATTTACCAATGAAAGCATCTTTGCATTTAGTCCATGAATCAATACTATTTCTAGGCAAAGATAACAACCATTCTTTAGCACGTCCTCTCAAGGAGAAAGGAAAAATTTCAATTTAATAATATCACCTCTACTCTTATACTTTTGCATTTCACAAAGTTCAACAAAGTTATTAAGGTGAGCAGCAGCATCATCAGTACTAACACCAGAAAATTGCTCTTTCATAACAAGATTTAAAAGTGCAGGTTTAATTTCATAAAACTCTGCTTTAGAAGCAGGTGGAGCAATAGGTGTGCATATGAAATCATTGTTGTTTGTGCTAGTGAAATCGCACAACTTAGTGTTCTCAGGAGTACTCATTTTAGCTGAATTAAAAACAAGACAGAAAATAACAACTCGAAAATAAACTAGATGCAAGAAACTAATATTTTTGTGTTTTTGATATTTAAAAGTAAACAAGATAAAATAAAAATAACTAAGCAAGACAAAAACAAAGTAAAGAGATTGGAAGCGTGAGACTCCCTTGCAGAAGTCTTCTAACTCCCCGGCAACGGCGCCAGAAAATGTGCTTGCTGACGTGAGAACACACGTTCGTTGGGAGACCCCAAGATGAAGGTATAATGTAGTGCAGCAGCAAATTTCCCTCAGTTAAGAAACCATGGTTATCAATCCAGGAGGAGTTAGGAGTACTTCAGAAGGTTGTCAGCGGGCCGTTACTCGATAACTGACGTGGAACCTGCACACAACACAATCAAACTATTTTGTCCCAACAAAACAGGAAGGTTGTCAATCTTTCCGGCTTGCTGAAAACAAAGGATTAAACATATGGTGTGAAAAACAGTATTTAATTGCAGAAAGTAAAAGAGAACAATGATTGCAGTTGGTGGTTTTATCAGTGTAAAAAAATGGACCGGGGTCCACAGTTCACTAGTGGTGTCTCTCCATAAAAGATAACTAACATGCTGGGTAAACGAATTACAGCAGGGCAATTGATAAAATAGTGAGCGCATGACAATGCATATATATGACAAGATGATTACTATGAGATTTAATCGGGCATTACATCAAGATACATAGACCATTATCCAACATCATCTATGACTAATAATCCACCGCCAGGTTAACATCCGTGTCCCCCGTTGGTATTAAGTTGCAAGCAACATATAATTGCATTAAGCAAAGTGTGTAATGTAAACAACACAAATGACCGTAGACATAGCATTGTTGTTTTATCCCTAGTGGCAACAACACATCCACAACCTTAGATGTTTCTGTCACTCACCCAGATTACTGGAGGCATGAACCCACTATCGAGCATAAATACTCCCTCTTGGAGTTAAAAGCATCTACTTGGCCAAATCATCTACTAATAACGGAGAGCATGCAAGATCATAAACAACATATAAAGATAGATTGATAATCAACTTGATCATAGTATCAATATTCATCGGATCCCAGCAAACACAACATGTAGCATTACAATAAGATGATCTTGATCATGATAGGCAGCTCACAAGATCTAAACATGATAGCACAAAGTGGAGAGACAACTATCTAGCTACTGCTATGGACCCGTAGTCCAAGGATGAACTACTCACGCATCACTCCGGAGGCAGGCATGGCGATGTAGAGCCCTCCGGTGACGATCTCCCCTCTGGCAGAGTGCCGAAAAGAGCTTCAGAACCCTCCCGAGCTAGGGTTGACGACGGCGGCGGCTCTAGAACATTTCGAGGAATATGGTTCGGGTATTTAGGGTTTTCTGGACGGGAGGAATATATAGGCGAAAGGGCGGCGTCGGAGGGCACCCGAGGGGCCCACACCACCCCTCGGCGCGCCTGGCATGGGGGCCGCGCCCTAGGGTGGTGTGGCCGCCCTCTGGCGCCTCTCCGTCTCCCCTTTGAACTCCGTGGACGTGTCGGTGAAATAGGGACCTCCGTTGATTTTTGTCCAATTCTGAGAATATTCCCCGACTAGCTTTTCTGAAACGGAAAAACCGTAGAAAACTGGAACTGGCACGGTGGCATCTTGTTAATAGGTTAGTCCAAGAAAATGTGTAAAAATGCTGTGAAGTGTATATAAAACATGTAACAATAGGCATAATATCAACATGGAACATCAAAAATTATAGATACGTTTGAGACGTATCAGCATCCCCAAGCTTAGTTCCTACTCGTCCTCGAGTAGGTAAACGATAAAACAATATAATTTTTGAGGTGACATGCTACCACACAATCTTGATCAAATAATAGTGTAAAGCACATGTGAATGAATTAAGTGATCCAAGTCAATGGTCTATAGTTTGCTACTAAATAAGTAATGAGTAAACAACTGAATCATATGAGCAAAACTTTTTCATGAATAGTTCTTTGGAGACATGTATCCGCAAGTTTGCATAAGAGTTAACTCAAAAAGCAATAATTTTAAAGTAAAAGGTATTTGACCAACACAATGGAAGATTTTAGTTTCAGCATTTGCTTCAACCTCAACATATTTATCTCATGGATATTGTCAATACAAAGCAATATAACCAGTCAAATATGCTAGCGTATAACAATTGTTGTACCATAGTTGACACTAGTGTTTGCTTGTGGAGATAGAAAGAAGTAGGAAAACTGACTCAACATAAAAGTAAAAGAAAGGCCCTTCGCAGAGGGAAGCTGGGATTAAATCATGTGCTAGAGCTTTTTAGTTTTTGAAATCATATAGTGAGTAAAAATAATGTTTTCAGAGGTGTATGTTAATTGTCAATGAATCAGTAGTAGACAGTACGATATAACCCTTGCCAACCAGATTTTTAAGAGCGGCTCCCATGAAGGACGTTATTTGTACCAGCATGGCAGATCATCCCTCTTTCTCTTTTGATTACACATGCAGATGTTTCACTGAAGGCTCAGTTGACAAAATGTGAAGAGATTAATCAGTTAAAGTTGTAATTAATTGGGACTGGGCACCCCGTTGCCAGCTCTTTTTGCAAAATTAATAGATAAGCGGATGTATATGCTGCTAGTCTGGAGGTAAAGCCTGATTGACAAGTGAAATAAAGACATCTACCACGTCCTCATGAGCTTGGTAAACAGTGACACAAAAAGGAGTAATAACAATTTTGAATAGTTTAAAGGTAGCACATGAATAATTTACTTGGAGTGGCAGGAAAATACCACATATAGGTAGGTATGGTGGACACAGATGGCATGGATTTTGGCTCAAGGATTTGGATGCACAAGCAGCATTCCCGCTTAGTACATAGTTTAGACTAGCAAGGTTATTTAAGCAAACACAGACTATCAACCGGTACACCAAAAACTTATATGACAACATATCAGAAACATTATAAGACTCCACACTGTCTTCCTTGTTAACCAAACCCTTTTGCTAGAAAATATCTAGACCTTGGAATTACCACTTATACAAACCAAATTTCAACAAGCTTTACGGCAGTTCACCACTAATGGGCTTTGCTTACATGATACAAAGGTTTAAACATGACCTACTTAGTAACTCAAAACAATTGACAAGTATCAAATTATCCATGATAGTGATCTACAAGAGTATGTAAGCGTTTTCCATTATGCCATTACCACATGCAACATTTTCTGTTCCAACCAAACACCAATACTCTTATTTAAATAACTCTCCAAACAAATATAAGTGAAGTAAGAGAGTACTTTCTTTAAAAGAACTAATAGCTCTGAACAAGAGATACATGAAAACAAGAGCTAAAAGCTTAACAGCGCTAGATGTGAATACTCAATAAGTATAAGTGAAGAATAGGAGTATTCTAATGAAAAAGCGGAGCGTGTCTCTCTCCCAAACAAGAATGCTAGGATCCAACAATTTGTGATCAGAAAATAAAACATAAACAAACTGAAAATAAAAGCACACAGACGCTCGAAGAACAGCACATATGATGTGAAGAAATTAAAATATAGTCTCACTAGAGATGACCTGATACTTTGTCGATGAAGAAGGGGATGCCTTGGGCATCTCCAAGCTTTGATGCTTGAGTCTTCTTGAAATATGCTGGGGAGATCCATGGGAGCCTCCCCAAGCTTAAGCTCTTCACTCTTCTTGATCTTATTATATCACCCTTCTTTCTTGACACTTGAAAACTTTCTTCACCCCAAACTCAACATAATTCTCATTAGAGGGTTAGTGCATCAAATCAAAAATTCACATGTTCCGTAAAGACACAAACATGACCATCATTTTAAACATTAGCTACTGTTACTAGCCTTATGTGAAGCTCTTCCACCCTTAAAGAATTCCACCTAACACTTGTAATAGAGAGAATGCAAAACAAAATACAGAATCTGTCCAAATCAGAACAGTCCGTAAAGACGAATTTTTCTGAGATACTTACGTTGTTCAAATCGAAAAACATTGAACTAATGAAATATGCGTACATATATCAGGATTACGCACAACAAATGTCAGATTTAAATCTCATTTCTATGAATTTAGGAATTTTGTATAGTGAACAACAAAAATCTGTTTCTGCGCAGCAATCGAAAACTAGCATCATCTTATCATTAGAGACTTTTCTTGGCACAACAATACAAGAAAGTAAAGATACAAAGGAGTTGTTACAGAAGTAAACAAGTTCCTTGGCTCAAATAAAAGAAAAATTACAGAAATAAAAATAATGGGTTGCCTCCCATAAGCGCTTTTCTTTAACGCCTTTTAGCTAGACACAAAGCATGCATCAAGTATTACCAAGTGTAGAAACATCAACATTATAATTTGGTCGAACAATAGAATCAAAAGGTGGTTTTATCTTCTTCTTAGGGAAGTGTTCCATACCTTTCTTGAGCGGGAATTGATATTTTATATTCCCCTCTTTCATATCAATAATAGCACCAACAGTTCTAAGAAAAGGTCTTCCAAGCACAATAGGACAAGAAGGATTGCATTCAATATCCAAAACAACAAAACCAACAGGGACTAAGTTGTTGTTAACCATGATAAAAACATCATCAATTCTACCCAAAGGTTTCTTTATGGTAGCATCAGCAAGGTGAACATCCAAATAGCAATTTTCCAAAGGTGCCAGATCAAGCATATCATAAAGCTTTTTAGGAATAACAGAAATACTAGCACCAAGGTCACACAAAGCATTGCAATCAAAATTATTCAATTTCATTTTAATGATGGGCTCCCAACCATCTTCTAACTTTCTAGGGATGGATGCTTCTCGTTTTAATTTCTCTTCCCCAGCATGCATGAGAGCATTAGTAATATGCTTAGTAAAAGCCATGTTTATTTCACTTGCTTTAGGACTTCTAGCTAGCTTTTGCAAGAACATAATGACTTCAGAAAGATTACAACCATCAAAATCAAAATTATTATCATCAAAGGTAATGGAACCATTATCTCCTACACTTTGAAAAAATTCAGCACTTTTATCAAGAACAACGGCTTCTAACTCCCCGGCAGATTGGAAGCGTGAGACTGCCCTTGCAGAAGTCTTCTAACTCCCCGGCGGATTGGAAGCGTGAGACTCCTCTTGCAGAAGTCTTCTAACTCCCCGGCAACGGCGCCAGAAAATGTGCTTGCTGACGTGAGAACACATGTTCGTTGGGAGACCCCAAGAGGAAGGTATAATGTAGTGCAGCAGCAAATTTCCCTCAGTTAAGAAACCAAGGTTATCAATCCAGGAGGAGTTAGGACTACTTCAGAAGGTTGTCAGCGGCGCCGTTACTCAATAACTGACGTGGAACCTGCACACAACACAATCAAACTACTTTGCCCCAACGAAACAGGAAGGTTGTCAATCTTCCCGGTTTGCTGAAAACAAAGGATTAAACATATGGTGTGGAAAACAGTATTTAATTGCAGAAAGTAAAAGAGAACAATGATTGCAGTTGGTGGTTTTATCAGTGTAAAAGAATGGACCGGGGTCCACAGTTCACTAGTGGTGTCTCTCCATAAAAGATAACTAACATGCTGGGTAAACGAATTACAGCTGGGTAATTGATAAAATAGTGAGCGCATGACAATGCATATATATGACAAGATGGTTACTATGAGATTTAATCGGGCATTACATCAAGATACATAGACCATTATCCAACATCATCTATGACTAATAATCCACCACCAGGTTAACATCCGTGTCCCCCGTTGGTATTAAGTTGCAAGCAACAGATAATTGCATTAAGCAAAGTGTGTAATGTAAACAACACAAATGACCGTAGACATAGCATTGTTATTTTATCCCTAGTGACAACAGCACATCCATAACCTTAGATGTTTCTGTCACTCACCCAGATTACTGGAGGTATGAACCCACTATCGAGCATAAATACTCCCTCTTGGAGTTAAAAGCATCTACTAATAACGAGAGCATGCAAGATCATAAACAACATATAAAGATAGATTGATAATCAACTTGATCATAGTATCAATATTCATCGGATCCCAGCAAACACAACATGTAGCATTACAATAAGATGATCTTGATCATTATAGGCAGCTCACAAGATCTAAACATGATAGCACAAAGTGGAGAGACAACCATCTAGCTACTGCTATGGACCAGTAGTCCAAGGATGAACTACTCATGCATCACTCCGGAGGCAGGCATGATGATGTAGAGCCCTCCGGTGATGATCTCTTCTCCGGCATAGTGCCGGGAAGAGCTTCAGAACCCTCCGAGCTAGGATTGACGACGGCGGCGGCTCTGGAACTTTTTGTGGAATATGGCTCGGGTATTTAGGGTTTCTGGACGGGAGGAATATATAGGCGAAAGGGCGGCGTCGGAGGGCACCCGAGGGGCCCACACCACCCCTCGGCGTGCCTGGCATGGGGGCTGCGCCCTAGGGTGGTGTGGCCGCCCTCTGGCACCTCTCCGTCTCCCCTTTGGACTCCGTGGACGTGTCGGTGAAATAGGGACCTCCGTTGATTTTCATCCAATTTCGAGAATATTTCCCCGACTAGCTTTTCTGAAATGGAAAACTGCAGAAAACAGGAACCGACACTGTGGCATCTTGTTAATAGGTTAGTCCAAGAAAATGTGTAAAAATTCTGTGAAGTGTATATAAAACATGTAACAATAGGCATAATATCAACATGGAACATCAAAAATTATATATACGTTGAGACGTATCAGTGACATACATGAACAATTGCACACGAGGGGAACATCCCAAAAATATTATCAATATCATGTTCCAAAAATGAGAGTCAACAAAAACTTTTGTTGTTTATTGTATGTTAATTGCTTCTTGTTACTTGAGTTGTTGTTCTTGCTGTTTGTGTGAATGTTTGCTCTAGTGAACACTAGTAAGAAAGAAAGAAAACAAAATACAAAATCAAAGCAAGAAAATAAAAGTGACAAGTTGTCACTTAAAAATCTCAAAGTGACAAACTCAATTATTTTTCAAACCAAAGTCAGTGGAGATGTAATGTAAACACTCCCCATTTTGTTCCTACCACTTTCCCTCTCAAATATTATTTTTGAACTAGTTTTAAAATTCTAAAATAAAAACAAATTGAAATAAATTAAAATAACATAAACAAAGTACTATGAAAGAAAATGTTGCAAAACATTTTATTTTGCAATGCCAATTTTTGTGGAGCTTCTACATGTTATGGGGAGGCCCCACAATTATTTGCAAATTTTTCTAAAATGTTTAAGTGCCCTAATTAAATCCAGAAAACCTACTGATATTAAAAAGAAACTGGAAAATAAAAAGAAAAGAAGAAGCAGGGGGTTTTCTGCAAAGTCGTCGTCGACTTCAACCCCGACGACCGTCGCCGTGTCGCCGCGACCGTGCTCGCCGTTTCTGCGCTCCCCAGGCCCCCCTGGCCGCGCTCTCCCTCGCTCCCGTGCCTCTGCAGCCGCGGCGCCGCAGAGGAGAGCAGTTACGCCGCCCCTCGCCTCGATTCCACTCCAGCGTCGCCGTGGCAAGCTCGCCGTTGTCGACCAAATTGGCCCAGCTCGCTGCTCCCCGACACGCCGCGCTTGGCCGAGACCTTCTAGAACATGTCCGGACCCCGGTGAACGCCTAGTCTCCACGTCCCTCGCACCGCCGCGTCGGATTGGGGGAGAAATATCTCCGCCGTGCGCCATGGACGTCGCCGTGCACTCCGTCCACGATGCGCCGGCCCCCGTGCTATATAAACCACCCCAAGCCTCTCTGTGAACACCACACCACCCCACTCCCTCACTGCCCCCTCTCGATTTGCCGTGCACCGCCAGGAGGGCGTGCTGTGCCGTAGCCACTGCCGCCGTCGAGGTCCGTCGTGGCCGCGACGCCACACTGCCCCATTCCCTTCTTCCTGGCCCGTACTCTCTTCCTTAGCATCACCGCACTCACCCCATCCCTTTTCCCCTTTGATCAGTGCCCAGACGCGGCCGTGGAACCTCGCCGGAGTTGCTGTCCGTGGCCGGAAGACGGAGACCTCGCCGCCGACGAACCACTCCGTCCCAGCAAGCAGGACTCGGCCAGAAGCTTCCACCTCGCCACCGCCGTCGATTCGCATCACCACCTCGACCTCCCGAGCCCTCTAGGTGAGGTTTTGCCCAACCTCGCCGTCGCCGGAGCCACGGCGCCGCCCAGAAATGGTCGTCGCCGATGGTTTCGTTGCGGGCCGTTGGATCTCCATCCAACGGTAGCGTACCGCTTCGATTAGAAAGAGAGAGAGAGAGACTGACGGGCGGGCCCCGCTCGTCAGGTTTTTAATCTTTTTCCCGCGCGCGCTGTGTCGCTGCCATGTAGACCCCACTGGTCAGAATTTGAACATTATCCATAACTGGATTTCTCTGTTTAAATTGGAAATGTGAAATCAGTACTGATGAACTTTGAAATTCAATATCTCAAGATTTAGGAATCCAAATAAATCAAACTCAACTGTTCTGAAAGCTTATGAAATTGTTTAACCAACCCAATTGGATTCATTCCATTTAATTAAATAAATAAAAAGTATTATTAAAAATACTACAGAAGGTTTAAATTCTAAACTTGTTTGTTTCTGATACTCTGTTAGTCCAAATAATTCCAAACCAATTTTGCTAGCTTAGTACTGCCATGTATTAGCTTCCCTAATTTTGGTAGAATTAATTGTGCAGTAGTATTTGTTTAGTATAAAGTTGAAGTTTAAATACCCTCTGCACTCAAACATTTAAATATGTTAATGGTTAACCCAAATGAATTAGGACCAATTTTTTAGTCACATTTAGTCATGTTTAGTCACCCCTAAAAGGATTTAATTTTTGAAGCAATAGAATTTAAATGGTAGCCAAAACTTGATTAATAAGCTTCTGGATTCAAACAAATGTGTAGGGAGTTTAGTAACTCCAATTGACCAAATCAAATTGTGTTGTCTTCTACACATCAGTAGCTTTCCATAGAATTTTAGTTTGTATTTTTGTGACCAACAGAACTCAAGTTATTGAATTAAACATGTTCCACAAGTTTCTGCCATAATTTGAAGTAAATAATGATGTTTAATTCAATTATTTTGAAACCAAATTGTATGGTTTGATGTGTGCAGTAGCTATGTGTGATGTTCATGATTGTTGTGTTGAGATGATTGCTTGTATAGCTTAGTGATTGTTTGCATTGTTTGTTTATTAATTAGACGAGAACGTTGTCGGATATATCGAGGAAGGAGAGTTTGCTGAATTTGAAGAACAAGAGCAAGATCACTTTGCCAAGCAAGGCAAGCTATTCTCTGAGCTTGCACTACAAACATATGCATCTACTTTCATAACATGTTTTACTCTCAAAGCAAGATTTATAAAACCCATTTCAAAAGTATATGGATATTATTTTGCCACCCTATGTAGTAGTTTATATAAAACTTTAGGATGGGAAACAATGTTGTTATTCAAAACTCCTTTGAAATTCTTGTGAGTTTATGAAATGCCGAGATGTCGGTGTTGGAATGGAGAAGTGGAATGTTTATGAAAAATGCACAGTGTCCTAGTACTATGGCAACCAATCCTACCCTGTGCGACCACATTTACCACATATGGGAAAAGGCTTAGTCATGTAGTTTGCTCTTATTAGTATGGGATACCTCATCAACGGAGATGACTCCGTTATGCATGAGGGGATGGTCCGAGGATCTACCCCCTGACCCGGGTCCTCACACAAGATGGTGGGGAGGATAGAAGGTTCCACCATAAACCGCCGGACAAAACTATGAGTCCTCACACTTAGGGTTTCTGACGGGAAACTGGACTGGGTGTTGATGGAAAGTGTCATATGGGAAGGATCCTATACTAGCATGAGCAAATAAGAGGCTATGGCCGGCGGCTTACTTCGCATACACCTGGTATGGCGAGACGTGGCAGACACGATGAGTTGCCGGATGGATGTGGGTTAAAAGCGTGCTACCTCTGCAGAGTGTTAAAAACTATTCGAATAGCCGAGTCCTCGGATATGGACAATTGGGAGACTGTCCTAAGACCTTGTGCAAGTTTTTAAAAGAACTTTGAGTTTTAAAAGAAAAATGAAGTGGAGAATGTTTCCTACACCTATACCAACGGATCGGTATGAGGTGGTTGGATGAAAGTGGACCATGACGGGCTATGGTCGGAAAAAGGAGAGTTTTGGAGAAACAGATGAAAATGGTGACTTCTTTAAAGATAGTTATAAAACTCTTCTTACCTTTTTCAATAAAGATATAGAGATGTTTTAAATAAGTAAAAGTTGTCAACTAAAATAAAACTGGTGCATACTCATGTTGGGGTAGTTTGCGAGTACATTCAAATGTACTCATATTGGTTTCGTCCCTGGCTATTGTCCTAGCCAGACTACGAGGAGGAACACTACGCGAGCAGGATATGGCGACTTCTACGCCAACTAAGGATCTCCACAAGTCAGCTGCCTGTCGGGTTGTCATCGTTAGAATATGATGTCTACTACGCCGTAGCTTCCGCTGATATTTTGGTTTGGCCCATGAAGGCACCTATGTAAGAACTTGGTCTAAATGACCATTTATGTAAGACTTTTATTCGGTACTGTAATGGATGTAAACTTTGGTATCCAATTCGGATTATGTGCAACGACAGACTGATCACGGGATCGTTGTGTTAAGCATAATCGGGTATTTCGGACAGCTAGTCCGGGGTCCCCACAGACTTGGTATCAGAGCCATCCTGACTTTAGGAAACCTTAGTTAGCATGGTCGTTTGTCAAATGTTACAAAAGATGAATTTCTAAAAAGAAAGGAATGAAGTATTTTCGAAAATTGCTTATCTCCAATCCTCTTACTTATGCAAAATTTTACTCTCATTAAATGTTATTTTCCTTGTATCCCTAAAATTTTGCACACCTCTCATTAAGCTTAAAATTTGACTCACTTGTTGCCCTACTATATTAAAATTTTGATATACTTGTCACCTAACTAACTTAAAATTTTGCTTAAAAACTGTAGATGGCACTCCATTGGACCGAGTTCGTTCAGCTGGAGAAGGACAGCAAGCTGACGTTTGAGAGGGACTTGTTCGAGTTGACCAAGCTGTTAGGTCGCCCCGCTCCAGAGTTTGAGGGAGCTCAGATTGATGTTCACGGTGTCGGAAGGCTGAGCTGGCTCATCAGGTCGTCAGTTCGCAGGAACATCAAGTCTCCCAGTTCCAGGACGCTCATCTTCACCACCAAGGAGGCCACCTGGGTTGATGGTCTCTGTACTGCTACACAGAGGATGCTAGCCCGACTTTGTGAGGAGCACAAGGCGGAGTTAGTAGACTCCCGTTTCCGGTTCTACGGGAGGCGCAACTGTGATGGACACCCTACTCCTTCACCTTACCACCCGATGTTTGGGAGCTACATCATGGACATGGAGATCTTACTTCAGTGCACTCAGGATGATCTGTTGCGCACTAGGATTCAGCTCACTTTGACCGCGAGTCGCTCGTTGAGCTTCGCGAGAACGAGATGAAGCTGATGGAGGAGAAGGTTGCTCTTCTCAGGAAGAGGGCCCAGCTGAGGAAGACTATCGTGAAGCTCCGCACGAAGGTGGCAGAGCAGGACGGCTGATTGAGGATCTAGAGCACCATACTGACGAGATGGAGGAGGAGGGCGAGGATCTCCGCAAGGAGAACGACGCTTTCCTCAGTGACGATGATGACTTCGTGGAGGAGATGGACTGTGAGGAGGATGATGAGGAGGAGTTAGTTGACGAGGAGGAGGAGCCACTCGAGCAGTTCTCGAGGACGAGGAGGAGGATCCCGAGGAGCCAGCCTACCAGTCAGATGCTGACGTGTTAGAGCTGGAGGTTCCACCTCAGTAGGCGAGTGACTTGATCACTACCGCAGGATTAGGTTGACCCCTATAGCTAGTCGAGTCGAGTAGTGGTTCTTTTGGAAACCAGATGTTATGTATCTAGATGTAAGGTGATGTTGTAAGCTTGATGTTGTAAGCTTGATTTTGTGAACTCCTTGATGTGTGTTTGTGAAATATAAGTATGTTTGTCTTGTTTAAATCTGTGTAAATATTTTCATATAATCTTAAATTAATCAACCACTTGCGAATCGTCTTTTCCCTTAGTCGAACTTTTCTTGCCTTGCCTCTTATACCCGGTGTGCTTCAGGATGCCGCCCCGTCGCGACAATACGGAGGATCAGGATCAGCACCACCACCACCGGACCCAACCCCCGCCCAACTTCTCGCGCTTATCATGGAGGAACGTGAAATGCCCGGCAGAGCGCCAGCTCATCTCGTTGCCCTGCAACAACTCGCAGCCGCTATAACAACAACAACAACAACAACAACAACGGTGGTAATGGCAATGGCAATGAGAACCAGCGATCACCTTAGGCGATTTTCAGAAGACCAACCCACCCACCTACTCCAAGGGACTTCACCCACTAGAAGCCGATGATTGGCTTCGCACCATCGACAATAATCTTGAAGTTGCTGCTGTGGGAGAAAATGAGAAAGTGTTGTATGCAACCCACTATCTCGCTGGACCTGCAAGAGCTTGGTGGGAAACTACCAAGACTCTCCAGCAGCTGGTCATGTCATCAACTGGGCTGAGTTCCAGGAGAAGTTCCGCAAGAAGCATATTCCTTACGGACTTATTGAGAGGAAGAAGGATGAGTTCCGCAAACTGAGGCAGGGAAGTAGAGATGTGGTCGGTTATCTGATGAGTTTACCGACTTATCTCGGTATGCTCCTGATGACACCGACAAAGAAGAGAAGAAGATGGAGCGTTTCATGAGTGGACTCATGATGAACTTCAGTGTGCTTTGGTTATCCATGACTTCCGTGATCTGGAGTCACTTGTGGACAAAGCCATCCAGCTGGAGACCAAGCGCAAGTCTATGTATGAAGGTCGCAAGAGGAGGATGAATGCTCAGGAAGGTTCGAGCAGCCAGAAACCTCGTATCTTTCAGCAGAACACCAGGCCTGCCTATCGTCCACCCCAAGCTCCACGCCCCAATTACCCTAACCGCCCAAACAACTTCAACCGCCCCAATGACAATAACCGTCCCGGAGGAAACTTCAACAACTTCACCCGCAATCCCAATGTGATCTGCTTTGAATGCGGCAACAAGGGTCACTACTCCAAAGAATGTCCCAATCCCAAGAGGAATGTCCAGCGCCCCAATGCGCCGGCACAGAACAATGGTCAAGGCCGCAATGGAAATGGAAATGGCAAGAATGCCGCACCCCGCGGAAATGCTGCTGTTGCCAAGGGTCGTCTGCACCACATCAATGCTGAAGAAGCTCAGGATGCTCCGGATGTTGTGCTGGGTACGTTCCTTGTCAACTCAGTACCTGCAACTGTTCTGTTTGATTCTGGTGCTACCCATTCATTTGTTACCCAAGAATTTGTTGCTAAGGGAGGTTTAGTTGAGAGCCTCTTACCCAAACCCATGGTCATCCAAATCCCAGAATCCACCGTAGAGACCAAGATGTTTTGCTCCGATGTACCCCTTGAGATCAAAGGAGAAAAGTTTCCAGTTAACTTAATTGTTCTGGGAACCCAAGGCATCGATGTTATACTCGGTATGAATTGGTTAGCCAAGTACCATGGTCGAATTGACTGTGCTAGAAGAGCTGTATCCATCACCACCGACAAAGAAGTAGAAGTGGAGTATGTGTCTGAAACTAGTCAATCTCACCCAGGCTGCCATGAGAGCATAGCTCGACCTGCCCTAGATGAGATCCGTGTTGTTCACCTGTTCAAGGATGTTTTCCCAGAAGAATTGCCTGGTATGCCGCCAGACCGGGAAATTGAGTTCATAATTGAGCTTATCCCAGGAACCCCCATATCCCAAAGACCTTATCGGATGAATCCGGAAGACTGGTTGAGTTGAAGAAGCAATTGGCAGATATGCTCAGCAAAGGACTTGTTCGCCCAAGTGCTTCACCTTGGGGATCACCCATTATATTTGTGGACAAGAGAGACGGTACCACACGCCTGTGTGTGGATTATCGCAAGCTGAATGACGTGACCATTAAAAATAAGTACCTCTTCCCAAGATCGAGGATCTGTTCGATCAAATGAACGGAGCCCGAGTCTTTTCAAGATCGATCTTCGGACAGGATACCATCAGTTGAAGATCCGAGAGACAGATATTCCCAAGACCGCCTTCACCACTCGTTACGGTTGTTTGAATACACCGTGATGTCTTTTGGTCTGACCAATGCCCCAGCCTATTTCATGAATCTCATGAACAAGATTTTCATGGAGTACCTCGACAAGTTCGTGGTAGTTTTCCTTGATGACATCCTTATTTATTCCAAGACCGAAGAAGAGCATGCTGAACACCTGCGTCTAGTTTTGGAGACCTCCGAGAGCACCAGCTGTATGCCAAGCTTAGCAAGTGTGAGTTTTGGCTCAGTGAAGTGGCATTTCTCGGACATGTTGTGTCTGCCGGAGGAATTTCTGTTGACCCTGAGAAGATCAAGCCATTTTGACTGGTTATCCCCAACCAATGTTTTTGAAATCCGAAGCTTTCTCGGACTTGCCGGTTATTACCGCAAGTTCGTTGAAGGATTTTCCAGTATAGCCAAACCCTGACCCAACTGTTGAAGAAGGACAAGAAATTTGAATGGACTCAGAAGTGTGAGGATAGTTTCCAAGAACTGAAGAAGAGACTAACCTCAGCCCCAATCCTGATCATGCCAGACGTCACCCAGAGTTTCGACGTGTATTGCGATGCATCACGCCTCGGACTTGGTTGCGTTCTGATGCAAGAAGGCAAAGTTGTGTCGTACCTGTCCCGGCAGTTGCGACCGCATGAAGAGAATTACCCAACCCATGACTTGGAGTTAGCTGCTGTTGTCTTGCTCAAAAGTGGCGTCCCTATCTTGCGGGACATCGCTGCGAGGTCTATACAGATCACAAAAGCTTGAAGTATATTTTCACCCAGAAAGATCTGAACCTGCGACAGAGGAGATGGATGGAATTAATCAAGGATTATGATATTGGAATCCATTATCACCCTGGAAAGGCTAATGTAGTTGCCGATGCCCTTAGTCGCAAACCTTGCACCCTGAATGCCCTGATCCAAGCCGAACAGCCAGCCTTGTTCAAAGAGTTCCAAGATTTTGGACTAGAGCTTGTTAGCCATGGTTATCTCGCCAATCTAGAGTTAACCCCAACCCTGATGGATCAAATCAAAGAAGCCCAGAAAGGTCATGAAAGCATAGAGGGAATTAGGAAGAAGATTTCCCTCGGCAAAGCACCCGGTTTTACCGAAGATGCTGAAGGAGTGCTGAAATTCAATGACCGTATCTGTGTGCCCAATGTCACGGAACTTAAGGAGTTAATCCTGAAGGAGGCCCATGA